>CM074735.1:134128038-134298038 GCA_037367245.1 Phrynocephalus guinanensis
CCCTTGATCTAGCCACGAGGCTTCTGTTGATGCAACCATGAATTGCACTGGCTTTCTTGGCCACCACATCACACTGCTGACTCATGTTCAATTGGGCTAGAGTCCTGTCTACTCTGGCTCTAAGAAATAAATCTGTAGAATGAGTTGACTTTATTGGACTTTGCTTAACTTGCTGTAGCAAGGTGCCAGAAAAGTCTTGGTCATGCAGGCAATTCATCCCAGCACCTCCTCACCTCCGCACCTGGTGGTTCTCTCAGCTGGTCAAGGGGAAGCAAACCTAGAACCCTTTTTTTGTCTTTGCTGCAACAGAGAAACGTTGCCATTCTGCTCAGAAATGCATGGATGATCCTTCTCAGTTCAGCTTTTAATTTGCCTGTTTCAACATTAGGAATAACTTCATGACAGTTAGAGCTGGTGGGCAGTGGAACATGGTGCCATGGAGGCTGGTGGAGTCTCCTTCTTTGGAGGTTTTTAAGCAGAGGCTGGATGGCCATCTATTGGAAGTACTGTAATGGGGGTCCCTGCATGGCAGGGGGTTGGACTGGATGGCCCTTGAGGTCTCTTCCAACTCTAGGATTCTCTGATTCTATGACGTATTTATCCCGGTTGTGACCATTCTTATTTTTGCCTTCTGCTAATTCTATTGTATCATTGCCCTTTACTTCAAATCACCTTGGAATTTTTGAATGAAAAAAAGGTGTTTTCGAAATCCTTCCATGAGGCAGGAGAAAGACGAGGTAAGGAGGCATTCCAGATCAGAGGAGACTTCTCCAGGAACTAGCCTATTTCCTGTGTGACGGTCCTCACATGTGACATGCTGACCTCCATGTGTTATCTGTTTACTTTATTGATCTAAGCTCATGGGGGAAATGGGCTCCTTTGCTAGCGACGAGCATGTTTAGCGTGTGTCGATAACACCTGGCACTGACAGTCCACACTCACGTGAATGCCCCATAAATGCCCAGTCTGTTGGATTTGCCATACCAGTGGCTGGTAATCCAAAGATCGTAGAGATGTTTGCACAGGAGGCCCACCAGCAGTTGCGACTGAATCATCGACCTTAATCCTTATCCCATGAAAGCAAAATCAGTCAATAAATCAATCACTTTGGATGACACATGATCCTCTTCATCTTCCTACGCTGACATTATAATGGATAACAAACGTTCCACCATAAAGTTAAAGATTAGACTGCGCATGTTGTAGAAAATATGAACTGTGGCAGATCCCACTCGGCAGTATAGTGACAAGGATCTAATCTAGACCATTTTGTAATGATGGCGGGTCCCATTTGGTGGAACCAGCTTCCCAGCGATATTAGGACTGTGGAATCCCTCACAGCCTTTAGGAAGCGATTCAAAACTTGGTTCGTCCAGGCTGCTTTTGGCAACTACGGGTGCTTTATTATATTCTCTTTTCCCTTCTTTTTTTGCCTCCATCGTATAGCCCATGTTTTTTTCTTTTTCTTTTTCTTTTTCTTTTTCTTTTTAATTGATTTTAATGTCTTGATCAATTGGGTTTGTTTTAATTTGTTTTTATAGTTGAATTTTATGGATTTCCTTGCTGTGAACCACCGAGAGTTCCTTCAGAAAGCTGGGCAGTATAAATAAATAAATAAATAAATAAATAAATAAATAAATAAATAAATAAAAAGCAAATAGATAGATAGATAGATAGATAGATAGATAGATAGATAGATAGATAGATAAAGATTTGGAATAGTGCAGCCCCTGTAATTATGATCTAGTCAACTGCATGTTGTGTTAGAGTGCTCTGTTTTGGTCCCAATATGCCTGCCTCGCCCCTTTCCCTTTTGCAGTGGCTGGTTAGTGGCCATTAATACAAATGAACATTGCTTATAGATGGACATTAATGCTGGGTTTTACACACACGGTGATTGGGATGGTGGTTTTACAGAATGGTATGTGCCAAACAGAATCATCTCAGGAGATGTGTAGCCTTAAAACAAACAATGTTCTTTTCCTTAACCTGCCTTTCTAAGAACATTATTTCTCTGTGTGCAGCTAAAGCAGAGGATTGTCTTCTGTCATTCCCATCTCTCATCTTGTGACCAGAAATGCTTACGGTAGGGCTTACTGAAGAATGAGTTGTGGCAGGCAAGTGTTATGGCTCCGGAGGCCATAAAACCATAATTATAATAACACCTTGGAGCCATTGCTTTCTCTCCTCCTCAAAGAACCGGTGGCCAGAGTGAACATGACATTTATAGGTCTATATCAATGTCCATATCAGAGAACTTCATGTTCTGCTTATATATACTGCCCCATACCACTACAAGTAGTCTCTGGGCGGTTTACAATTTTTTAATTACAGTGTGCAGGCTACACATTGCACCCCCCCCAGCAAGCTGGTACTCATTTTACCGACCTCGGAAGGATGGAAGGCTGATATGAACCTTGAGCCTGCTACCAGGGATTGAACCCAGGTCATGAGCACAGTTTTACCTGCAGTACAGGATTTAACCACTGCGCCACGAGGCTTCACTCCCAGTCTGATATGTGTCCCTGTTGAATTGCCTGGAACCTTCTTCTTCAGTGTTCATCTTAAAAGAGGAAGGGGTGAACAAAAGAGAGACGAGATAAAAGCTTTTTGCTCCTAAGACTCAGGGTCAACTCTTCAGAACTATTCTGTTTGACGACAGGACCTCCAGGAAGGAACCTACTCATGACTGCTAAATAATATATCGGCTTGTGCGTGTGTGGTGAAAATGAAGAAAACTGCACTTTGGCTTCCTTTTGTAGTCCTCTTTCTCTCCTAAGGAGAGATTAGATCGGCCAAGGTTTGGTCTCCTTCAGCCTTGTATGGGTTTCGGTCCAGCAAAGTGCCAAAACTTTAAAGAGGTGACTCACGGATCTGTGAAAGGGGATCCTGTGCTGCACCCTCTCTGCATCCTCCCACACTGTTGACATCTGGCCAGCTGTTGGCATGCTACTCGGAGAGAAGTGGCACAACGGTAGCAGCCGCACCACCCTGCGCCCTATATAGGTGCACGCTTCTTCTGGATCGCCTCCTTTGCTCCATCTGGGTGGAGCTGGCAGAGGAACAAGGCAGCCTCACTTAGGTTAAGTCTCCAAAGTTGGGAGGGTAGACTTCTGATTTGAGAAAGCAAAGCACCTTCCTTCCCTAAATAAGAAACAGACTAAAGGAGTTGGGAGAGAGAAGGAGTGAACTGTCCGCCAAAACTGGAAGGGGAAAAAGTTGAACCTCACTCACCTCTCCCAGGAAACTGGAAATACAGCAGCGAGGAACATAAGAACATAAGAAGAGCCATGCTGGATCAGGCCAACGGCCCATCTAGTCCAGCTTCCTGTATCTCACAGTGGCCCCACCAGAGGACTCTGGGAGCGCAAGAGACTAGATATCTATCTCCTGATACCACACTCCTGCCTCTGGCCCTTGAAGTACCCTGGTTTTAAGCCTGGAGGTACACGTCTCCCTCATAGTTTGCAACCTGTGATGGACTTTTCCTCCAGGAATCTGTCCAATCCCCTTTTGAAGGCATCCAGGCTAGATGCCATCACCACCTCCTGTTGCAGGGAGTTCCACAGACTAACAACACGCTGGATTTTAAAAAAAATTGTCTGTTTTCACTCTCCCAACCCTTAGTTTGGTTGGATGTCCCCTAGTTCTGGTACTTTGTGAGAGGGAGAAGAGCATCCCTCTATCCACTTTATTCATGCCCTGGCCTGCATAATTTTGTACGTCTCAATCATATCCCCCCCCTCAGGCACCTTTTTTCCAGACTAAAGAGCTCCAAATGTTTTAGCCTTTCCTCATAAGGGAGGTCCCGCAGTCCAGTAATCATTCTAGTCACTCTCTTCTGCACCTTTTCCAGTTCCACTAAGACCAGGGAGGTGAAGGCACCCCTATTTCAGAACTAATAGGAAGAAAAGAACATTGGTAATGGAGGGACAGCAGGAAGATATTTCAAAATGCACCTTTTGTCTGCCTGTTGGCCTTCTGATTCCTCCTTAATCCAGGCTCTGCTTTATATCTCACCAAAAGCCAAGCCAACATAGTGGGAGTCTGACTGTGAAATCCTAGCTTTGCAATTAAAGTGGATTGAGTTTTTTCTTCCAAAGATTTCAAAGCTACCCTGCGTGCATCATCCACCTGCAAATTAAGCCTGAGCTTGTCTCCTGATGAGCAAACCACTAAACTAGAGCAAGCTAATTACCACCATGCAGAGCTGGGGGAAATCTTGTAAAGAAGCTCTGCTTGTAACAACAGGCTCCTTGTAATGTCTGTTTTGACCCTGAAACTCTTCTAGAGGTCTCTGGACTGAGCTACGGCTATCCTGGCACTTTTTGCTATTATGAAAAACAAAACAAAACAACACAACAGCATTTCAGTTTTTGTTTTGTGACCATTTCTATTATTCAGTGCTTCCCTCCCCTGCCCCCTCCGGGTTCTGCCTCTGAATGAGTGCCTGCCGAAGGAAGAAGGCTCAGAAGCACCAAATTTGGTCGAAAAACAAAGCAGTACCAGTTCGGCAGTTTTGTGCCATCTCTGCCAAGAAGTTAAGAAGTCTGAAGACTTATCCATGGACTGTAACTACCTACCCCTACAGTTCCGGATTTGGCCAAAATCAGAATTCAAAGTATTGAGTTAAGACCATTGGGAAGTGGAAGGTGACGCTCTTTGAAAATAATTCATCAGCTCGTTTGTCCTTGTCTACATGAGTCAATTAGCTGAACATTTCATGGACATTGACGGTGTTCAAAGCAAAGCAAAGCAAAGTGTTCTGTTTATATACCGCCTCATACCACTTCCAGTAGTCTCTGGGCTGTTTACAGTTTTGATTACAGTATTCAGGCGACACATTGCTCTCCCCCGCCCCCAGCAAGCTGGGTACTCATTTTAGTAACCTCGGAAGGATGGAAGGCTGAGTCAACCATGAGCTGGCTACCTGGGATTGAACCCCAGGTCGTGAGCACAGTTTTAGCTGCAGTACAGGCATTTATCCACTGCGCCACTGCGTTCACTAATTGAATGGCAAGATCTTGGCTTTGTAAAAACTGTGCAAAACACCCATGGTCAGTGTACAGTATTTATTTATTTATTTTGGGTTTGTGTACCACTTTTAAAAATGTACATTACGCAAAGCAGTTTACAGACATCCCATAGTTAACAAAAAATAAAATAACAAAGGTACAGCAATCAAAATAAGATAGAAAATAGAAGGAAAGTTATAAAATCATAAGTCATCACCCTTCCACTGCATCTGGCAGATGATCTCAAACCTCTCAGATACAGCATGTCCATGGAAGGGTCTGTGGTGGAGTCTTTCACAATACCAACCCCATCTTACCTAAATCTATATTACAAGTGGACCCTCATATAACAAACGGTTTGTATAACATAAAATCTGTACATCATAAAAAAAATCCGGAGATAAGGGGAAATTTGCTTAATAGAATCGCCTGTGGGGCGAATCTGTACAACATAAAAATGGTCGCGATTAGGGAATTACTCCGTTTTCAATTGCATTCCTATGGGGAATTTGCATAAAGGAAAATTTGCTTAACAAAATTTCATTTGGAATGAATAAATTCCTTTATACAAGGTACCACTGTATATAGTGTATCCAAACAGTACATCTATCTATCTATCTATCTATCTATCTATCTATCTATCTATCTGTCTGTCTGTCTATCTATCTATCTATCTACAGTGGTACCTTGTATAAAGGAATTAATTCATTCCAAATGATATTATGTTAAGCAAATTTTCCTTTATACAAATTCCCATAGGAATGCATTGAAAATGGAGTAATCCCATTTTTATGTTGTACGGATTTCCCCCATAGGCGATTATGTTAAGCAAATTTCCCCTATCTCCGGAATTTTTTATGTTGTACAAATTTTATGTTATACAAGCTTTTTGTTATAAAAGGGTCCACTCTATCTATCTATCTATCTGTCTGTCTATCTATCTATCTATCTATCTATCTATATCTATTTATATGCTGCCCGATTTTCCCAAGGGAACTCAGGGTGGTGAACAATATATAAAAACAATTCAAGCAAGTAAAGCTTATCCTCAATCAAACATTGCTGAGAGGCCTAGGAGAACCAGAAGAGAGGTAGCGTTCCCACTGGCTTCCCGGAATAGGTCACCTAAAGCAAAAGCAAAAAAAGTGTTCTGCTTATATACCGCCCCATACTACTACAAGTAGTCTCTGGGCGGTTTACAATTTTAATTACAGTGTGCAGGCTACACATTGCCCCCCCCCAGCAAGCTGGGTACTCATTTTACCGACCTCGGAAGGATGGAAGGCTGAGTGAACCTTGAGCCTGCTACCGGGGATTGAACCCAGGTCGTGAGCACAGTTTTACTTGCAGTACAGGCATTTAACCACTGCGCCACAAGGCTCTAGTGGAGCTCAGTACTGTGGAAGGGCCTGAAACTGGATTGACATGGACCCAATCCATTGGACTCCAAAAGGCACACCTGAAGCGGATTAGCCATCACCCTCTGGATCACTTTACCCCCCAAAAAAGGATATTTGCAACCAGACAATAGCTAGAAAAAATTAATGTCAGCCACCAAAGTCGGTTTCTTTAGGAGGGGTCTAACCATTGTTTCCTTCAAGCAGGGCAGCATAACGCCATCCCACAAGGAGGAATTTATGGTTGCACAGATCCATTTTTCAAAGTATCCCCACGGGCAGATTTAATAAGCTGCGAGGGGCCAGGATCGAGAGGGGGCGCAGTAGCGTTACAGTGAGCGAGAGCTTCTGATGTCTGTTCTAACAAGATTGGCTGAAATTGATTCCAAAAAACTGACCAAGGCAGTATCTTGGACATTTCCATTTGGGCCACCGTTATCAAACTGGAGTACAAGTCGCTGTGGATGGCCTCAACCTTGTTTTTTAAAAAAGGAGGCAGGATTCTTACACCTTGTCTCCCCCCAATGAGGTCTCCCAGACTGCCGATCATCTAGCAGGCACCCAACAACACGAAAAAGCTCCACGTGTTTCTTATTAGCCTACAGAATCGTGGTTATAAAATAAGCCCACCTAGTTTTCCTCAAAAGGCTGGGATATTTCACAGAGCACACCTTGACTGCAAACAGGCATTCATCTGGGGGAGTTCCCCTCCGTCTTTTCTCTAGCCCTCTCCTTTTACGGCTCAGGACCCAAAGCTCCTTCGTGAACCAGGGAAGGATCGAGCCCTAAGCCAGAGAGGGTGTTCAGGAGTGATTGTGTTTACTGCCCTGGTAGCCCGTACTGATAACAGTTTGTACATTTAGCTCTGTGATGTACCTCTGTTATAAGTTCCAGTGGGCACTTTTCCAACCCAAAATTACAGATTGGCAGCCATGTGGTTCTCTCCTCAGCTTACTTCTGTAGATAAGACGACTCAAATTTTAGTCTAACAGTTTTAGACAAAAATATAGTCTTATACGTGGAAAAATACTGTATTTCTCTGATGTTGCGTTTGTGTAAATAGTGCACTTAACAAAAAAGGGAGACAGTTTGCATGCATCCAATGAACCAGAAAGGACCAGAAAGAACCAGAAAGGACCAGGTGGTCAGGAGTGGAGAAACAAATAATTCAAAAGTCAAGCTCCTCCATATGAAACCACAGGTACTCTTGCTTTTCTCTGGAATAAATGCCACAGCAATCACAGAAGAAATGGCCAAGGAGCCTGTACAATTAAGGTGGAATAGTTTTGAAAGGGAGGTCTTTTGGTTACTCAGGACAGAGAGGCAAAGAAAAAATAATAATCTAAGAAGTTCCTGCTGTGGAGTTTTGAATTTTTGATTCTACCTGCTTAGCAGAGAGGCAGGGCCTCACAGAACAGCTTCAAGTTTCCCCCAGATTAATCCACTACTTTTTCTCATCAACTGGCATTTACAGTCTCAATAACTCACCAGCTAAAAACTCAAGAGCTCATATATTGGCAGCTCATATATTGATGTAACTGACAGTGTTAAAGGGTTGTCGTTTGATTTGTGATGTATTTTATGTCAATTTGTTAATTTGCATTGTGACATGTATAACTGTTTCTGTGAAGATTCTCAGTCATCCAGGTTCGTTTAACTGGGAGTTGAGTCATGGCTACTGGACTTCTTTTTTTGAGAGATAGAAACGTTTCGCTGTTCATCCAAACAGCTTCATCGGGTCATGTATAACTGTTGTAAACAGTCATGTTGCCAGATGGGGAATCTAGAAAGCTGATTTTCTCTCATTCTCTCTTTCTCTCTCTTAGTGTAACAGTCTGTTGTAATGTGCTACAGACTCATTTTCTGCCTCATGACGACCCTAAAAATTACCAATGTTCATAAAAGCCTGTAAATCCAATCTGTGTGTGTTGTATCGTTACAGTCATGATCGACTCTTTGTGGCTCCATGTCCATGGAGTTTTCTTGGCAGGAATACTGGAGTGGTTTGCCAGTTCCTACTCCAGGCGCCTACAGCACCTGGTATTCCCTGGTGGTCTCCCATCCAAGTACTAACCAGGGCCGACCCTGCTTAGCTTCCGAAATCAGGCAAGATCGGATGTTCTTTAGCTATTGCAAATGCAGCACCATGATTGCCATGCCTGGAACTTATTTCTAATGATGGCTATTTAGCCTCATAGAGGTGGCACTAGCCATGTCCTGGCGTGGTGAGGAAGCAGGCAGGTGCCGATTTAGACCACTCATCCCAGTGCTGAAGGCGGTTAAGGACGGGTTGCCATAACAGGAGCTGCCAATACAAATCGATGCATCACTCTTGGGCACGCCATGGCGCCACTAAATTAAGTAGATGCCTACTTCTTCCAAACTAGCAATTTCCAAGGTGTACAAGAAAGAAATGACACATGAACATTTAAGAGGTGAAGCCGGAACTTATTATACATAACCTTGGCTCATAGAGGGTTCTACTTCTTCTCTGTTTTCCTTCACCAATTTAGAACAAGCTGTTCTAGTACTGCTGGTTACCTTTTTCGTTTTATTATAACTCAGCCTGGAAATGTCGTGGGATGATGATACAAATATGTAAATATTAGTATGCTACGATTCATACGCTGGGAGATCTGACGCCTTCTTCTGCAGGACACATGCAAAAGGCACATTTTATTAAAACTGTTCGATCCACCAACCAAAGCTTGGGATGCAGACAGGTGGACGCATTTTAAGAAATAGGCTACCTCTGAGATCAGGGATTTGTGATCAGTATACCAGAACAAAGGAAAAATTATTTCATACAGAAAATGTTCAAGTCTTATTTTTCCAGCAGTTTAAAGGAGGGAGTGAATGAGTACAGCTAGGTTTCATATAGGCGGTTACTTCACGTCCTTCCTCATTCCGAGATTATGTCTCGTGATAATGTCATTCGCGGTCACGTGGTCTTGTCCCGGTTCTGTCCCTGTTTCTGTTTACCCACGGGCGTGATTGGTGGTATCGTTCCGACTGTTACTGCACATCCTTGTTTTTTCGTGATAACATCTGTACTTCCCCACCTTCGTTTTCCTTTTTTTTTTTTTTTTTGGTCCAACCTTCCATTTTTCGATATTTCGATTCTCCGTAACTTTGCCTTTCATGCGTTAAGCAGCAAAGTTCGACGTTTTATGCCTTCTTATCTCTCTGCAATGCATTTTTATGCCATTGGGATTGTACTGGAGAATGGAACTTCACACTCCTGCCACTAGATGGAGAATGCATATGTTGCGTGACAAGCCTTATTCCACAGGCAGTTGTCTCGAAACAGAAACTGAGACAAGGGAATTCCCGAGGTCAGGGAGAGGTATGGCTCATCACGCTTAAATCCCAGTTCAGGGGACGTGGTCGGGAGGAGATTCCGCCATCACGCAATGGATGTGGAGTAACATTTTCTCGTACTGGTCCCAAGCGTGACCGCGAACCGCGACGAGAGGGATGTGAAGTAACCGTCTTATAGAGTCAAACTTATGGTTAGGCAGGTACGACATCATTTTCCACCCCTAATTTCCTTGTTCTCTGCATCCTACCGCTTTCCTGTTCCACACATAGACCTGGAAAGGGGGTAGGAGAATACATTACCGGCAGCAATATTGTGAGAGAGAATAAATTCCAAAGCATTCATTATTACAATTATTCCCCCCCCCCCGAATGGTCTTAAATTAAGATCCATTAACTTTACAAAAGACATGCTCCTGGTAGAGATAGAAAACAAAGTGGTTGGCTGATACGGATCAGCACTTCTAGCTGCAATTTTGTTTGCTCTCATGATTGGCACCCAAGTTTCAAAATATATCACAAGGCGGGGGAGAGAGAATCATGGGGAAACCCTAATTATTTTAGTCCAGATCCCTGTCTAAACCACCCCCTCTTTTTTTGCAACACTTCAATTCACGGCTCTCCTTTGTGTATCTTTTGGGGGACCAAGCGTAGGGGGCAACAGACGTTCCTTTTTTAGCTTTATCTGCCAGGAATTAACCCGGAGAGTCCGGCTGCCACGGCGGATCAAGCAGCCGTATCGCCCTTCGCTGAATTCCGTCACGATAACACGCAGTTCTTGATTGGGAAGAAGCTCAAGGCCTTGGACCGAGTGAGTGAGGGGCTGCCCATCTTTATACCAGCTAAAACGGAAGAGAAAGAGAAAGTAGTGGTGGGATTTGGGCCTGAAAACAAAGACACAAGGTTCTGGAACACCTTCCTTACACTCATGGACAAGGAAAGCTCCTAATGAAGAGAATGAATGGGGGGGGGGAAAACACCTGAGTAGAATAATTTTTTCTTTCTCCTGGCCATGCAACCCCCTGCCCAACGCAGGAATCCAAATCAAGACAGATGTGACAAATCTCTTGAAGGCCTACAGCAGGGGTCCTCAAAGTTTTCAAACAGTGGGCTGGTCCACCACCACCCAGACACCACTGGGGGCCAGATCACAGTCCAAAAGCAGCTGCGGAGGCTGACTTGCTCACAAAACAGGGGGTAGGTGGGGGGGGGTTGCAATTGGTCCCAGGGGCCGGATTCTAGACCTTGGGGGGGCCGCATCCGGCCCCGGGGCCTTAGGTTGAGGACCCCTGGCCTACAGCATTGCAATGCTCACCACTTCCACTGTAATACTGCTCTAACAACCGTGTGACCAGAGAAACAAATTCAAAAGGAAGTTAGGTGATACCTCTCTTTTATACCAGCTAAGCTCATTTTTTTTTGTTTTAGCAGTGACCAATAAAGGTATCACCTAACTTCCTTTTGAATTTGCTCTAACAGGAAGTTTTTCTTTGTATCCCATTCCAAATCTGGCCTCCTGTAAATAGAGCCTATTATTTATGCATCCTGCACTCTCGAGTTGATCGAGAACAGACCCTCGTCTTCCTGTCTTGGACTACCTTCCAAGCTTTTGAAAAATGCTATCCTGGTTCCCCGAGCTCTTTGCCCTCTGAAGATGCCGGCCACAGAGTCTGGTGAAACGTCAGGAAGAAAAACTTCCAGAACACGGCGAAACAGCTCGAAAAACTCACAGCAACTATCAGATCCCGGCCATGAAAGCCTTTGAGAATACAATGCTATCATAGTTCAGTCCTCTTTTCTCAACATGAAAATTTAGTAATCCTGGCATCTCAAGGGTGAGCTTTTTGTCAAATTTGAGCCCCGGGATAGAACTAAACTGAGTACGCCTGGTTGCATACATTCCTGTTTTGTCCTGGCACAGGGATATTTTTTGGCACAAAACAATTACAAAAATGATTGATTTCCCTCCCCCTTCAGGTGATGGGAACTTGCAGCCATGACAGTGACCCCTGGGAACCTACATGCCCCACCCCCCAAAAAAAGATCACACACGCTATCCTCGTGATAAAAGGCATTATGGAACGCTATGATTCTATATACAGTGGACCTTGTATAACAAGCGGTGTTTTTAACAGAAAATCCGCTTAAAGGAAAAAAATCCAGAGATAGGGGGAAATCGCTTAACAGAATCGCCTATGGGGCAAATCTGTACAACAGAAAAACAGTCGCAATTAGGGATTACCATGGTCCCCCACCATTTTGTGGTTCATATACTGTGGTCCCGGTATATCATGGGACCACAGTATATGAAAGGCAATGCCACCTGATAGGTGGGGGATTACCGTATATCAGTTTTCAATGCATTCCTATGGGAAATTTGTACAAAGGAAAATTTGCTTATCAGAATTTCATTTCGAACGAATTAATTCCTTTATGCAAAGTACCACTGAATTAGTTTTATAGGAGGAGAAAGCAAGCAACAAAAGTTTGAAGCCACTGGCCCTGAAACTTGAGTCATCTCTCATCTCCAAAGGTGCACTCTTTCCTACATTTCTTCTCTCATAGTCTCTCATAGTCTCTCATAGTCTCTCATAGCCAATGCTCATAGTCCTGGGAAATCTGGGCACGTTTTTTTTCTCCCAGCATAATAATAATAATAATAATAGGGGTGGGGATAATAATAATAAATGAATTTAATAATAATAATAATAATAATAATAATAATATAAAAAAAACAAACTTTATTTTTATGCCGAAACCTGAGTTCTCTCATCCCAAAGGAACCCAATTTCTTGGCTCATACAACAACAGAGACCTTTGGGTAGTTGGGCGGCATACAATATATATAATAAAATAAATAAATAAATAAAATAAAATAAATAAATAAAATAAACTTCAAAAAAGTACAATAAAATCAATACACAGTTTACTGACAACTTCAAGTCTTGCTCTGGTGGACCTGCGGCCTTCAAAGTCTCATGCCCTCTAGTGGAACTAGCCTGGTATAGCATCCAAATGTGGTGGCACCTTGGTTTACGAATTTAATGCGTTCTCCGGGATTATTTTGTATTGCAAAAAAATTGTAAGTGGAAATGCATGGGAGTGCAATGCATCCTGGGGAAACTGCCTTCGAAAAAACATTCATAAACCGAGGTATTGAAAAAGAAAAATTAACCGAGGCATTAGTTTCAATGGATTTTCATTTTTAACCTAAAAATTATGTTAACAGAGGTATTCGTACACTGAGGTAAGCCTGTAAAAGGACTTTCTTAAGGCCTTTAACCTTGTAAATCTGAAATGCAGCAGAATGCTCTGCCATTTATGGAGAGGGGTGAAAAGCAGTGTGCCCCAGGATTCTGTCCTGGGACCGGTGCTTTTCAATCTGTTCATAAATGACCTGGCGACAGGGACAAACAGTGAGGTGGCCAAGTTTGCAGATGACACGAAACTTTTCCGTGTGGTAAAAACCAGAGAAGATTGTGAAGAGCTCCAGAAGGATCTCTCCAAACTGGGGGAATGGGCTGTGAAATGGCAAATGCGTTTTAATGTAGCCAAATGTAAAGTAATGCATATTGGGGCAAAAAATCAAAACTTTATCTATCAACTCATGGGCTCTGAGTTATCCGTGACAGATCAGGAAAGAGATCTTGGTGTGTTGGTGGACAGCTCCATGAAGGTGTCTACCCAATGTGTGGCAGCAGTGAAGAAGGCCAATTCCATGCTAGGGATTATCAAAAAGGGGATTGAAAACAAAACAGTCAACATTACAATGCCATTATACAAAACAATAGTAAGGCCACACCTGGAGTATTCTGTACAATTCTGGTCACCGCATCTCAAGAAAGACATAGTGGAACTGGAAAAGGTGCAAAAGAGAGCGACTAAAATGATTACTGGGCTGGGGCACCTCCCTTATGAGGAAAGGCTAAAACATTTGGGGCTCTTCAGTCTGGAAAAAAGGCGCCTGAGGGGGGATATGATTGAGACGTACAAAATAATGCAGGGCATGAGTAAACTGGATAGAGGGAAGCTCTTCTCCCTCTCACAAAATACCAGAACTATGGGACATACACTCAAATTGAGGGCTGGGAGAGTAAGAACAGACAAAAGAAAAAAATCACCCAGCATGTTGTTAGTCTGTGGAACTCCCTGCCATAGGATGTGGTGATGGCATCTGGCCGGGATGCCTTCAAAAGGGGATTGGACAGATTCCTGGAGGAAAAGTCCATCACAGGTTACAAATCATGAGGAGGATGTGTAATCTCCAGCCTTAAAAACGGGATACTTCAAGGGTCAGATGCAGGGGAGTGGTATCAGGAGACAGATATCTAGTCTCATGTGCTCCCAAACGCATCTGATGGGGCCACTGTGAGATACAGGAAGCTGGACTAGATGGGCCGTTGGCCTGACCCAGCATTGCTCTTCTTGTGTTCTTATGTTCTGAATGGAACGGGATTGTGTTCTCAGAACGCTTTCAAGATAGATATGGGAGTGTTTAAGGAGAATGATTAGGTCTCTCTCTACCTTGAAAGGAAATACTAAACGCAGCTTAGAAATGTGCTGTCAGAGGCTTTCACGGCAGGTATCTGATGGTGGTTTGGGGGTTTGGGGGCTCCCTGCACACCTGCCCTCTGAAGATGCTGGCCGCAGAGACTGGTGAAACACTGGGAAGAAGAAACACCTCCAAAACACGGCCAAACATCCCGAAAACCACAACAACTGACAGCTTAGAAATGTTACATTTCTGCTGCTCTCAGGGTTCCTTGGTAGATATGGGCCTTTCAGGCTTAAATAAAATACCAAGGCTGTCTTTCAAGTAACTCTCTTTTATGCCGTTGCCAAAATAAATATTTGCAAATAGATTTAGAGTTAGAGTCAAACAACTCTGAGTCTGTATTATTCCTCACTGAGGACTAGTGGTTTGACAGCCTGCAACTAGTGCTGTGTTTTTCCTGGATTTTCCACCCGAGGTCCACCGCCCACAAGCTGAATCACTGACACAACTTGCGTACACCTCCATCTACTTCATTCATGCCCTGCATTATTTTGTATGTCTCAATCATTTCCCCCACTCAGGCGCTTTTTTCAAGACTAAAGAGCCCCAAACGTTTTAGCCTTTCCTCATAACAGAGGTGCCCCAGCCCAGTAATCATTTTAGTCACTTTTGGAACCATTAACCTCTCTATCTGAGAGGGAAGGCCCCGGATGGAAGGTAATGGATTCCATATTTAAGCCCATATACTCAGGAAACCAACTCGGTCTTTATCTCCCCTCAGATCAACCAGGAAGCCTGTGAGAGGGGGTTGCAGGACAAACAGCTGCCTGTGACCCTCAAATAAGCTCTCCCCCACCAATGGAATTCACCAGCTTACAGGGCCCCTGACAAGTAAGCCTGTCTCCACCCTCTGTGATGCTTGTTTACTGTAACTAATAAATGCCTGGAGCCCGAGAGACACTGAGAGAGACACAGAACATGCCTGGGACTCAGAGATGCTGGCACACAGTCCATGTGTTGTGTAGTTCATATCGCTACAGACTGCTTGGTGCCAGCCATGCTGGTGATGGAGGTCGAGGGCTGGTACATTCTAGACACAAGTGGCTTCCATCACTTGACAGTGATCAAAAGGCATTGCACAGCTCAGAGAAGGCCCACCACATGGGCACTGCCCAAACACAAGCTCTGCCTAGCTACCCTATTCCTGCCTGTCACTTTACCAGAGATGGAAAGTCAGTGGGATTTTATATTATTTTTATTGGTTGGTGGAGTGAAATAAACAAGGGAAAGTTACAAGCGAAAGCCAACCTCATTCAGATCTATCGTAAAATTCCACGAATGAGGAAGGTTGATTGACAGCTGAGGGGCCAGTCAATCTATCGCTGGCGGTCTGGTGAATGCGCTCCAGTTTTCAGCGTGAACTTTCAAGGCGCTCTCCAGGGCATGGAATTTATTTTGGGGAGTAAAATTCAGCAGCTCGGATAGAGGATGTAAAGTTCGGAGTGAAACACAAAGTGGGTTTGCTGCCCCAGAAACGTTGCCGTTCTTTGGCCTCCACTTGTGCAATAAAAGACTCACCTGGAACACACGAACCCATCATTGCACTGTCTTTTGGAGATGCTCAGTCCTGTCCTGACCTTACCTGAGCTGGAGCTTCTCACCTGACTTGCAAGGGTGGCCTGTTGGAAGAGTTGAACCCACAACGGAAGGTGATGGCCCTGCCTTTTGAGACGTATCTAGTGTGAATGAGAGAAGGCCAAGACGGTGGCAGGGAAGAAGCTGCAGCTACAGTGGAATGCTCTAGAAGAGAGGAATGTACATAAGCAAACAGTGGCGAGGGCGAGAGATCCATCGTCAATATAGTAGCCACTGGATATCAATGTTTGTTTGTTTTTGTACAATAGGACCATATCCAACGAATCACCACCCACTTTTTCACTTATCTGCAATCTTAATATACAGTAGGGCCACCGTATCCACTGATTCATTATCCACTGGTTCAGTTATCCACGGTTGGCAGAGGAAAAAATAAATATATCATTCAGCAGCTGAAAAGCAAGCTACTGTCACAAACAGCAGCTGTAAAGCAGGCTACTGTCATAAAACAGCAGCATTAAAGCAAGCAACCATCACAAAATAGCAGCTGTAAAGCAAGCTACTGCTGCAAAACAGCAGCTGTAAAGCAAGTTACTATCACAAAACAGCAGTTTTGGGGACATTTTGGCGTTCTCTCTTATCCACGGTTTTCATTATCCACAGGAAGGCTTGGAACCAATCCCCAGTGGATACTGGAGTCTTACTGTATATAAAAAGCCCTAAAAATAAATATTTCACATAACGCATTTATCAGATCTGGCCATTAGAGGGAGCAGAAGTTCTTGTTATGCATTTTTGTCACTGGTCTCTGTCTCCCTCAAATGGCCAGCTCTTGCAGTGCATGTGAAAATACTTTTCTCTAGACTTTTTTCTTTTCCCATGCTATGTATGACATTCACCATTAGCCACAGTTTTCAGCATCTGAGGGCAGCGGTGAGCTTATAATTTATCCCCTATGGCAGGGCTGTTCAACTTTGAACAGGCTGAAGTCTACTTTTTCAGGCCCAAAGTGCCTGAGGGCTACTATACTAAAACCTCTACTTACTAATTTTATCCATTCCAAGCACATGCTCATAAGTAAAAAAAAAATTGTAAGTAGAGCAGCGGTTTCCCATAGGAATGCATTGAAAACCAATTAATCCTTTCTGGAGGGAACAGATTTCAATGTGCCATGGCCCTTGAACTGCCCCGCTCAGCTGAGACAGTGGGATGGCAGACCCAGAACTTTGCTGGGGCAGTGGTGGTGCTTGGGATAGGGCCGAGTCCCAACTGTCTTTTTCCCCTCTTCCCAACTGTCATTATCCTCCTTCACCTCCCGCACGCCACCTATGTCACGCTCCTCCCACTCATCCTCTAATTCCTCTATTGCCCACAGCACCGTGGGTTCTTTCTGCTCCTGTGTGCTTCCCAGCTCCTCTAAGGATATTGTTCTTATGCTTTTTGTACACGTCTCCCGTTTTCGCGATGTCTCTCCCTCTTTATCATCTTCCTTCTCATCATCAGTCAACACAGACGGCACACCTTCTTTCTGTTTGTTTATCATCTCCTCTGACTCACAGGAGGGAGGGGTGGAGAACTTATCCCCTCACTTTTTTATAGATGGATGGTAGGCTACTTTTGAACCCTTCACGGGCTACCGGTAGCCCACGGTCTACCTGTTGCGCAGGACTGCCCTATGGATATGAAGGTCCTACCATATTTGTCTCCCAGCTTCCTTCCCCTGAGTTTTGACCACTTCACGTGGCTCTCCTTGATTTGTCCTCGCTTTAACTTTAATCCTGTGATTAAGCATGGAGAAGGAGGGGGGACCCCAGGCCACCCATTTAGCTTCAAGGCTCGGAAGGACGAGAACCTAAATTGCAATCTAACACCTTGACTCTTTTACCACACTGGTTTCTTACCATAAAACAGATCTTTGGTACCAACTCTCTTCTTTGGGATTGAAGTTCTGTGCAATTTGGATGGAAGGCCCCTCCAACATAATATCTGGGAGTTTTGCTTGGCTCCTCTTATATTGTGGTTTGAGTGGCTAGGAGTGACATTTCTGGGCTGGGGTGACAGTCAATCTATCCAGCACTAACCAATCATTCTTTCTGGCTTCTGAATTCAGAGAGCTTTCCTCTCTGCTGAGTGTTACTTTCCCTGTCTTTACTCTGTTGAAACCAGTTGCTAGTTTCCAGTTCAGTGGTTCTCAACCTGTGGGTCCCCAGATATACCAGGACTGCAACTCCCAGAAGTCTTCATCACTAGCTGAGCTGGCCAGGATTTCTGGGAGTTGCGGTACAGCAACATCTGGGGACCCACAGGTTGAGAACCACTGTTCCAGTTGATCTGTTCATGGCTATAAAGCAAAGTGTTCTGTTTATATACCACCCCATACCACTTCAAGTAGTCTCTGGGCGGTTTGCAGTTTTTAATTACAGTATGCAGGCTACACATTGACCACCCAGCAAGGTGGGTACTCATTTTACCAACCTCGGAAGGATGGAAGGCTGAGACAACCTTGAGCCTGATACCTGGGATTGAACCCCAAGTCATGAAACACAGTTTTACCTGCAGTAATGAAGCATTTCATTATTTCTCCTACAAATGTCTCCAAGTGATTTGAGTGTGTTAGTGCCAGTTAATGAGAAAGGGTGGAACACTTTTAGCTATTCTCTGTGAGTCTCCTGTGTAGCAAAGATCTCAAACAAATAAGACAAAGTACTCTTTCACCCAGAGGATCACTGGTCTCTGGAACTCCATGCTAAAAGAAGTGGTGACAGCTTTGACAGTGTTAAGAAAGGATTGGACAAGTTAATGGAGAACAAGGGTATCAATGACTATCATGATGGATGCCTAAGGACAACCTCCGGGTTGGAGAGAGAGGCAGGATATCTCTCAATGCCATTTGCAGGGAATCATATGCAGGTGAAGCCATCTGCTTGGGAATACCCTGAAGCAAATGGTGAGCCCCTATGTGAGACAGAATGCTGGACTAGATGGACTGTGGCCTGTTCCAGCAAGGCTGTTCTTATGTTCTTATGTTCTTATGTTTACCACAAATTCAAAACCCAGCAACAATAATTAAGTCTGGATAATGTTTTGAGTTGAGTTGTGCACTTTACTTTTACATGTGTAGTTGCATCTCCTGCCTTACTAGGGATAGTTTTTCTATGTTGTAGATAGCAGGAAATACTTTGAAGTTGTCCTTTCAGAATGTGGGTAAGCCAGATACAACAGTGCTTAATTTTGGAATGGAGAATGATCAGGCCTCTGCATACTTTGGGGGGGGGGGGGGAAATCCCGTGAGACAAGCCTATGTTCACATTATGACTCCCTGCCCTCACTGAAAACTCAGCTTTATGACTTCTCTGATTAGCACACTGACGTCAGGAAACACAACAACAACAACAGAAGCAGAGAGGTGCAGCTGAGAAAGTATAAGGAAGATGTCAGATATCAGTTAGTGAAATATATGTATTAGACAGCATGTTCTATATGTGTTTGATATGTATTTTAATTGATTAAAAGATGGAGTCTGTAAAAAGTGCAAAGTCACGGTCACTCAATGTATAGTTTTTTCAAATGGAGTACAGATGTTAAGAATTAACATAATGAATTTTGGCTGATGCAAGAGGTTGCAATAGCTATGAGGTAATGTCATTTATGATTGGGCAGACACGTATATAAAAATGTTCTGTAAATCATAGATCAGGGCTGTCCAACTTTGAACAGGCCGAGGTCTACTTTTTCTGGACGAAAGTGCCTAAGGGCTATTACACTAAAACCTCTACTTATGAATTTTATCTGTTCCGAGCATGTGCTCATAAGTAAAAAAAAAATGTAAGTAGAGCAGTGGTTTCCCATAGGAACGCATTGAAAATCAATTAATCCTTTCTGGGGGGCACATATTTCAATGCATCTCAATTGGTCATGTGAGACAGTGGCGTGCCGATCATCTGGCCAGTAGGGAGAGCAAGGGACTCTGCCATGGCCCTTGAATTGTCCCACTCAGCTGAGACACTGAACTGGCAGACCCAGAGCTTTGCTGGGGCAGTGGTGGTTCTTGGGTTGGGGGAGGTAGAAGTGGAGAACTTATCCCCTCACATTTTTAATTGATGGCTGGCGGGCTACTTTTGAACCCTTCACGGGCTACTGGTAGCCCCCGGTCTACCTGTTGGGCAGGCCTGTCATAGATCATTGGGCCTTTCGTGAGTAAAGGCACCCATTTTGTTTCTCTGTCATATATTTTGTCGATGCACTGTATGATATTATGCTGTAATGCTGTTGGATTTTGTATCAATGTACTAATGTGATTTTTCCCTCTATGTTTTGTTGAACTTTGTAGAAACTCTGTGATGCTGTGATATATTTTTGTACATTTGGAATATAGCTGTTTGGTTTTAAGAAAACTCTGTCTCTGGCTAACAATTTATTCAATAAGTATTGCTTCTGCTGGCTGATTAAATAGCACATACTCTGACAGAAGACAATGGACAAGAACAAGAGAAGACATCGTAGGGAGACAGGAGGAGCAAGGGAGGTGGATGGATTTGATGTGCAAAGCGAGCAGAGGGCAGAAAGCCACAGCAAATCAGCAGAACAGGAGAGAAAAGCTGGGCTGATGCCTGATGTGAGGGAAGGTACCCTGGAGGGGCCGAAGGCGGGAGAGTGACACCTGCACAAGAAGACTGTGACAGGGATGAGTGGCTGGAGAAGCAAAAGGCAAGGGAAAAAACGTAGAGCGGCCCAAGACCAGGAAGTCCTGGAAGGGAAATGCTCTGGAAACAGTTCAAGGATTCACTGAAGATTCTGGAAAGGGAGAAGGAGGAGGGGAAAACGGAGACCCTGATAAAGGAGGAGAAAGAGACAGAAACGGCGGGAAAGCCCAGCCAATCAGCTGTGGTGAAGGTGGGGTTTGGACAACGTAAAAAGGGTACGCCATGTGTTTCGCCCCCAGATTGGGAATAGGTTTGGATGGAGAACCCATGGACTGAAGATTGGGAACAAATGATGATGCCCAAGCCTGAGGCTGAAAGTTACAGGAGACGAGCCCACCGCCAAGGTTGCTCGTACTGGGGTGAGCAGGAAGCCCATGAGTATAACCGCAAGAGAAAAGAGATTCGGAAGGAACTAGCTTGGGAACAATGGCTAGCCAAGATGAAGGAGGAGGAGGAAAGAACCGGGAAACCATGTACCGGGAGGGGATTAACCCTGAGAGAAGATTATCCCTTCAAGTCCTGCCACCAGAGACATCCTGGACCCAAACCCACTTCGGAGATTGGGGTGCAAGTGGGGGAACCGAGCCTCTTCGAGAGGGAGGAGAAGAGAAATGGTGGAACCACATCTCCCCGAGAATAGGAGGAGGGTTAGGTTTGCCTGTATTTACTCCTTTATATGAATCAAAAAACAATCCGTTTGTTACTGAAGTTAAAGATGTTGGAACTGTAATTAAGAAGAGAACCTCCATAACAGTGGAAGAACAAAATAAAAGTCCTGTTTATTCATTTAAGAATGTGTCCTTACTGAAGCCTGAAGGGCAGGGTGCCTGGGAAAAAGGAGAACCCTCACACCTGAGAATATGGATCTGGAATCAAACACTGTCTTAAACATCGATCCCAGTGGGAAAGTCAAACTGGACTAAGGAGAGCTCACTTTGCAACCCTGGTCAGGGTCATCGATTAAGCCACAACGGTGCAGGGCACCGGTGGGGAATGCAAGGATGTTAATACTGTTAATATCAATATTGGCCTTACAGATCCAACATTTACAAGGCGTGAGGTAGGGTTTTCTTTGGGAAACGTCCACTGTTGCTTCAGAATGTGCCCAGTCCTGGTTTTTAACGGAGACATGCTGTTCCAAGAACACGACACCAGCACCTTGAATGTTTTAGTTGGCTGCCAGTTGGGCTTCTAGGGATAAAGCAAACGATTGAGGCTCACCTGGAAAAGTCGTCATGGTCTCAAGCCCGGAGGTCTCACAGGCCAGAGGACCTCGCATCAAGAGCTCTCCCTAAATAACCTTCCTGCATGCTTTACTATCACTGAGCTTTCTGGTTCTACAAGAAGCCATCTTGGCTGTGGAAACCACCACTTTTCCCACCCTTGTTGTTCAAGGGTGGCATTAAGAACCTAAGAACATAAGAAGAGCCCTCCTGGATCAGCAGTGGTTAACTTGTAGTACTGCCGTCAAGACTCTGCTCACAACCAGCAGGCTCAGGTAGCCAGCTTGAGATTTAATCAGCCTTCCATCCTTCAGAGGTCACTAAACTGAGTACTGAGTTCGCAAAGGGTGGGGATAGGGGCAATGTGTAGCCTTCATAATTAAAACGTTTTAAGCACTATGGGGTGGTATATAAGCAGCACACTTTATTTTGTTTTGCTTTGCCAGGTCTGAATTTTCACCAGAAGGGACTGAGGTGGCATATTCTGTGTTTAACCTCTAATATCTCATAAAATAAATATCATTTTGTCAAATGTTTGTGGAGGGGGCAATAAAGTTTCCCAACGTTTTGCTGGCGGTGGTTTTACCTACTGCAATTTTGGCATGCAGTTACTAGAAGTGACCACTAGAAGCAGCCAGAGACCATGCTATGTAAAGAGTTTGCTATTATCCACAGGTTCCAGCATCCGCAGGGGTGGCGAGGGCTAGGAATTGATCCCCTAGGGATACTGGGGTACTTTTGATTTCATTTCTGAGTCCCTAGGATCTCAGGAGCCTACAGTAAAGAGCAGCAGACTCTCACCAAAGCAGGCATTGCAGATCTGGGGACAATGCCTTTTCATGAAGGTTCGTTGGCGAGTGCAGAGGCCGCGCTGTGCCCAGGACTGGCATTGCCTTTTCTCATCCACACACCCTGCAAGTTCAGAAAGGGAAGGAAAACAGATGAATCGACCATTTGAACGTTAAGAAGAACTTCCTGACGGTTAGAGCTGTTTGGCAGTGGAATAATATGCATATACTATATTGCTCCTTTTATGGTTTGGTATCGGATCCTTTGGGTGGACAAGTCTCTGCCTTAGTATGTTTGTGGGTTTGAAATAAACAGGGATGGGGTGTTTGCCAAAAATCCCTTTAAGCTTCTCCGACACTCCAGCCATGTAAGGAATGACCAGGTTCTTCCGTCGGGTCTGGGTCTCAGACTGATCCCTTGTTCTTCTGGGATGGCCCACTGCTTTGTTGGATATCCACAGGCCTTAAGTGCTGTCTTCAGTTGCCTGTCTTCCTTCCTCTTGGCTTCTGTGAAGGTGGGGCAATATAGTATATGCGGTCCAATGCAGTGAGGAGTGTTCAGACCTCTACATGGAGAAACTAAACAGCCATTAAACAGAAGGATGGACCAACATAGGAGGGGCAACAGGTCAGGACCAGAATCAGCAGTACACCTCCATTTGAAGGACAAAGGGCACTCTTTCAAAGATGAGGATGTACACATATTAGACAAAGAAGAGAGGTGGTTTGAAAGAGGAGTAAGGGAGGCCATTCATGTGAGCATTGAAAACCCCTCCCTCAACAGAGGTGGTGGGCTCCGGCATAGTCTATCTGCTACTTATCAGGCTGTGCTTTCCAAAGTCCCCAGGCAAATCAAAAAGCCTTCACCACCAAGGCCATAGCTAACGACCCATTCTTGATAGGTTTCATCACCATAGGCCATTGTTCACCTTAAGGCTAAGGATACTATTGTCTCCTTAACGAGCCTCTTTAGGCCACTGTTCATCTTATGAGCCTAATTCAGGCCAGGGTGACAAGAGGTCAAAGCTGCCTATAAGATGGAGGATTTGCACTAGCTGTATTCAGACCGATTAAGCTGTTTGGATGAACAGCGAAACGTTTCTATCTCTCAAAAAAGAAGTCCAGTAGCCATGACTCAACTTCCAGATTAAGGCCTAAAACTGCAGCAGTGTCTCAGAGATGTAATTCAGACAGCCTGTCAGATCTGAGAAATCAGATTTGCCAGCAAAGAATACGGTGATGGTCTGAAGACCAGTTACAAAACTAATCTGCTTATCTGCTTACCACATTTTTCGCTCTATAAGACACATTTTCCCACCCTCAAAAGTAAGGGGAAATGACTGTGCATCTTATAGAGCGAATACAGCAATCCCCACTACGTATCAAGATCCCCCAGTCAAAAATCACCTCCTTTGCAAAGAGGTCTCCTCCACAGAGCCTCTGCCCTCCCCTTCTGAAGGCTGGATTCCCCAGTCCCAATCACCTTGTTTGCAAGCCTCCCCTTCTGAAGGCTGGATTCCCCAGTCCCAATCACCTCATTTGCAATCCTCCCCTTTTGCAGCTTGGATTCCACAGTTCCAATCACCTCATTTGCAAGCCTCCCCTTTTGCTGCTTGCATTCCACAGTTCCAATCACCTCATTTGTAAACCTTCCCTTTTGCAGCTTGAATTCCCCAGTCCCAACCACCTTATTTGCTAGCCTGCCCTTTTGCAGCTTGGATTCCACAGTTGCAATCACCTGGTTTGCAAGCCTTCCCTTTTGCTGCCAGGATTCCCTGGCCATGAAACGTTAGGCTAAATATTTTTTCTTGTTTTCCTCCTCTAAAATTAGGTGCGTCTTATGGTCAGGTGTGTCTTATAGAGCCAAAACTACAGCACTTTGTTAGTTTCTGAGCTACAAAAGGTGTAAACAGTAGCTGTTGGGACAATCAGACGTGATAACTGTTTCAGGAGTCTCATCTTCTAATGATGTGTTATTCTTCACCCACCCAGATGCTCCTTTGAAAGGAACAGCAAAATGTTTCAGATAAGGTACACAGTACAAGGAGGTGGGAGTCCAGGCAGCAAGGCTTATGTCAGTGGAAGGGAAAGGCACAAAGTTAAGGCAAGGTCTGTGGAATAAACCAATGAGGGAATATGATAACTATGTTTAAATATTTGAAAGGATGTCATATTGAAGAGGGAACAGGTTTGTTTTCCATGGCTTCAGAGACTAGGACTCGGGGCAATGGTTTCAAACTACAGGAAAAGAGATTCCATTTGAACATTAGGAAGAACTTCGTGACAGTTAGAGCTGTTTGGCAGTGGAAGATGCTGCCACAGAGGGTGGTGGAGTCTCCTTCTTTGGAGGTTTTTAAGCAGAAGCTGGAGGGCCATCTGTTGGGCATCCTGTGATGGGGGTTCCTGCATGGCTGGAGGCTGGACTGGATGGCCCTTGAGGTCTCTTCCAACTCTATGATTCTACGATTCCATGAATCTTCATAAATGTAGCTCCATAAAAATGGAGAAATAGGCATTTGCAAGGTGTCTCTTTGGGTTAAATGCAAGTGCATCCACAGAGAAAGGGCTTGTGTCGTAGGCACCAGACCGAAGCTCAGCAGCTGCCGTTGCTGCCTCCTGGATTGAGAACAGCCTCCCAAACAAGCAAACCACAAGCAGCACGCAAGGTTGTAGAAACTCTTACCGTAGAGCCGTTGGATGGCCCAGACATCATCCTGACCAATGCGCCATGTCCGACTATAGGTGGCATTGGGATGCATGAGGGCACGGATGTCCCGGGAGTGCCACAGGCCCAGAGCGTGCCCAATCTCATGCGCTGCAACTTGGACCAAGTCATTTAGCCAGACACCTGCCAAACACACAATGAAATGAAATCGAATTTAAATTTAAATTTTGGAAAACAAAAAGCAGCAAAGAAAATTCTGAAAACCCTCAGTGCCTCATAAAACACAGCGGAAGCTGCCTTTGATAAGAATCCTATACAGAAAGTTCTAGGTGCATCTAGAAATCTCCGGAATAGCATGACACCCTTCTCCCTGACCTGTGAAAAGTGACTGCCCTGCTTCTTTCCAACAGCATTCTTACTTGGAACCAACTGCCGTATTTTTCTGTCTATAAGATAAAATGATCCCCCGCTTTTCCAACCCAAAATTACAGTTTTGCAGCTGCTCAGTTCTCTCCTCGGCTTACTTCTGTGTATAAGATGACCCTCAATTTTTAGCCTAACAATTTTAGACAAAAAAAATAGTCTTATAAACGGAAATATACAAGTGCTTCAACACAGGAGGTGTTCAAGTCTCTCATAATCGTTAAATGAGAAGCCGAGAGGGTATATATGGATAATGTTCTATGTTTGGGCTCAGAAATCATTATAAATAGAGATCATATCACTCATTAGCATTAGTACAGTGACACGACCATAAAATAGGAGTATCTTTTATGTTTAGGACTTTGTTTTTCTCCTCAACCTTTATTTATGTTTGTTATTTCATTTTTATTATTTTTTCTTAATTATTGGTTAATGTTATTTGGAAATGTGAACAATGTGAAATAATTTATTTTATTTTATTTCTTGGATTTTTGTACCACCCATCTGGCAGCAAGGTATTATGACTAATAATAATTTTTTTAAAAACACTGGAGAAATTTGGACAATCACCTGGCAGGTATACTTCTGAAAATGGCCCCGTTGCCAATGCAGGAGCTCCGCGCTGTCAACTGGGCCATTTTCAGAGGGATCCTGCCAACCTGTCATCCTGTTGACTGGGCCATTTTTAAAGGGGTCCAACCGATGACAGGTCGGCAGAAGACGTCCAAAAATGCTCAGGACGCCAGTTCGGAGCTCTCCTGCTCATGTCCCGACCATTTTCAGTCTCCTGCCAACCTGTTTGTTATTGTTTTGTTTTGTACGAATTTTTATGCAGAAATTCGTACGAAATGGAACAAAACGAAATGCAGGGTGGGGACAAAATTGAACGAAACGAAACACCTTTTCCCCCCATTATGTGACCATCTTTAATCCTGATTCTTATAGAAGAAAACAAAATGAAGACATGCTGCTGATTAAGGGCCAGTACCTTGCTTCCAGCTGAAGCGGGAACGTCCGAGGGTCCAAAATTCGTGGTTATCAAAATGGATTTCGCCACGGGGAGGGAGGAAGGCATGGGCCAGCTCTCCATTCAACCCGTCAAAACAAGGGTGCATGGGTGAGAACCAACAGTCTGTGTGGTTAAATGTGTAGAAACCTGTTTAATAAAAGCCAACAACAACATTAGGACTCTTAACAGTGGTTCCTTGTCACTTGGAAAGCAAAGAAGACTTTTTTTCATAACAACTCTGTCAGTTACTAGGTCTAGGAGTTTAAGACCTTCCATTGAACAAGGGGAAACATGGATTTGAACCTAGATGCCCTAAGCATATCTGATCTCGCCTGATTTCGGAAGCTAAGCAGGGTCGGCCCTGGTTAGTACTTGGATGGGAGACCACCATGGGATCACAAAGAGTCGGTCATGACTGTAATGACACTACGCACACACACTCCCACTTTAGTGCAGTGGTACCCAACCTTGAGTCCCAGAGAATCTTGGACTAAGATTCCCAGAAGCCTTCACCGCTAGCTATACTGGCCAGGATTTCTGGGAACGGTAGTCCAAGAACATCTTCTAGGTGATGCAAGGTTGGGAACCACTGCCTTAGTGGAACAGTTTAGAAATTCTGCAGCGTTAACAAGCCCATGTTTCGCGTTCAGGAACACCCTGCCTCACCAGGGTGTGATTTCCAGAGCTTCCCCCTGAGACAGTATAGCCCAGACACAGATTCATCATCATGGTGAAGATCACACCAACCTAAGGACCACCTCCTTAGGCTTTAGCAACACCAGAAGAATAGTGAAGGTAGAGTTTACAGGGTAACCAAGCTGCAGGATTTTCATCATCTCCTGCCACTACCAACCCTGCATGATTTCGTTACCTCTGAGTTTATCTGCAGTCCTCACAGAAGTGGGGAGAGAGTGTGATTTTCCTAAAAACATTGTATTCTTGCAAACAATTTCTCTTGTAGTACAAAATATTTGACGTTGGTTTCATCTTGAATGAGCAATTGGGAGCCATTAACCTTTAAAAAGACCTGCCTTTCAATTGATTATATGTTGCATTTTAGTGGCTTGCATGTTTGCACTTGCCTTATAGGGCCCAGTGGCTACGGGCCTGGTCATGATGAGCATCTGCTCTTCCAGATTTATCACGACACCCCTGATCAATATAGCTAGCTAGTCACTACCTTATTGTTGTTTTCTCAATGTAAAAAAATGGCATGCATGAAGGAGAGAACATTTTGCCCACATGTAGCTGTTTATGGAAGCAAAAGCCTTCCAATGTGTTCCTCTCTCCACAATGAGAAAGTGACAACGGAGGAGGGTGAGGTTGGGGATGGGATGAATAAACTGGATGCTGAGGAGTCTGAATGGAATACAGCATACTATAAAAAAGTGTAATAAAAAGTATAATAAAAAGCTAGAAATCCTGAATACCATAAAGAGAACAAAATTGCAATATTTTGGACACATAATGTGCAATAAGAAATTCCATCTGCTGCAGGTTATCCTTCAAGGAAAAATAGACAGGAAGCGTGGCCCGGGGGCATAGAAGTGAGCACAGCTGCTCTGTTTAGAATAGCTTTAGATAGAAACCATTTCAGGTGACTGATCACCAACATTCTATGAGGACATGGTACTTGAAGAAGAAGAAAGTCCAATGGTAAATAAAGTATCTGAAAAAGCCTTAATCCCTTAGTCTTTTAGATTCTAGTAAAATCATCACGTCACCAGATTTCAAATGAAATCTGCCACTTTTGGATCCCCAAATTCCTTAAAAACAATAGTTAATTGTGCCGCTTATATACTGCCTCAAAACACTTAAAGCACTCTCTGGGCAGTTAGTAGTGCAGGCTATACATGGCTCCTTCCTCCAGTGAAGTGGGTCCTCATTTTAGCAACCTTGGAAGGATGGAAGGCTGAGTCAACCTCAGCGCCCTGGGATTGAACTTCATGGTGCAGTGGTTGGACTACACACCTCTCTCTGTGTGCACTGAAGCCAAAATGCTGCTCACAATCTCCAGTATTGCAGCTTAACCACGGTGCCATGAAGATTGCAATCACAGTAGGACTTCTGTATCCATTGATTCAGATATCCACTGTTAGCAGAGGGGGGGGAAATTAAATAAATAATTCAGCAGCCACAAAGCAAGCTACTGTCACAGCAGCTGTAAAGCAAGCTACCACCACAAAATAGCAGGGGTTTTTTTTTGGGGGGGGGGGATAGGTGTTCTGTCTTATCTATGCTTTTCATTATCCAGGGGAAGTCCTGGAACCAATCCCCAGTGGATACCGGGGTCCTACTGTATACAATCTTTACCTTTAGTAATATTCTATGACCAACATCCTGTTGTTTAGTGCAGCAAATCACACTGCCACATTTATGTATTTGCTTCAAATATTTTTACCCCACCTTTCTCCCTAAGAAGGATCCAGCGTGGCTTATAGAGGCTAGATGGTGACATATATCAGTACAATAAACAAACAAACAAATATAATTAGAATACGGTATTCAAAGCTAACAATGGTGACCATACAAACACTAAAAGGATCAAACAAGTAACATCCTAAAAAAACACAAGTAACACCAAAACACATTTATAGCAGTACCTGGAAGCTGAGTCACGGCAACTTGACTTCTTTTCTAGAGAGATTGAAATGTTTCGCTACTCATCCGAGCAGCTTTTTCAGTCTGATGAAGCTGCTTGGATCAGTAGCAAAACGTTTCAATCTCTCAAGAAAAAAAAGTCCAGTTGCCATGACTCAGCTTCCAGATAAACTCACCTGGATGACTGAGAATCTTCACAAACATATTTACAGCAGTAAGGTACAACAATCTATTTAACATACATACTTGGCAGCCAATTAATTCTTATTTATGGCAAACCTTTCCAGGGCTTTCTGGATATATACTACTCAGAATCATAGAGTCATAGAGTTGGAAGTGACCTCAAGGGCCATCCAAGTCCAACCCCCTGCCATGCAGGAACCCCCATCACAGGACTCCCGACAGTTGGCCATCCAGCCTCTGCTTAAAAACCTCCCAAGAAGGAGACTCCACCACCCTCCTTTGGGGCAGCATATTATTCCACTGCCGAACAGCTCTAACCATCAGGAAGTTCTTCCTAATCTATGGAATCTCTTTTCCTGTAGTTTGAAACCTTTGCCCCGTCTCCTAGTCTCTGGTGCCATGGAGAACAAACTTATCCCCTCTTTGATATGACATCCTTTCAGATATTTAAACATAGCTATCATATCCCCTCTCAGCCTTCTTTTGTAAGAAGTGGTCTCTCTTTCTGTCTGCCTGCCTGCCTGCCTCTTTGTGTGAACATGCTTGTGTGTGTGTGTGTGTGTGTGTGTGTGTGTGTGTGTGTGTGCAACCACTACCTTACCTCCCCCAAGACGGTAGAATATGCCAGTAACTCTACAGGTTGGCTCTTCAGGATAATCTGAGATAATTAAGGCTTCTGCGGGAACAACTCAGCTGCAGAAGAATAAGTCGAAATAATACCTGTGCATAATGCATACCAGTGCAAACACCATCGACTCTCTCTGTGTGCATCAAAAACATGAACAAATGCAGATGTGGTGATGGCACCTGGCTTGGATGCCTTCAAAAGGGGATTGGACAGATTCTTGCAGGAAAAGTCCATCACAGGTTAGAGACCATGAGGGAGATGTGTCATCTCCAGGCTTAAAACCAGGGTACTTCAAGGACCAGATGCAGGGGAGTGGTATCAGGAGACAGAGATCTAGTCTCATGTGCTCCCAGACGCATCTGGTGGGGCCCCTGTGAGATACAGGAAGCTGGACTAGATGGGCCTTTGGCCTGATCCAGCATGGCTCTTCTTATGAGTTTCAGGAAAGTGGGAAGCATTCCATTTGGTTGCTCTATCTATGGGAACCCCCCCCCACACACACACACACCATACATATGCAACTGTGCATTCCCTCTTTGGAAATTGAGCACAATTTTGAGTTCTTTTCATCCCACACCCTTTCTATTTTAATGAAAATAATTGTCAAGTTCGCCGTCTGTTTCCCTGTTTGCACCAGCAAAATGTATCCTAGCCAGCTTGCCTCTTCCCATATGTCTAACATTCCCTGCCTTTTTTCATCTCCACGACTCAGCTTTGAACCCTTTCCAGCTCACCCAGATGCAACACATCTGGCAGTGGAAGTCCCTCTTGGGCCCTTTGGGCTCATGCTAGATGTGGAAGTTCATTTGGGAAGAGGCAGCCAAGGCATTTTTGCAGGAAGTGGTGAGACCTGCAAGCCATCAGCCCTCAGTGAGACTTTGGGGCTCCTCTGAACCGTCAGAATCCAAAACGTGACCGCAGGTAAAACTGTGCTCACGACCTGGGGTTCAATCCCAGGTAGCAGGCTCAAGGTTCACTCAGCCTTCCATCCTTCCGAGGTTGGTAAAATGAGTACCCAGCTTGCTGGAGGGGGGGCAATGTGTAGCCTGCATACAGTAATTAAAAACTGTAAACTGCCCAGAGACTACTTGAAGTGGTATGGGGCGGTATATAAGCAGAACTGTTTGCTTTCTCAAAGCACCGAGTCTCCTATTTGCATTTGCATCCTAAGCAAAAAAAGGGGTCTCCATGGCAACACATCAGGCCTTCATGTCTACACACAGGGCTCGGAGGAGGGAGGTTCCTCTTTGGAGCCTCCCTCTTCAAACAGCTTCACATTCTCCCAGCTGCCTCCGCATCTCAAAATAGACTTCAAAAGTGACCTTAAGATAGCCTTTTCTTTTCTTTAAAAAAAAACCCAGCTCCTCCAATCACAGTGCAGCTCTGTTTCCCCTCTTCGCCTTTTAACCAACTGGCAATCAAATAATAGTCTCATGGCGAGGGTGGTCTGGTTAGGAAAAAGAATACCGCATCGTAGCTGGACCATCACAGAAAGCAAAGAGTGCTGCCTTATATACGGCCCCATAGCACTTAGTCTCTGGGCAGCTTACAGTTTAATTATGCAGGCCACACATTGCCTTTCTGCCACTAGCTCAGACCTGTCAAGTGTCATGTTTTGGGTGGGACATTCACGGATCAGTCACTCTTTTCTGCTGTCTTGGCTGAGCTCCGGATGCTCCTGCTTATGGCCGGCCACCAGGTGGCCTGCCAGACAGGACTTTTCCCTGTGCAACCTTTTATCCACATGGTACCAGCTGTCCGGATTGGCATATATATCCCCTAGAAAGCTGAGACACCTAGGTCACAGTGAGCATTTTGAAACCACCGCAAGGGAATCTGGGAAGCCTATATGCAAATGAGGCTCCGCCCCATAGCCAAAGGGCCTGGCTGCCAGCACCCCACCTCCCTGAAGCTCCCAGTCCTGGGAGGCAGTGGGGAACACTTGACAGCTATGCAGCTTGTTAGCTCAATTTACAGTTCTCTGAGGATGGAAGGGTGAATGAACCTCAAGATGGCTACTTTGAAATGCACTCGGGTCGTGAGCAGAGTTTCGGCTGCAGTACTGCAGTTTAACTGCTGTACCACAAAGATAAAGACCCTAGGCGACAGGACAGGTTAAGGCCCTGGCTCCCAGATAGCTTGTCTGGCTGGCATACCATTGATTGTCCTAGAGATGGGAAAGAAATCAATTCCACACCTCACCTAGGTTTTAATATGAGAGATGATTGAGGGATATGATTAAGACATACAAAATTATGCAGGGCATGAGTAAAGTGGATAGAGGGACACTCTTCTCCCTCTCTCAAAATACCAGAACTAGGGGACATCCACTCAAACTGAGGGTTGGGAGAGTAAGAGCAGACAAAATAAAATATTCTTTTACCCAGCGTGTTGTTAGTCTGTGGAACTCCCTGCCACAGGATATGGTGATGGTATCTGGCCTGGATGCATTCAAAAGGGGATTGAACAGATTCCTGGAGGAAAAGTCCATCCCAGGTTACAAACCATGATGGAGATGTGTAATCTCCAGACTTAAAACTGGGGTACTTCAAGGACCAGATGCAGCGGAGTGGAATCAGGAGGCAGATATCTAGTCTCATGCACTCCCAGACGCATCTGGTGGGGCGACTGTGAGATCCAGGAAGCTGGACTAAATGGGCCTTTGGGCTGATCCAGCATGGCTCTTCTTATGTTCTTATGTTCAATCCTTATTGTTATGTGCTCGCCAGTCACATAACAATAATGGTCGTCCACAACAGCGCCACTCAGCTATTCAAAACTCAAGCCTGTGACTTCCTTTAGGGAGTCAGTCCATCTTGTATTTGGTCTTCCTCTTCTCCTGCTGCCTTCCACCTTTCCCGGCACAATGGCCTTTTGCAGGGAATCCTGCCTCCTCGTGATGTGCTGCAAGTGTGACAGCCTTAGTTTCGGCATGGTTGCCTCCAGAGCTAGTTTGGGGTAAATTCGATCTAGGTGGCTGTAAACCAGGGAACATCCCATGGGGGTCTAATGCAGGCCACAAAGGGTCCAGAGATGGCCCACAGGACATCTCAAAGAAGACCACGTCTCTGTGTTGCAGGAAAACAAGCTATGAACTTTCAATCTAAGTAGGCATCAGTCCCGTATACAACGAAGAACGAAGAACGCTGTCAGACATGGTTGCTGATCACAATAAGATAGCAAAGACTTCTGAATTTTAAAAATTAAAAGAGGAGGAGGAGGAGGAGGAGAAGAAGAAGAAGAAGAAGAAGAAGAAGAAGAAGAAGAAGAAGAAGAAGAAGAAGAAGAAGAAGAAGAAGAAGAAGAAGAAGAAGAACAAGAACAAGAACAAGAACAAGAACAAGAACAAGAACAAGAACAAGAACAAGAAGAACAAGAACAAGAACAAGAACAAGAACAAGAACAAGAAAGGTTGTCCCCTTCTTGATTTCTCTTCCTCCTACCCAAAATGCAACTGCTTGTATTGCATTCCATGTATCTCCTACCGATGGTGATGTCGGCTGGCTGTGTGGCAGGCAGGCGCTGGAAACTCAATGGAGAAACATCACTCCACATGCGGAAGGCACTGGCAATGGCCCGCTCAGTGTCCCCCTTGTTGAGGGTGCTGGGGAACTGCACAATCCTATAAAGCCAAACAGAGTATAGAGAGATAAAGCCAGCACGTGAAGGCAAAAGCCAATTTGCCTCCCAGAATGTGCACGGTTGTGTATTTTTGTTTTTAAGTCACCAGCCCACCCCCATTAGCAAGAGGCATCTGGTAGCACATCCTTTTCTTCTGTCCCGGTATCTTGTAATTAGCGTGATGGGCTTTTTGTTCACTGGAAGGGAAAGAGAGGAGTAATTTGCAAGGCTACTGTGGTGCCAAATCTCTAAGGAAATCAATCCATTGTGGGAGAGCAAGTGAGTTGGTCCCCCTTAATGTCTAACCAGCAGCACATTGAAATAATTTGAAAAGTGGGCTAAACAGTCTGATACACCCTCCGTCTGTAGCTGTGAAGGATCCCCCTAACAATCCTTCTTCCCTTCTCCACTGCTGTCTCATGAAAATAAAATAAAAAAGATGTGAACAACCGTGCCCTGTTAAGATTTTACATAAGAAGAGCCATGCTGGATCAGGCCAAAGGCCCATCTAGTCCAGCTTCCTGTATCTCACAGTGGCCCCACCAGATGCGTTTGGGAGCGCATGAGACTAGATATCTGTCTCCTGATACCACTCCCCTGCATCTGGCCCTTGAAGTACCCTGGTTTAAAGCCTAGAGATTACACATCTCCATCATGGTTTGTAACCCGTGATGGACTTTTCCTCTAGGAATCTGTCCAATCCCATTTTGAAGGCATCCAGGCCAGATGCCATCACCACATCCTGTGGCAGGGAGTTCCATAGACTTTACAACACGCCTATGGAACTCCCTGCCACAGGATGTGGTGATGGCATCTGGCCTGGATGCCTTCAAAATGGGATTGGACAGATTCCTAGAGGAAAAGTCCATCACAGGTTACAAACCATGATGGAGATGTGTAACCTCCAGGCTTTAAACCAGGGTACTTCAAGGGCCAGATGCAGGGGAGTGGTATCAGGAGACAGATATCTAGTTGAGGCAGACCAACAACATTGAGAGAATCTGTAAGCTGAGTCATGCCAGGTGGTCTTTTTTCCTGGACGACTGAGAATCTCTGTAGAAAGATGTTGGACATTAACAAACTGCTGCGGATTCTCCAAAGCGTGTGCGAGAGATCTCACCTGCAATATGAGGCTGGGATACCAAGCTGCAGGATGGGACAGGGGAGGGGTTGTTTGTTTGCTTCTTTTCCATGGGGGTGGGGGTGTCACAGAATCATAGAATAAGGCAGGCATGTCCAAACTTTGTGTTTTGGACCACAACTCGCAGTCCTTTGCCATTGGAAATACAGGCTTGGAATGCTGGGAGTTGTGGTCCAAAACATCAGGAGGGCCAAAGTTGGGACATGCCTGGGATAAGGGCTTTGAAAGGCCATCAAGGCTCTATGCAGGAATAGAAATCCAAGAATAGCTGCCAGATGGTTGTCTCGATTTTTCTTGAATGCCTCCAGGGTTGGAGCACTTACCCCATACATGTCCAAGCTTTGGCCCTCCTAATATTTTGGATCAAAACTGCCAGAATTCCAAGCCTGTATTTCCAATGGCAAAGGACTGTGGGAGTTGTGGTCCAAAACATCTGGAAAGCCGACATGCTTGAATTTCAAGGTCATTGGTTCTGTCGTCATAACAGTCCTAACAGTTAAGACGTTTTTCCTGGTACACAGCTTAATCTCGTTTCCTGCCACATGTGCTTGTTATTTCATGACTTGCACTCTGGGATGATCAAGAACAGATCTCATCCTAGATCAGGTTTCCACACTTTGTACAAAGTGCCAATGTTCCTGGGAAGCTCAGGGCACATCGTAGGAATTCACAGAGAAAGCAGAAAACAAAAGGCTCCTTGATCACAAAGACACAAACAACCCATCCACAACCACTACTTCTACTAGCTGATGGAGTTATTGCATCCTCCAACCAATTTTGTACACCTTACCTATATAGTATATGAAAAAGCTCGTCGTGAGAGCTAGCTCGTTGGAGGTTCAGTCTTTTACTAGTTTACTGCTACTGTACTAGGTTTGTTAGATCAAAACGCACATAACAATGTCTGCCAGCCTTGTCTTAGAATAATAATAAAGGCAATTATGCATTTTAAACCTATTCAAACTATAAAGCCAATGTAATACAGTGTTTACAGCGTTGGGATGGGATTCAGAAGGTCCTCATTCTAGTCTCCATTGAACCATGGTGCTCACTGGGTAACACTGGGCCAGTCAAACTATCTGATCTTGGTCAACATTGCAGAATTATATAGATGGGGAAAGGAAGAAAAGGCTCACATACAGTATAACCCTTTGGGATTAATGCAGCATGGAAGGTGGAGCACAAATACAACCAAAGACTGAAATGAAATAAGCCACCCCTAGCAAGCCAGTCATAAACGGATGCACTCACTTGTAAGTCAGATTCACATGGTCCCATTTGTAGCCGAGTGGGTTGATTGCGTAGCGCCTCCTCCTGGTCAGGTTAGGTACCAGAGCAGAAAAAGCTGGTTCTTCTCCCTAAAAAAAACCATGGGCATCGACAATGAGAGGGAACAAGTCATACTGTTTGGCCAGACAGGGCACCACCGAATACCCCTCATTCAGAGGATAAGAGGTGTATTTTGGTCACACAAGGGAAGAGATTAGAATAATAAGAGAGATGCATGGAACGGCTCCAGTGGTTTCCAGTTTGTTTCTGGGCACAATTCAGAGTCCTGGTTTTAATCTATAAAGCCTGAATGGCTTGGGTCCAAGCTGTCTCAAGGACCTCCTCTCCCTTTATGAGCCTGCCTGGGTGTTATGATCATCATCAGGCGAGGCCTTTCTCTTGGTCCCACCTCCTTCACAAGTGCATTGAGTGGGAAGGCAGGGCAGAGCCTTCTCTGTGGCTGCTCCCAAACTTTGGAACTCCCTCCCACAGGAGGCCAGGCTGGCCCCGTCTTTGCTGTCATTCCACAAGCAAGCAAAGACCCTTCTCTTTGGGCAAGCTTTCCCTTAGTGACTTGATATCTAAGAGGGGTGGGTTGTTGTTTTTTAAATGAGACCCTTCTGTTTTTATTGCGGTGGTAGTTTTTTTTAAAAATGTGGTTCATACTTCTGTTTTTATCTGTGCATTTTTATATTATATTGGCTTAACTCTTTATTTACCGCTGTAGTAACTTAACTGTTCTAGCTTTTGGCAATATTTTTAATACGACAAGCTACCATAGATCACTTTTAGGAAAAAGGTGGCATATAAATGGTTTAAAGATACACACACACACACACACACACACACACACACACACACACACACACACACACACACATTCTGGGGGACTCCCCGCCACCCTCTGCACTGACCAGTGTGTTCATCCCTTCTATCACTCATACATACATACATACATACATACATACATACATACATACATACATACATACATACATACATACATACATACATACATACATCTAACATTACAGAAAAGGGCCATTTATAAAAAGGTGTTGAAGACAGGGTGAAAAAGTCTCCAGAACTTTACTCTTGCGAGTGACTGTGTTAGCTGGGAGATGCCAGAAGGCACAGACTGGAAAAGTAACTTTGGCAAGCTCCGAGGGACGGAGTACTGCAAAACAACCAAGCCTTTTTTTACCTTTGATTAGTCCCAGTTATTTACCCCCAGCAGCAGGAACATTGAAGATTGCATAATCCATTCTTCTGGTTCGATGAACTTACTATTTGTATTTCAATAGGGGGGGAGACATGTTTCCCTGCTCTTAAAATTGCTTCTGTCTAATGGCACAGCAGGGGAAAAGGCATTCTTAATTTCTCTCAACTACAAACCCACCTGCCCACTCCTGAGCACAAAAGCAGCTGCACAAAATACCTGCTTAGAATCGTAGAATCATAGGATCCTAGAGTTGGAAGAGACCTCCTTTTTAAATCGAGGTACAATTTGAATTTCTTGAGGAATGCAATCTCCACTCACCTCTGAGTCAGAACTTTTCAGAATCCACACGACTGCAGGCAGGATCCAGAAGGAGAGAAAAACAGCCACTGGCCCCCAGAACCACCTGGACATCTTGGCCACTAGAAAGGTTCTTGGCTTCATAACCGGGGCAGGATTTAGGAAGCGGAGGCTGCCTCTGCCCCATCTGACATTTAGCTTTTCTGCAAAGGAGCCTTGCAACACAGCCATTCCCCACCCCGAAGCCCTGCCAGATTGGATCCGTCTGTCCAAAACATACAGGAACTAAAAGCAGACTTTTCTGCTTAATCAGACTTCCAGATGCAAGCCGAGACCCCCATCTCCTCCCTGCCATCCAGAGGATCACACGGATTCTGCAAGGCAACTTTCTGAAATGAGAGCTCTGTAGGACTGGTCCCTCTCCATGCCTGGATTTAGGGAAGGAAACAACAGAAAATAGCTCCCATGGTGGCAGAGGGCATCGTAACTGCCCTGATGGGCCCTCAGCCTTAAGGGTCCTTATTAGAGATGGGCACGACTTGAAAAAAATTTTTTTCGAGTTGTCGTTAGTCGGGCCGGTCCCGTTTCGGCTCGTTTCCGGTTTTTGCGAAAATTCGCAAAAATTAGTTGGTTCGTTTTTTAGTTTTTTCATTGTCGTTAGTACTGGTTTTTTGGGGGGGGAGCGGGCTCCTGGAGGCACCTCTGTGGGGTGGGTGCCTCCTCTGGCCCGCTATAAAGGGAAAGTGGGCTCCTGGAGGCACCCTTGGGTGCCTCCTATCCCACTAGGAAGGGGAAGCAGGCTCGGGGAGACCCCTCAACATGGGGGTCTCCCCTCTTCACCTGCTGCTGCTGCTGCAAAATGCTATGCAATAGCCATATGGATATTGCATAACATAATGTGCAGACAGTGAGACCCGTGAGAGTGACTGATAGCGTCATGCCCGCCCTTCACAAGGCTCTCGCACCACCATGTCTCACACAGAAGGGAATTGTACTTGCTGCGTGTAGTGCAATGCAAGCAAGTAGATCTGGCTTTAAGGTGGCTTAGTGCAACGGCTAGGGTTAGGCTAGTGACGGGTAAGGTTACGGTGGGCTAGTGGGTTGCACCTCTGGGTGCCTCTCTGACCCACTAAGAAGACAGTCTGTGACGTATGGGTACGGAGTCAAGGGTTAGGGTTAGGGCTAGGGCAGGTTTTAGGGGGCTTTTTGGCACATCCCAGAAGTCTCCATGGCCAAGTGGCCATGCGACTGGTGGGATGGCTCCAAAAATTTGCATGGTTGTCCACTCCCACATGGCTGGCCACTTGGCCAGCCCATCATTGCGCAGGTGTAAAAAAAATAAAAAAAAATAAAATCAATGGAGGACAGAGGAGGAGAGGAGAGACATTTTGTTGCAAGAAAAAACCCACTGCTACTGTGAAAAATCTGGCATTTTTATAAATTTTCGCGTGTTTCTGTTGTGCTTGTGTGTTTTTGGACCACGATTTCAAAAACAATATTGCGTTTGCCGCCCCATTTTGGATCCCCCGCCCGCACCGCATGGCATGGCGATGGTGACTCGCGAGTCCGGCTGCCCAGGACGGGGGGGGGAGGCGGGACCCCCCCTCCAGAAACCACCCCTCCGGTAGGTGCCCTGCGCCCTTAGTCAAGCAGGCATTTTTCCGCCTGCTTTTTTGGCCCGGGAATGGGTGGGGGGGAGAGAGTTTAAAAGTTTTTTCCTGTGCCGTCCGTGCTGCTTGCTTGCGCTTTAATTGCGGGCGGCCGGCGGCGAGACTGGGCTTTTTGCTGGCTGCGAGCCTGCGGCGAATCCCACCAGAGCAGCCCAGGACGGGGGATGAGGGGGGAGGCCGGGGACCTCCAGAAACAACCCCTCTGGTAGGTGCCCTGAGGCACGGCAGGCATTTTTCCGCCTGCTTTTCAGCCGGGAACCGGTTTTTTTAACTTTTAAAAACTTTTTTTCTGTGCCGCGTGGCATCGCGCAATCGCGCGATGCAAGGAACGAGCACGACAAATCAGACCAAAATTGTTCGTTGGTCGGTTCGAGCTCGAAGTCTGGCGGAGTAATTCCCGTTACCGTTTCCGTAGAGTAACGGAACCGAGTAACGGAAACGGAAACGGGAATACCGCTAAGTCGTGCCCATCTCTAGTCCTTATTGGTCTTCCTCTTAATGGTTCTCAGCCATTATCGGACCCTTTCTCCTGCCGCCTTATCTTACCCACCTAATCCCTAGCAACTAGAGATGGGCACGAATCAAAAAAATGGCATTTCGTTTATCGTTTGTAGGGTCCGTTTCGGTTCGTTTCCGTTTTTTTGCGAATTTTTGAAAAAAATTGTTTTTGTTTTCGTTCGTTTCGTTACCATTTCGTTACCATTTATTTTGATTTTTTTGTGATTTTTTAAAGGATTTTAAGCAATTCACTCATATTGCAGTAACGGTAACGAAACGCACGACAAAATTTCCGGTGTTTCTGTTTGTTTCGTTTCATTTTAGAGATAAATTTCGTTTGTCATTTCGTTTCGTTACGTAACGAAACAAAAAACGGAAATGGAAACAAAAAATTGTTCGTTTCGTGCCCATCTCTACTAGCAACCTTTCCAACTAGTCAGGAGTACAAGGTGTACAGTGGTACCTTGTATAAAGGAATTCTTTCCAAATGAAAATTATGTTAAGCAAATCTTCCTTTATACAAATTCCCATAGGAATGCATTGAAAATGGAGTAATCCCATTTTTATGTTGTACAGATTTTCCCCATAGGCAAATTTCCCCTATCTCCAGAATTTTTTTATGTTGTACAGATTTTGTTATACAACCTGTTTGTTACACAAGAGTCCACTGTATTTAGATCTCCTAATGGAAGGGAAGCGGCTGAGTAGTAAACTATGCATAGTTTGTCCTGGCCTTTGCTTCCTCGTTCTGAGCCTAGGAACCCAGCTGTCTGCTCCTGTCCACATTGGTAGCCTTGGCCTCTACTAGCTTCCCCCTCAGAGCTGCTCCTTCATCCAGAGCTGCAGCTGCTTCCTTCTCAGGAACCTCAGCAAAACTATGAACACGATCCCGAATGGGGCACAGCTTTACCCCCTGGAAGTGCTGCCTTTGTGTCTGCATACGGAGTGGAAATTTCCAACCAAATGGTAGTGGGGTGAGGCGTTAAACCACACACCCCTACAGCAGTGGTTCTCAACCTGTGGGTCCCCAGATGTTCCTGGACTGCGACTCCCAGAAGCCTCCACCACTCGCTGTGCTGGAAGGGGTTTCTGGGAGTTGCAGTCCAGGAACATCTGGGGACCCACAGGCTGAGAAGCACTGCCCTACAGCCTGCCTGCATCTGGCCCGGCAATTTTTGCCCTGAAGTTTTTAGGATGTGCATTTCTGATTTTTCTGCACCGCTCACAAGTAACTATCACTGGTGTGTAACGGAAGAAGCTGAATCCACAAATATTTCCATCATTGGTTTTGCTTTTTTAGTGGGCTCATCAAGGGGTCACATTGTTTTTACATGACTACGGAAAGCGTGCTCTTGCAGACACACTTCTGGTTTTAGAACAAGGGAATTAATTATTAGTGGTAGGAGGACCAAGCCTTCTGAGAAAACACCACTGGGCGGGGAAGGAGAACCGAGGTACTGATCACAAGCCCAGCTGTTGAGTTCAAGTCAGAGACCACAGACCACAGACCCATGAAGGGTAAAAGGCTTTTGCTAATCGAGAGCGCGTACAGTTTGCATGCAGGCAGTCTCCAGTAGATTCCAGGGAGGGCTTGGGGCAACTTCTTGGCTGACTGCCTGGAAAGTGAATGATCAGCATTAACTAGTGGTGTCCAAACTTCAGCCCTCCAGTGGCTATTTGGGGCAGAGCCATGCATGGGGTAAGTCCAGGAGGCCTGAAACAGACCCATCCACCTTACCCCAGGAAGCCTTTGTTTCATATACAGTACTGCGGTCCTGCAATATACTGGGACCACAGTATATGAACTTCAAAAGGGCGGGGGGTTACCGCAATAAGAAGTGAGAGATGTAGGTAATGGAGTGGGGAGGGCAAGAGCCAATCCGAAGAGAGCTGTCCTAGAAACCTTACTGTCTTGGACTTGTAAGTCCAAGGCAATATGAAGACGGCATCTCTCCCAGGAAAACAGGCGGTGCCTTCAAGAGCTACAAGAAAGTTGTTGGAAAAGAACACTGAAGTCTTCTGCCAACCCCAGTCCACAACTCAGCCGATGCAATGCCCAGATTGGGCAGGGCCAGATTATTATCCAAGCTCCCTTCTAGTCTTACTGACGTGAAGACAAGGGTCAGTGCACCTGGAAAACTCAATGTGCGAAAGGAAGTGAACACAGAATGCTTTCCAGCACTGTGTGCCAAGCAGGCAGTCTGCTGCAGTCATGTGCGGGACTCCTGAACATTTCCCCAAGGGCCTTGGTAGGTGGGCAGGTATTTATAAGATGGTTACAGCCAAGAACAGTGGTGAATTTGGGCAGTAGCACTACTGGATCTTCAGGTATCCAACTGTAGATATTATTATGGCGGTAGTGTGGAAGGTTGAGCAATGTTATTTGTTTACACCAGAGCACCTTGCGTTGTTCCCTTCTTACCTTTTTCAGGGCATTGAGATTCCGGCAGTAGTCTGGCGAGACGTCCAGTGTGGGTTTCCCCTCCACTAAAAGCATCATTCACAAACCGGTTGGTTCTACATACTTTATTGGATTTAGAACTGGACAAATCACAAGTGTACAAAATGGGAGACCACACTATCAGAAGCAAAGGACTGCAGGTTGCAGCGACATTTCTACTGATCCAAAAGCTTTCGGGAGAAGAAACTGTGAACTTGACTGAGCGAAAGAAAGGAGGAAGAGGAGAAGAGAACAAAGGGGAGGAATGACAAAGGGGAGGTCAATTCTAGACTAGAGGACTAACCCATCAGTCTGTCCTCATGTGGCTGCTAGGTTCCTTCTTCTTTTTTCAGGGGGCAGGGGAAGAGATGCTGCTGCCAGCTCATACCAGTGCTCCATGGACCTTGAATTCTAAGGCTCTGAAGTGTTGTGCTAACCCTGCGCCAGCAGGGAGGTGGTGCCAACCCTCAGCCTTCTTGGTCCCTAAGCTTCCTGGAGAAGAGCCCCAAATTAAGGACAATGCAGAAGAAAACAAAGAGGGGGTAGTGGAAGAGGGGAGGGGAGAGGAACGGGGAGTCCCGCTCTCACTTCATAGCAACAATCACAACAGCAATAGCGAGTATGAGAGCCAGAATTAATTCAAGGTTTGTCCAGTCTATGTTTTTCAGGCCTAGGCTACTAGTACGTATGCACAAGAACTTCCAAAAATACTAGGATATGATGCAAGTTGTGACAACAGAAGAGGAGGATAATTATCACATGGTGGATGTTCCCTAGAAGGACCACAAGGGGATGGTGGTTAGACTGGCCCCTTTATTATACCATGGAACAGAAGCAAGAGGCACCTGGCTTCAGCTGCAACTCCAAAAGTAGCCGAAACCAAACCAGACAATTGTGTTGTTTTCTTTCTTTTCTTTCTTTTTTCAGAGAGGAGATGCAGGAGTCCAGCGTCCAACCTCGGCACGGAGGAGGGGCCAGAGAGATGCTCTTCAGTTGTACTTTTGAGACCAAGGGAGGCTGGGAAAGGGGGCAGCCAGCCAGCTGTGCGGGGCTAGCATCTCGTCTCGTAGATCCCGCTCCTGCCGATGTATCGCACCCATTTGATCACATCGTGGTCACTGTAGTTCAGCTTTGGCTCAAACACTTTCAGGTACCTCACCTTCAGCCCCGAAGGTGCAAAGGGGACCTGCACAAAGCAGAGAACAAGGATCAGGGAAACGGAGCAAGTCCACGGTTATGTGGGTGGGAATCAAAGCAAACGCACGCGGCACTCTCCTGGGTCAGTCTCCTATCATTCCAGTGGCCCCCCCTTCAAAAAAAGACATAAACCAGATTAGAAAATGGCTGCATTCAGATGAGCTTTGGTGAGGCATCTTTAATTGTTACACAAGAGGAGGACTCAGATCATTTTCCTTACAGGAAGATGTGTTAGCTGATCACCCTTGAGCCTTATAGCAATCAACAAGTTCTGCTTTCTGCCATTACATCCAAACCACTCACTCACTTGTGTAAGTTCCAGAGTTACCATATAACTTTTTCTTTAAACTGTCCAAACTTTTTGCAAGAAGGGCCAGATTTGGTGAGGTGAAAATGTGTGAGGGCCGACCATTCAGCCGCATTTGGCCCCTGGGCCGGACTTTGGACAAGCCTCTAGGACACGCAAGGAGGTAGAGCTGGGGGTTGGTAGCCTGGGTAGGTGGCTGGGGGGAACGGACGGATGGAGGCAGGGAGGGCAGGCAAGCTGTAAAACGGCAAGCTGACATCTCCACATGGTATGGGAAGAGGCCAGCTGGCGGGGATGCATGACAGACTGAGCCGGTGGGGAGAAGAGGCTGTGAGCCACTCGAAATTCGAAAACGGGCCGTATTTGGGCCCCGGGACTGATTTCGGACATGCCTGATCTAGGCATTTAGTTACTCCTGCACGCGGAAGTCAATCCTTCTGGAAGCAGCATCGTTTCTATCTCCATGTGACCATGAAGGCTAGAGTTTGCCATGCATTCCCATGAGTCTGTATCTTATCATAAGTCTGGATGATGAAGCCTCGAGGTGAAAAGCAGACGCTTCCAAGGGGAAGGCAGGGCGGGTTGCGAGCTCTCAACGAGCACGGGATACTTTCCCTTGGCATATTACCTCTCGCTTTCAAAAATGCATATGTATCATAAACACTCTTTTTTTTTTTTTTGGCTCCCTGCCCCATCAGTTCTATGGCGAAGCTGTTCATCCTCTCTTAATCCCCTGCTCTGAAGCTGGGACTGGATAAGTGGGCCACCCTGTAAGAAAACAACCTCCTAGGCAGAATTTGCCCGTCCTACCTCAAAGTTCATGGAGATGGGTGGCCGAGCCCACTTCTTCTTGTCATTGGTCGGGAGCAATTCGATCTCTGCACTGATCTGGGATTCCTTCATTCCAGCCATGCGCTTAATTCTGAGGAATCAACGAGAGAGGAAATTGTTCTCTAGACCTCAAGGTGGCGCCACCAAATCCAGCCGAGGGCTCACAGGCTGCGCTCAGCTACAGCTGCCCAGAATTTAAGAGATGTGCCACTTACTTCCAGACGATGGCATTCTCGCTGGCCTTGTATTTGGCCTTCCCTTTCATGCAGATGACTTGCACGCCACTCGTGTTCAGAGGTGTCGGGATTCGCACCTAGGAGACAGAAGTATTTGGACTCCTATTTTGTCACTTGAGCCAACAAGAAAGGAAAGCTAACTAATACAGTCTAAGAGAGCATTCAAGAGGAACAATAAAGCACAACTACCATACCTGTCAAGTGTCCCGTATTAGCCGGGAAATCCCTTTTTTTTTACCCCTATTTCCCAATCTCTTCCTGGATATATTATTTTCCTGGAAATGTCCCAGATTATATAATTTTTTTAAAAAGTCCTCTGAATGGCATGCCATGTTGGGGACCGCTATTGAGCATGCCTGAAGTGTCGAGCATGCTCAATAGGTGGTATGCATGGAGATATTGCGACCATGTGACAAATGGCAGTGGCCATGTTAGGGATCGCTGTATGGGTGCCGCCATGTAAGGGACAGCTATTGAGCATGCTCAATAGGTGGTAGGGGCGGGGATACTGTGACCACGATCCCTTACTTTCAGATCCAAAACTTGACAGGTATAGAACTACATAACCAGGAAAGTGTGTGTCTGGGGGCAGGGGGGGGCATTTAGTAGGGTGGAGCCACGAGGCATTCAGGAAGATTAGCAAAATGAGGAAGTTCTCTGAAGCATTAAAGGGAACTTTGTCCACAGAGAGTCCAGCATGCAGAGTGGCCAGCTGGCTTTTTGTTCCATGGTAAAAAGTTCTACCCATAGCCATGCCTTACTATAAGACCAATAACCCTTGGTTAAAATTGAGATTCGATTCCTGGGCACTGAAAGCACTTTTGATGCAGCAGCTCTCACCTGGCGTCAAAAGGCTAGGTAGAACCATCATATCCCCTTGCACTGATCTTCTCCTACAGCCTACCAACATGGAAGCATTGCCAAGCGGGGGGGGGGGGAGATAAGGGCCTGTTCTTTTCTGTAATAGACTGCCATAGCTGGAATGCACGCCACACCCATGCCGCTGTTACCTCTATCTTCTGAGCCAAGAGAGAAGGCTTGAAGTTAGACTTGATCACCACCTTCACCTCCAGCTTGGTGCGGCCCACCTCCCGCACCAGTGGGATCACCCGGAAAGGCAGGATAATGTCCTTAGTGGTTCTGTACCTGGTAGACAAAAACAAACCCTCCTTAACAGATAGAGGAGAGCATGCCACTGCATGGCCCACCAAATGGTGCCACATAAAAGACAACCAATGAATGGCTCTACCCCATCAAGTCTTCCACTTGGGCTGCTGACTTTCCTTGCACTCTTTATGCAGGGAAGTGCACATCGATTCTATAAATCTTGTGCCTTCACAAAATTGTCTATGGCATCTACATGGTACTAGCCTTTTCTTTCTTTCTTTAAGGGACAGGTCGGGGTCCATTTTACAAACAAAACTGGAATCCAACTTAAACATTTATCCTGAATTCCAACCCCCCCACCACCAATTTGATACCATCATAACAAGCTGGCCTGGAAGCACGGTGTGAGACAATTATTATTATTATTATTATTATTATTATTATTTATTAATCTTGTATCCCGCCCATCTTCCCACAGGGGATCTCTGGGCGGCTCACAACAATAAAAACAGATAATAAAACCACAAACCAAACCATATAAAGGGGCCAGCTAAGAACCATCATCCAGAGGACGTGTGGCTGATGTGGTCACGTGTCTTGCCACTTGTGTGGACCTGAGCAAGCTATATGCTCCCCGTTTATTGATATGGGCAGTAGAAGGGAAAACACTGTCAAGCACTTTGTACCTAGAAAATCCAAAGGGGCTGCCATAAATGAGAATCGAGGCATCAGAACATAATTATGCCCAGATTAGCTCAAAGTTTTCCAAGTTCCAACAGCTACTCCTGAGAACAGTACGGGAATTACACAATCCCTTGGAAATGAACTTCAACCAAAGCAGCATCTACTTACAATGTCCTCCGCATGACTGCTCTGGCGTAAGCGCTAACTTTTAACAGGGCTACACATGTAAAAAAAAATTAAAATGATACTGTGGTTTACCTACCACGAGTGATTGCAAAAAAACTTCTGTGCAAGGTGGGAAGCCTCCTACAGCTCAACATAACGCAGCCCATCCCAAACCGTGATAACAATCTATTTGCACCAAACAGTACCTCATGAGTTCAAACTCTCCGTCTGGGGGTATGAAGCTGATGCTTCTCTCCGAGTCAAACTTGCTGAGCCTGACACACTGGTGGAAGGTGCAGTCGTCGATAGCGATGGACTGCTTCCCGCTATGCCACGAAAACACAAGGAAAGCCAGGATCAGAAGATGTCAACCGGATGCATTTGGAGGCGGGATGGGCAGAGCAGTATCCCGTCTCCCTCAACGTGATAGGATTAGTTTACGCCAGGCGTGTCCAAGCTTCAGACCTCCAGATGATTTGGACCGCAACTCCCAGAATTCCAAGCCTGTATTGCCAACTGACAAAGGACGGTGGGAGTTGCGGTCCAAAACATCTGGAGGGCCAAAGTTTGGACGCCGCCGAGCCTTTCGCCGTTACAGGCTGAGGCACAAAGCCACAGAGGCAAATAGGAGAGCAAGCCAGAGACCTAGCACTACTGGAGCCCGCAATTTCTCTCACTGGTCTCCCACCAGGCACCAATTAAAAAGCTCACTTTCTGAGATCAAGTTGGGATGCTCCATGTCATTGGGAAGACCGACATCTCATCATCCCAAACCATTTTCTCTTTTACAAAAGGGGGATGCAGCAGAAGAAGAGGGAGATTTTTCATTCAGAGTACACCAGAGGTAGTTTCCTAATGTGCATATGTAGCAGCAAGGACGTTGGTCTCCAGAGAATGACCTCTTTCAGAGATGTCAGGCATTGCCCCTGGACTTCTTTGTGGTGCTCATATCTAGGTCCTTCTCCTCTGCGTTTATGTTGAGCAAAGGAAAAGGGGCTCCTCTGTAGCCTTGGAGAGAGGAGGAAGTTCACAAACAACCCGGACAGGATCAAAACCTCATTGCAACTCTTGCCAGGCGCAAGTGCTGAATGGCAGTGAGTGAATGACTCGAGACGGAGAAGTCATTCAAGGAGGCGTGCTCGAGTACAGAAGGGTGGCTCAATGGCAGGGTACAGGAGTGAGTGCCGGAGGCACAGAATGACCACAGGAGGCAGTCGCTTAACGTGTACATGGGCTGGGCTTTGTTAAGATGCAGAGTGAAGGAGCTGGCCACAGTTTCTTTTCTGTCAAAGTGTCTGCCGAAAGCTTGACTTGGTCCATTTATTTTTATTTTTTGCATCCTCCATGGAAAAAAAGACTTCTGTTCCACTTGGGGGACCTTCCCCCCCCCCCCATCTAAGCCCGCTCGCTCTCGTCATGGAAAAAGCACTTGAACCCCTGAGCCAGGAACACAATATACATGATCTATCATTTTAGGGGCCAAGAAACACCCTTTCCTAATATCAGGAGATGGCTATTAACTTTCATTTTGAAAACTTGGAATCTGGGTTCTCAGAATCCACTTCTCACTGGCTTCTGAAGGATGTAGTCTGAAGGATGTAGCTACTTTCTTTAATCCTAATGAATTAATACTTGGATTCAAGCCCTTCAAATGCATTTCCTGTCGTGCTTTGCTCCTGTGCCACGTTGCTAGCTGGCTAATGCAAGAAAGCAACTTCAGCCTTTACAGGGATGAGCCATAAGAACATAAGGAGAGCCATGATGGATCAGGCCAAAGGCCCATCTAGTCCAGCTTCCTGGATCTCACAGTGGCCCCACCAGATGCGTTTGGGAGCGCATGAGACTAGATATCTGTCTCCTGATACCACTCCCCTGCATCTGGCCCTTGAAGTACCCTGGTTTTAAGCCTGGAGATGACACATCTCCATCATGGTTTATAACCTGTGATGGACTTCTCCTCCAGGAATCTGTCCAATCCCCCTTTGAAGGTACCCAGGCCAGATGCCATCACCACATTTTTCTTTTGTCTGTTCTTACTCTCCCAGCCCTCAATTTGAGTCGCCTTGCCTGACTACCTGAGGAACCTTGCCCACCTCCTTCAGGCATGTGCCTGGGCCAGCTGGATAGGAGAGCAACCCTTCCCATGGATTCTGTCTCCAAAAACAAGGAAGTGACCACTCGGGCTTCGCAGACGTGTCTGAAGAGGGTGGCCCATGCACAAATCAACAAAGCAAAAGGGTGGGGCAGGGGAGGGAGGAGAGGGCGTGCACACAGCAGTATAAGCAGGTTATCTACCTTCCTGTTTCACTGGAGTCAGCAGAACGCAAAAGAAAAGAAAAATAATTAAATAGAGAAGTACTCAGGGGAGCACAAGGACAGCCTTGGAGCCAGCCTGCGCCAACTCGGGAGATTCATTTCAGAGCATGGAATGTGCTAGGCTAGCACACCAATATAGCTTGGTTGAACCTAACATGTGAACAGGGAAAGGGGCAAAGACATGTGCATTCCCACCCATCTGCCCTCCTTCACCAACAAGGTTTATGCTGGTGCACGTCAACCTGATTCCAAAGTGGGGGAGACAAGGAAGAACATGGGTGTCTCTTTAGATTCCCAGACACACAGCCAAGAAGGTTGTTCACACCTGAGAAAGGCTAACACCGGTCCAATCAGAACCAAGTTTTGCTTGGACCTGCACAGATCCAGAACTGCCATGGTCTCTGCAGCCATCCTCACTCCAATACCTTACAGCAGGCATGTCTAAACTTCAGCCCTCCAGATGTTTTGGACAGCAACTCCCACAGTTCTTTGCCATTGGCAATCTAAGCTTAGAATTCTGGGAGTTTATTTATTTATTCATTGTTGCATTTATACCCCGCCCATCTTCCCCAGGGAACTCTGGGCGGCTTACAGAAGCTGATCGAGTCAGCGAGTATCCAGAACAACAAACAACAATCAGTTAAAACAGATTAAAATAACTTATATAGGCACCCTTGTTCAACGAAGATCGAAGATCGCTCACAAAATAACATGGTAAATGAACTAGCTAGCAACAGATGGCGGAACTAAAAAAAAAAACAGCAGGAGGGCCAACGTTTGGACATGCCTGCCTTACAGGCTTTGAAGTAGCAACACCAATACCAGAGATCAGCCTTAGTAAAGACAGCAAAGGAACAACAGACCCCTTAGGAAAGCAAGGAGACATTCCCAACTGCGAAGGGAACAAGCCGGGAAATCACTGACAGGTAAGCATCGTCACCTGAAGCTTCCAGTTCGCCCGTTCATCTCCTCACCTCTTCCCTGTTTCATCGGCAGTCCCTTTGCCTTGTTTCTCAATTACAATCTTGTCATTCATGCCAAACTTGCACTCTGGCATCCCACTCAGGTAGCTCTTCATCACCACCCTGCCAGAGACGTGGGCGCTCAATACTTGACCTGGAAGAAAGAGGAAAAACCAAACGATGCATCATGGCATGGTAGCCTGGAGCTGCCCTACCGTTCTCCCTTAAATCCAGAAATGTGGGGAGGCTTGGTTTTCATCCAAGTATTTCAGTCCTTTCGTGTTTAAACAATAAAAATTCCCAACTAAGCCAAGAGCCATTGGGGGGGGGGACTCAGAAGGTAACTTCCAGACTTTTATTCTTGAGGTGCCCATGCTGCGCTTACCTTGTGGCGACATGAGCAAATTCACGCTCTCTAGAACATCCAGGAAGAGTTCATTGCGACGGTACTTGATGCCTTCACGCCGCCAACCAATCTGTCCGGTCACCTGGCTAGTAATCTGAGACTGTTCTTCCTTGGTCTGAAGGACAGAGGGACAGAGAGAGGACACATGCTCTTACGACCCAGGCAACCGCACTAACAGCACAATACTGACTTGAACCAATGTCCTGCAAAGAACCTGCCCCTGCAATCCATTTATTCCATCAGACTAGCAGGTTGAACACTGTGAGGTGCATTTATCAACTCAAGAGGACAGATATACTTAAAGGTTCAAATTTCAAAGTTCCCATCTCACCAGGTTAGGAAGTTAAGTTTGTTCCAGTTAAAAGCAAAACAGCTCTCTCCCCAGTGGCAGGGATAAGGCAACCTGCTCACCCGCAGCTCTTGTTGTAGGTTCTTTGACGTGTCATTTGTCAATGACAAAAATGGGCCTTCTCCCTGCACAAGGGCCCCTAAAGAATGTTCTCCAGCTGAGCAGGCCTCTGGCCAGACCCCATTATCTTTATCTGCACTATGTATGTACGCTGCCTAGATGGCCTAAGCACAGCCGATCTCGCCTGATTTCGGAAGCTAAGCAGGGTCGGCCCTGGTTAGTACTCGGATGGGCGACCACCAAGGAATACCAGGTGCTGTAGGAGCCTGGAGTAGGAACTGGCAAGCCACTCTAGTACTCCTGCCAAGAAAACTCCATGGACATGGTGTCACATAGAGTCGGTTACAACTGTAACGGCACAACACACAGACACATGCATGCATGTACACGAGCATCTTGCTTATCCTCCTCAGTTCCAAGTCTGCTGTTGAGAGAAAATGTTTTGAAGAACTTGGGTTATGCATGCCTCCAGTAAGTGAGCTTGCCTTCCGTCTCTGTATGTGAGGCAAAAAAAAAAATCTCAGCAAGAGATTTAGTGGGTATTGGGAAAGGTTGCATAGTTGGGACTTTCACACATCCTAGGCCATTACCCACCTACGCAGATCATGGCCCACCTATGAACCTATTCAGGCTATTGACAACATAACGAGCCCATTCAGGACGTTGTCCAACTTATGAGCCTATTCAGACCAGGGTGGTGTGAAATCAAGGTGAACTATGAAATGGAGAACTCGCCACTAACCTTCCTCAGCCTGACGAAGCTGCTTGGTTTCGATCTCTCAAGAAAAGAAGTCTCAACTTCCAGATAAACTCACCTGGACGACTGAGAAGCTTCACAGACACTCAGCAAGAGGGGGCTAGTTGCTTACTTGCAACTGTACAGAGCACAGGAAAAGATGTAGAAGCTGCCACAGTAATAGCAGAATGGCTCCCCAGAAAGATAGGCACTGAGGGATTTGGTAGTTGGTAAAGCAACATGTGCTGCGTATATGATGCTCCTTTTACACTTAAAGCACTCTCGGGGGGGGGGGTTACAATTCAATTACGCAGGCTACCCATTTACTCCTCTCCCCTAGCAAGTTGGGTACTCAATTTACTGACCTCAGAAGAATGGAAGGCTGAGTCAACCTTGAGGCAGCTCCCTCAACCTGCCGAGCCCAAACTCAGGCAATGAGTAGAGTCTTGACTGCAATACTGCAGTTTACCCACTGTGCCATGTGGCCATCAGTTGGTAAGGCTCATGGAACAGCCACAGCTATTCATGCAGTGAACCTTTGTGAAGAGACAGGGACATCTTGTCACCCTTACAAGAAACAGGTGAGGTGAGTTGTGGAGTAACACTAGAGAGCCCAGTACACACTGGGAGAAAGAAATGAAGTTGCAAGTGGTGTGACTGAAAGAACTACATCCTAAGAGAGATGGAAATGTAGCATCACCTTTGGAAGAAAAGCATCTGCGCTTGGGACTACCTTCTCTTTCTGGAGATTAAGGCATGAAGGATCCCTCCAGAATACTCCAAGTTCATCTGCTTCATGAGTTGAAGCGACAAGATTTGAGAAAGGCAACTTTGAGAATCATAAGTAAATAGTATATTTAGCAATCGGTTCTAGTAATCTTGACATGCACTTGGATAAGGCCACCGAGAGAAACAATGTCAGCAAAAGAGACATGTGGTCAACAGAGATGGCCCACGGGTGTGCCTGCCACGCACACTGGGTATCCTTAGAGGGGGGTCTTGATTTTCACTATCTGAACAAAAAACATGAGCAAAAGCAAAAAGCAAAGTGTTCTGCTTATATACCACCCCATACCACTACAAGTAGTCTCTGGGCGGTTTACAATTTTGATTACAGTGTGCAGGCTACACATTGCCCCCCCCCCCCAGCGAGCTGGGTACTCTCGGAAGGATGGAAGGCTGAGTGAACCTTGAGCCTGCTACGGGGGATTGAACCCAGGTCGTGAGCACAGTTTTACCTGCAGTACAGGCATTTAACCACTGCGCCACGAGGCTCACGAGCAGATAACTTCATCTGCGCCACGAGCAGATAACTTCATCAGAAGAGTAGTGCGTGGCTGCTACTGAAGGGGCTAACTTACAATGGCATCTCAAACAACAGCCAAAGGACCAGCACCCAGATGATCTAGGGCAGTGGTTCTCAACCTGTGAGTCCCCAAATGTTCCTGGACTGCAACTCCCAGAAATCCTGGCCAGCTCAGCTAGTGATGAAGGCTTCTGGGAGTTGTAGTCCAGGAACATCTAGGGACCCACAGGTTGAGAATCACTGATCTAGAGACATCACCTTCGCTATGTATTCCATGGACCACTGGTCCACCGACGTCAGGACAGAAGCACTTGCAGCAGTAATCTCGAAAACGCTGGACTGAACCTAGAGCTGATGTTTTGGTTGAAGACTATTGTTGTCTGTCTTCCGTCCTGGCAGTTCATGACCTGTAGGTTTCTTAGGCTTTTGTCAATCTTAGTGATAGACAGCTGCTTAGAGTATGTTCCCTAGACCAAAAATGCAGGGAATGTGCTCAGTTCAAATACTGGTGCAAAGGGTTGTGGAGATGTACCATATTTTTTCCATCTATAAGATGCTCCCGTGTACAAGATAACTGTTTGCAGAGAAAAGGTACGGGCAGTTTCGTACCTGTGCAGTTCTCCCCTCAGCTGATGTGTGTGAGACGACCCTCAATTTTTCCTCTCATGATTTTACACAAATATAGTCTTATTCGTGGGGAAATATGGTAATGCCCAGCGTCAAGGACTTCTAAGACTGGGCGAGGTTGAAACCAGAAGATGCCTCGGTTCAAGCCTACTTTCGCCAAGAAAGATTTTGTTTGTTTCTTTTTGTCATGCAGAAAAAAGCATTATGAGCCTTTTAGTCAGATACCTTTGGGGATATTATTGATATTATGCTGTCTAGCAACAGATCCTGCTAATGATTGGCTAGATCATCAGAAACTGGTTGAGTGAGGATAGCAAACACTCTTTGTTTAGTGAGCCCTCTACAAATGTATCAGGATGAAAGTAGATCCATTCACTGGGGCAATAGACGCATTAGCTATATCTGCCCCCCCAACCCAGAGGGGAATAATATCATTTCTGATTACTTGACACTTATGAAACCACGGAAAGGGCCAGCGCATGGTATAATTGACTTGATGGCACATAATTACTGCGGGATTGTCTGAAGGAATAGTTTTGCCACTGCAAGTTTTGCACTTTTGAAATACTTTAAGAAGCCAAGCAAAGGGTAGGAATCTAATAATCCAAGGGGGTTGAGGAAATGAATGCACAGCCTATACATAGTTTTTAAAATCTCAACCAACCAGCCAAGGACTGTTCTAGTAAAAACCATTTATATATACAGCAAAACACTTAAATGAGACTACGTTTAAAAAGAGGGAGAAGCATTCCTGAATTGCTGGTGAAGCAGCAGATGAAATGGAACTGAGAGAGATGAGCAGGACACCCTGATACCAGTGCTGTGTACGTTGTGGGACAAGTTCCCACCAAAACACCACTCAGTTATAGTCCATTTCATGGGAGTGTGTGCAGAAACAAGGCCTATTTGTCAGATGGAAACGGCACAAGGATTTGAATATATCACTGCAGCTTTTGTTATGCTAGGGCAGTGATGGCAAACCTTTTAGAGACCACGTGGCCAAACTGCGATTCAAAAACCCACTAATTTTTCGCAAAGTGCCAATATAGCAATTTAATCTGAATACAGGTGGCTGTGAAGGGGTGGTATTGGGTGCCCACAGAAAGGGCTCTAAGTGGCACCTGTGGCACCCGTGCCATAGGTTCGCCAACACTGTGCTAGGGGAAGAGTTATTACCCACATCTCCCCCAAAATTCCCTTCCCTTCCCAAAGTATCTACACCATTATTGTACTGCAAAGCTGCTTAGGAGGACCCCCTTTTCTGAACTCAGTCCGACGAGAGGGAGAGATCAGCTAGATCCTCAGGAGCTGGATTGGGAGGGGTAGCAAGTTTTCCTACCTGGTGCTACAAGCGGGTCCAGTCACGTGCAGAAAGCCAGAAAACAGACGTATAGCAGCAAGCGCAGCACACAAAGGGTTAGGAGGCAAGCAGGTCAGTAGGAGAAAGGAGAAGAGAGGAGAATGTTAACCTTAGGACGACATCAGGTGCTAAAAACCTTCTCATCTGTGTAGTTACTAAGCTGAAGGAAATGGCTTTATTAAAAACTAAATAAAATTGCAGACATCAGCAACGGAGAAGAAGCTATCTAGCAAGCACTACTGCAAAGGTTGTCAGATTTTCCCCAATGCCTCCAACAAAAAGAGACTGGCTACCCTTTGGCCGAAGCACTTCAAACGGGGATCTAATTTATTTGGTTGCAAGACAACTGGGTATTTGAGAGCCTGTAGTTTGAATGGGTTGAATGTAAAAAGCACGGGGCAGTATATAAATTGAAACCATAATTGTGTGTTAGTTTATACCCATGGTTCTCCACCTGTGGGTCCCCAGATGTTCCTGGACTGCAGCTCCCAGAAACCCCTTCCAGCACAGCGAGTGGTGGAGGCTTCTGGGAATTGCAGTCTAGGAACATCTGGGGACCAACCGGTTGAGAAACACTGGTTTATACCACTACACAACTATCTGTAGTCTATTTTCCTTTCTCTCCTCCATTCCATAACAGTCAAGGACCATACTAGACTTTTCAAAGCACAGAGAACTGGCCCGTCAGTACATTAATTCACATTTTCAGAACTCCTGGTTACAAGAAATTTTCCCCAAAACAAAAAAGAAATCACCTGGCAGAATTCTGGGAGCTCCAGACAATAAACAATTATCTACAAATGCCACCTACATTTTAATTTACCTAAAACAAGGTCTATCTTCCAGGCTGTCTTGGACTGACTTTCTGTACAAAGGGGAAATCATATCAGTTTTTTCCGGGAGGCCTGTTTTTGTTGAAGGCGTAGCTCTGTTGCCCATTAGGTTCTATCGAGGGCACCCCCAAAGAAGTATTCCTGTCCCAAAAACTGCGGCCACACTTCCCCTTTTCAAACCAGAAGTAAAGCTGAGACAGCTTGGAAAATAGACTCTCTTCCAACTGAATGAAATATAGGTGCCTGTAAATGTGTGTCTAAGGGCCTTTTCACACGACCCCTAAGATCCGCTGGTCCCTTAAATTCGGACCAAAGATCTTAGGGGTTCGTTGCCCTTCCTTCCTCCCCACCAGAGAAAGAGGGGGGAAAATGCAGCTCACCTGGAGGAGCTTCCGTTTCTCTTCCGTTTCTCTTCTGCTTGCTTTTTTTCCTCCCACCTCTTCTCTTAAAGGGGCAGGAGGCAAAAAAAACACAAGCAGAAGCCAGGAGAGCCCCGCACTGACCAGATTAAATCCGGACCTGGGGATTTTCACCCACCTCAAGCAGGTACAAGAAAGTGCAGCTGGGTCGCGCTTAGGTGGGCGGGGTCGCACTTAATTGTCTGCAAAGTCCGGAGCTGGTGGGAAAACACTTGTAAGGTCCGGACCTTGTAGCCATTTCCTGCGGAGCTTAGGGGTCGTGTATAAAGGCCCTTATATTATTGTTGTTATCTTATAAATATGCTGCAACTTTTTCATGCTGCTCTCAAGCACTACATTACCCAGCCTTTATTTAGATAGCAATCACTCTTAGAGATACCCTTTATAGATTTTCTTAGGCTTTGATTGCCACGGGGAAAGCCTGAAGGCCTTCCAATTTAGGTCTTTTCCTCGGCTGAATCACATTTAGATATTTATAAGGTAGGCAGAAGAATTGTGGCATTTGTAGCCCTGAAAATCTGAAAATCTCAGCCTTATATTGCTCACTCTCACTAAAGTACCCATTTGCTGTTGAGGATCTGCCACTACATAAGTTTGAAGCAGTTAGGTCAGGCATGTCCAAACTTTGGCCCTCCAGATGTTTTGGACCACAACTCCCACAGTCCTTTGCCACTAGAAATAAAGGCTTGGCATTCAGGGAGTTGTGGTCCAAAACATCAGGAGGGCCAAAGTTTAGACATGCCTGAGTTTGGCACTCAGCAGTAGATGAGAGTAGACTGAGAAGAATACGTAACTGTGTTACATTCACCTACTCAGCACTGAAAACAAAGGCCCTTTAAATAGGTCCTCCTAAAGATACTTTCGTGTAGCCATGTGGCTAAAAAAACCAACCTAAAAAAAGAAAGGCTATCTGGAAGAAAAACTGAATTATTTCTCAAACTCAGCAAGTTTACCCCATTGTAAACACCACCCTTTCCTGTACTTATCTACGAAAATGCAGAACACTGCCTCTACTTCCTCAAAAAGCAAACCTGACCTGTACTAGGAAATGGGGCAGGAATCTGCAGGATTAGCCAAAAATCTCTCTCATCGAGCCTGAAGTCTTTTAAAAATCATACTCTGAAAACGTTGAGATTCTGAATCATTCAAAACCCATTCACATAAACAAGAGGCTTTGATATTCCTCAGAATATGAAGGTCTGAAAACTTGTCCATGCTCAATCTCCTCTTCTTTCACTCTTACCTCACTGATCTTTAACCCATATTGCTAGGTGCAAGAATTCCCGATCAGTTGTACAGAAGCCGCACTATGTATCTGGAGGAACTGTTCAATTATTATTGACTTTATTTTGTATTAACACTCATCTCCATTCAAAGAACACAGAAATGGAAGCAACATTAGAACCAGAATGGCAATTTTTTTCAAGCGGCCTTCTCCCCGAATCACGTCAGGATGGAAACATGGGATTCAACATTTCTCTTTAAAGCTCAGAATCATGGATGGATCAGCAAGGATTTTCTGACATCAATTCTACTCACCCAGGTATTAGCTGAAATATATCAGCAAGTCACATTTAGAGTGAGCCCACTGACTTAGTGAGGATTTTGTGCATCTTCTGAGAATTTCACCGATTCAACATAGTCTATTCTAATTGTGACTTACAACTGGATGTAAATTATTGAGGCAGAAGCAGACAGAAAACTTGCACTTGCCTAGAACTTCACAACAAACTTCTGGCGGAACAATCTGCATTTTGTGACCTATCAACACTGAGATCCTACATAACTGAAAACTCACCTCAGCTCAGCCCATTCCAGTGATAAGGATATTTCTCATTTCTTACTGTCTACTGGCCAAAGTGAATTTTAAAGGTTAAGCATGTACTACCTTGACTCTCTTCAACTTATCTCAACCATAGCAGGTAATATCTATTTTTACTAACACCCTTCCTTCAACAGCAGACCTAGAGGGAAACCTAGACATGTATCCGCTGCTTAGGAGTTACTGAAAGCTACCAGTTACTAAGGATGGGCCTTTTGTGTATAAATGAGAGACCCAAAACATGAAAGATGCTCTCTTTCATGTAAATTCATAGTACAGTGGACCCTTGTATAACAAACGGCTTGTATAACATAAATTTTGTACAACATAAACAATTCTGGATAGGGGAAATTTACTTAACATAATCACCTATGGGGTGAATCTGTACAACATAAAAATGGGATCACTCTGTTTTCAATGCATTCCTATGGGAAATTTGTATAAAGGAAAATCTGTTTAACATAATTTCATTTGGAACGAATTACCGTATTTATTGGCGTATAACACACACTTCCCCCCCTGAAAATAGGGGGCAAATCATGTGTGAGCGTTATACGCCGATATAATGTTAAGAAGCAAAAAATCCGCCCTCCCTCTCCCCCCGCCACCTGCGGCCACCCGGGAAGAGGACGGGGGGGGCGGTCGGGGAAAGAGGGGAGGGGAGGGGCGGCAGGCATGGGGGGGTGAGCCGGGGAGGGGCAAACGATGAGAAAACGGACGAGGAGAAAGTTCTGATTCACTTTAAATAAATAAAAAAATAACACCCCCCCACGAAGCACCGAGGCATTGTGAGGAACCGCCACCCGAAGCGTTCCTTGGCGGTGCCAGGCACGGACTTTCCGTGGGTTCCCCCGCCCTCCTTTCCCCTTCCCAACGCCGAGACCGCACTTCAGAAACAACAACAAAAGAGGTCCGCATTACACACACAGAGAGAGATAAAGGCTCATAATAAATAAATAAATAATAAAGGCTTTCTACTTCTGAGGGAGACCCCCCCCCAAAAAAATCCCCACCTGCCAAGACTCGGTCGCTCGACGCCGCCCGGGGAAAGCAGCAGCAGCCGCCCCGACGGGCTCTTTGTTCGCCCGGCCACCGGAGCAAGCAGGGAGGGAAGAAAAGGACGAGCGCCGACCGGGGGGGGGGGAGTGGAGAGAGAGAGAGAGAGAGAGAGAGAGAGAGAGAGAGAGAGAGAGAGAGAAACAATGGGGGCGGATGGAGCTGCTTCTGACGGGGTGGGGGTGGAGGATGGCGGGCTCTCCCTCCGCTCCCTTTCCCGGGGCCGCTGCCAGGCTTCGCTTTACCTGCCGTCAGGAGGAGAAGACTCCACAGCAAGTGCGGGCGCCGCCGGAGGGACTCCATGGCAGGGGCTGGCAACTGACGGCCGGCGGAGGGGAGGGAGACAGCAGCCAGCCGGCGAGGGGGGGCGCGACTCCTCCACGGGAGAATTTCCCAATGGACACTGACTGACTGGCTGCCCTCTGTCCTCCTCCTCCTCCCTGCGTGTCACCCCCCCTCCTCCTCCTCCTTGGAGCCCAGCAGGTCACGCGGCCGTCACTTCCGCCTCGGCCACAGTACCGCTGTCTGCGCCTCCGGGGCTCCGGCAAGAGGTGAGCGGGGGGGGGATTCCAGGCGCGGTCCCACCCAAGCCCGCCGCCCCAGGCCAAGCAGTGCACCCCACTCCCTCCCCCCACCCCCGCGGCCACCTCCGCCAGACCACCTGCGGCCACCCGGGGAAAGAGGGAAGGAGGGAGGGGAGAGGAGGGGCGGCAGACACGGGGCGGGTGAGCCGGGGAGGGGCACCCTTACCTGGCACCTGCACGGGGGTCCACCACCCGCCCGCCCACCCGGCCCCCCCTCGCCCCAAAAAACCTAGCGCCGCATTGGAACGGATTAAATCCAGTTTCAATGCATACCCTTATTTTGCTTCAAAGTTCTTTATTTTAAATTTAATTTTTTTTCCTAAAATTTCCCTCTTAAAATGAGGGTGCATGTTATACGCCTGTGCGTGTTATATGCCGATAAATACGGTAATTCCTTTATACAAGGTACCACTGTACTGTATTTCTAACAACTGCTATATAATTTTGGTGGCTGCTGAAAGAGAGCCTTTAAAGATGCATGGTTCATGTTTTTGAAAGACACGTGCAATAGTTTTGTGTGCCCTTTTTCATATAACCTTTTGGAGCCCTTAGGGTACCCTTGCATTGTCAAATCTCCTAAAACATTTTTCATCCAATACTGCTGCAAAGTCTGCCAGCAGCCAATCAGAACACCAAGGGAAAAGAGAGAATTTTTCAATCTCTAAAAAGGCCTTGAATTCAGGAAGGGGCGTTCTTTGCTTCAGCTGTCCCTTGTGGGATTGCTGTTTGTAGAGTTCCAAGTGCTCTCCATCTTGGGCTGGTGCTTCTGTGTAGAGGGGCACTACCCCTGTCTGATTTTTTTTAAAAAAGTTATTTGATTAATTTACTTTGTATTTATAGAGTTAAAGCTATATATACACTTCTGCTTGCGTAGTTCAATAATGATTTCTCTTATCTGCTGCATGATGCTGATAAAAGTGATAATGTAATCTAGCGCCTACATAAACTGGTTAGGATTTCATTCACTCTTCCTTGCTTTAGAGTAGACTGATTTACTACTGCACTGCCTCAGCTTTTCTGGAGTATATGTATTGGCCAGGTTCTGATAGTTGCTGTGAGTTTTTTCGGGCTGTTTGGCCGTGTTCTGGAAGTTTTTCTTCCTGATGTTTCACCAGACTCTGTCGCTGGAATCTTCAGAGGGCAAGGAGCAAATTCTAGTTCCCTGAGCTCTTTGCCCTCTGAAGATGCCAGCCACAGAGTCTGCCGAAATGTCAGGAATAAAAACTTCCAGAACATGGCCAAACAGCCCAAAAAACTCAAAACAACTATTTTCTGGAGTAGTTTTTTGTCTTTGGGATTCCCCCCCACATTTTTATTATTGGTGCAAATACACATGAATGGGGAAACATGAGTGGAACCCCCTCCCCCCAAGCGGCTTTTGTAATTTGTATGAGGATTGGTACACAAAAATGTAAAAACAAGAGGCAGCCCCCAAAGAACCCCCCTACCCCCCACCCACAAAATATGACAATATTTACTACTGGTTACCACTGCTTCCTTTTCTTCAACTCTTTATAGGGAATCCTCTCCACTGTGAGCTAAACCAGGTATTATGTAAGAGACCCATTTATCATCCATAAGGTTCATGCAGTACTTGCAAAGACAAATCATTAGGTGAACTTACAAGCCTGTCTCACCTTTTATTTCTGCTCTCCCCATCTGATCTGTCTCAGATTGTGGCTTAAATCATGTAGTACGCGTGGCCTTCATCAGCCATCCTACTTTAAAGAGGAGCTGGAGTGCAACTGTACAGCCCTTTTCCATCCTCTCCTTTCAGACCACTTGTGCCATCGTTCCCATTCTCTAGACTGCAAAATCCCCTCCATACTAGACGTCAAGGCTGTAAGCTTTGCTTTGGAACATGGGCCAGATGAGAGCTGATGATACGATCTGAATGAAGCAGGAGAGTTTAGAACTGGCCAAGAGAGCTCCTGAAGAGTCTTGAGAGCTATAGACAGCACAGCCTGACTCTATACCAGTGGTTCTCAACCTGTGGGTCACCAGATGTTCCTGGACTGCAACTCCCAGAAATCCTTTCTAGCACAGCAACTGGTGGAGGCCTCTGAGAGTTGCAGTCCAGGAACATCTGGGGACCCACAGGTTGAGAACCACTGCTCTATACAGTCAACTACCCCCTCATGCCTGAAGATATTAAAGCAATAAAGCTTAATTGTAAACTTTTAAAAAGCAGTAATTATTATCATTTCTTTAAGATACAGTCACTGCACACATACACTCTCCCTTGTCCACAAGCCCAGTCCTTTACCTGGCTCTTGATTCCTTGTTGAGTGATGAATGTTTTCAGTGCTCCTGTTTCAGAATTCTGAGGGTAACCAAAGTCCAGGATTTCTACAGGAGGGTAAAGAGTTATGAGAGAAAGGTGACACCTGAAACATAGGTGTATCAACAGGTGCCACTGCTCACATGACAATCTGCCATACAGCTTATTCAAGCAAGGTCTCCCCATCATACCCACTGTTGCCACATTTGAGCCTGATCCCCTCGGAGGCTACCAGGAACTGTCCTAGGATCAATGGCAGTTAAGGCAGGATTAATGCATGACAGGATGGAATCCCGACCTCCAAGGGAACCCGCTCTGAGGCAGGATAATCCAACAGCAGCAGAATAATCTACCTTTGCAGCATTTTCTTTAGGTTTTGATTTTCGCATGAGCATGCCATAAAAATCAAAACCTAAAAAAACAACAGCAGAGTAGCAGGTTGTCGTAGGGCCGGCAGGCTGGCCAGCCAAGGTCGGGGAAATGGAAAACTGCCATTAGCTTCCCCCCCTCCCTTTCCAAGAAGGCAGAAAGCTAGGCTCTCAGGATCCAAACCTGCAACATGAATACAAAGTGACGCTGCGCTTGTGGATGGCCTGCGGCAATTTACGGATTCATTATCTTCCCGCCTCCCGCTTGAGAAGGGCTTGCTCAAGAACGAAGAATGAAGCCAGGTTTATGCATTCCAACATATACAAGTCAGTAACTTCTAAAATTCCACTTCAAACCCAGAATTTCTCCAAGACAACCCCATTTTAATTTTGTACAGATCATGGCATAAAGCACACAGCATAAGGAAATCACAGAAAAACCACAGCATTTTATTGAGCTACCATTAGCCCTTAGTTGTGACAGCTGCAATTGCTTATTTTGCTTTTGATATTACGGCAAAACGCATGGGCAAAGTCAAGCACCTGGGCCAAGGGTGGGCAATATGGCTATGGAACCGCTCCTAGGATCTCAAATGGACACTCCAACCCCCACTTAAAAGAACACCAATCTAGAGGGGGTAAGATTGCCTATTTTGAGCTACTTTGACACACACACACACACACACACACACACACACACACACACACACAGAGAGAGAGAGAGAGAGAGAGAGAGAGAGAGAGAGAGAGAATATCTAGTTTTGACAAGTCCTTATTTCAGAACCCGAAGTGACTAAAAGTGTAGGGGGCTTAGGAGTACTGGGAGGTAGCGGCCACATCAACACTACACTTTTGAATTTTTTAGGCCAAAACAACCTCTACCCCACGCAAGCAACCACGAGTTTATGACACTTGCCCGGTGACCACCCTACATTAAACGAGTTCCTGGAATTCAGTCAGAACGGCACATCCTCACCATCTAGAAGCTCATAGATGAGCACAAAGTTGTTCTTGATGTTCTCTTCGCTGATCTTCCCAAAGTAGGCAGTCATCACATCACACATCTTGTAGAGGAACTCAAACACCATGGCAGCATTAACATTTTGCTTGGTGACAGCAGCCAGCCAGATGTTGGAACGCTTGACATGGAAGAAACTTGTCCGGGCAATGTTGGTGACAGGGGATCGCACCTGTTGCCGTGCGTGGATGACATTGACCCGGAAGGCGTCCACTGCATTCCGTCTGTAATAGTGAAATATTGGAGGATAACACAACTTAAAGGATAAAGGGTTACACATTACTACTGTAAATTTTTGCTAATCATTATGGAGGAAACCAAAGTCTAGGTGACAGGCACGGACATTGGGATTTATTCTTCTGAAAGGAGAACATTTACTTCTTTAGGATTTAGTCAAGTCACACATACAGGGAACAAACGGTATGAAACAGATATAAAACTTTGTTTTACTTGAGCGCTAAACCAGCATTTTTCAACAGATGGTACTAGCAAGACATGCCATAATGTACCAGAAGGTAAGAAGCACTGCTTCTAGAGTACTTGTAAGGGGAAAGACAGGGTAAATAATGTTTTAAATAAATAAACAAATAAAATTAACAGTGGAGAAGAACACACAGAAGGATAAGGGAATTTCTGGAGAGAACTTCAACCAGAGGGCTTTGCAGGCATATGTGGAAATGGGAATATAGAGAGCTCATCTAAGTCAGTCACGGGATCATTTTCATGTTTAGAAAAATAAGAAAACTAGTTGGGCTGTCTAGCCTGTTGGCTATAAGAACTTTGCTAAATTAAGAATTTTTCCATAATTTTACCACTTAAAGCATTTGATGTTGGACTCATGCACTTTGTATAGTGTGTTACAGTTCTCTTGGAACTGCATTGGAGAGCCTGTTATAATACATGTACAGTGGTGCCTCAACTTATGAATTTAATCCATTCCAAATGCATGCTCTTAAGTCAAAGTACTCTTAAGACATGGTACCTATCTAAGATATTGAAAAAAAAAGTTAAAAATGAAAAAAAATATTTGTAAGTTGAGTAGACCATATCCAAAATTTGTAAGGCGGCTCTTAAGTCAAATTGCTCTTAAGTTGGGATACCACTGTACTTTGCACTTAGAGAATGCTGCTGTATAATGAACCCATGCTGTATCTACTCATGTTATATCTGACTAAATCAAAATATGCTGGATAATAATGCGAAGGGTCCCAGGCATTTAAAGCTTTAACAAACAATGGGCTGCATAAGCCATTAAAATGAGGCTGTTTTATTTTGCTAAACTGGAAGGAAAATTAATTGGTTTGGGATATGGGCCAAAAGTTTGCATTACTCTTAGGATATGGCTTCAATTTGGTACTCAAGTACTTCAGCCACGTGGCTCTACCTTAATACACCAGTTCCCCCATGCTGAAGTGCCCATTATGACCTGCCATTCATCTCTTACCTATTGCTACAGCAGCCAATGAGATGGGATGAACAGAAATGGCGCCAGCGAAGAAAAGGAGGAGTGACAGCAACAAGAGAAAGGTTAGAACACACACATACACAGAAAGCACAATGAATCCAAACTAAAAAGAAGAGACGACAGACAGCAAACCCCCCCTCCCGTTAGAAAAATCTCCAGGCAAGCTTTCAGAGAGATACCAGATATAATAGTATTAAGGGAATAGCCAAGCAACGTCTTTGTGGGGCAATCATAAGTTGCCCCTCATCTCTCACATGTGGTGTCAAAAGCCAAAGATTGGATTAGCCTTCAGCTAAATGCCAGACTCAGACAAGAAGCTTACTAAAAACAGAAGTGTTTTTGCTTTAACTATTTCTAGAGCTCAGCTGTACAAGTGTGAACATTGTCGAGCCTTTAATGTGCTAAGAAGCAAAAGCAACAAGCATCTTATGCGTACAGCTTACAAGTTCATTTAGGAATTCTGCTGACTGCTTTGTTTAGGGGATACATCTATGGCTTCATTTGGGAGATAAACAATATTTACTAGAAAGCTTTGAAAAATCCCTCCTGGGTACAGAACCGCTATTTAAGGTAACTGCAGTTTGCATTCGAGCCAACAATGAACTGCATTTGTCAAGCTCAGTTAGATGAGGTCACGTAACAGAAGAGTTAGATGAGGTCACATAACAGAAGTAACTGCTCTCTGAGGAAACAAGCTTCACCTTATCCCTGCCAGCAAGACTGATGTGTTTTAACCTTTACATCAATAAAAATTTCACTGGAAATTAAATGGTACTTGGTTTTTAAACATTTACAGCTACATTATACCTAAATCCTCTTCCGCAAACACTTGGGGGGGGGATTTGCAAAGCAGCAGCCAAAGTTGTAAATTAACACTTCTTTTGAAATTTAACCAGGACCTTTAACTACAGTAAAACAAATGACTGGGAAACATGATCAACACTTTTCATAATTAAAACACCTTGCCAGGTTCAGACAAAGAGTGTAGTTATATGGCAGCTCCCTATTCGTCACAAATAGTATGTGCATGTTTAGAAAATCTCAGATCCTAAAATATAGTGGCCTTGATTTTGATGCTCCTGAAAGGTTGGGCTGCCCTGGTCAATGCACTGATTTGTAACCTACTTTATTTATTTATTTATTTATTTATTTATTTATTTATTTATTTATTTATTTATTTATTTATTTATAATATGATTTATATCCTGCCCATCTTCCCATAGGAACTCTGGGCGGCTAACAATGGGCCGAACAATTCAGTCGACAAAACAGACAATATACAATAATCACGACACTACAACAAATTAAAACATAATGTGCACCCTCAGCAGAAATACTTGTACTCCAAAATAACATAACAGATGGCGGGGAAGAAAAAAAAACCTAGGCAAGGTCGCCAAAGGCCTCGCGATAGATAGAGCAGAGTTTTTAGTGCTCTGAGAAAGGCCATCAGGGTCTCTGCAGAGCACACTTCGCTAGGCAGATGATTCCAAAGAGTCGGGCGGTCCACTGAGAAAGCTCGGTTTCGGGTGGAAGATTTAAAACACACTTTCCCAGCATGACCTTATGGAGATAACTAGAAACATAAACAGACCATTGCTTTTTTTTATGCTTTAGACAAGGTATCTGAAGCATTTTTGAAAACAGACAATTTCTCAGAATAACAATTGCTTGATTATTCCAGAAATCTAACATGGTAGAACAATCATAGGTCTTTTCTGAATCATGACTTCTGTGGAAATAAAAATCAAGCCAACATGCAGCCAATATGCCCCATCGATACATTTAAAGCTATTCTGGCAGCCTGGTGCATCTGCAGTACCTGTATCTGCTTCTGTTAGTTAAGAGCTGAATGATTCTGGAAATGAGTCCGCTACAGAGAACATAGATTCCAGAATAGCATTTCATAAGTATCAGAAATTGTGACAAAATGAACAAGCTGGTCTATTGGATTTTTATACAGCCCATCCAGCTTCAAGGCTCCTCTGCTGGGCGGAGCACAATAAAAATCTCTCTATTCAGTCCTGATTGACTCTTTTTTGCCTAATCCTACAACTGAAATTTACTCTCAAAATCTGTTGCAACTGTATTGCACACATTCATTTCTAGATTTCTAGTACAGTGGACCCTTGTATAAAAAACAGCTTGTATAACATAATATTTGTACAACATAAAATATTCCAGAGATAGGGGAAATTTGCTTAACATAATCGCCTATGGGGAAAATCCGTACAACATAAAAATGGGATTACTCCATTTTCAATGCATTCCTATGGGAATTTGTATAAAGGAAAATTTGCTTAACATAATTTCATTTGGAATGCATTAATTCCTTTATACAAGGTACCACTGTATATAAGTGTGCTCCTTACATACTGCCTCATATGATATGGTACTTAAAGCACTCTCTGGATAGTTTACAATTAAACTAGGCAGACCACACATAGCACACCCCCTGCCGCAAGCTGGGTACTTCATTTACTAACCTAGGAAGGAATATAAGGCTGAGTCAAGCCTAAAGGGCGACCTGAGTCTGTCGGGATCGAATCTAGCTTGTGAGCAGAGTTTTGACTGCAGGACTGCAGTTTAATCCTCATGCCAACGAGGCCTAAAGGAGCATGCACACTCCAGTCACTCCTGCCCCACCACAAATGTTTCCAACTGAAAGTGTACCCTGCACCCTGTAGAGGCCAATAAAAATTAATAAAGGTTATGAGCGCTTTCTCCCCTAAAAACATGGCAAAAGTTTTTCCCATATTTCCAAATGATTGTTGTTTGGGGGTGGGGGCTTGGGGTGGTGGAAGAAGCCATACGTGGAGAAGCAGAGTCACATAAGCCTTAGTGGGAACCCTGCGCACAATCCTCATTGCTCCTCACTGTCGTGGGCCCAAACTCAGTCAGCAAATTTTTCTTCCCTTTAACAATAGCAGTGTTTTGACAATCTTGATGTTTTATGGCAAGGTTCTAGGATCAGCCACCGACTCCTGGCACTTGAATAACTGGTGATTTGGATGGAAATTATGCTACGGCTCATCTAGGATTGGCTATATAGTACCGTACTAGCTGTGAATTGATACAGGACTCTGTCGTGCAATCTATGCATATTCCGTCACACTTTCCCCCACAGGTTTTGCAGCATTACCACCATTTCTGTAGAAGTGTGCAACACGCAGCACCTTACAAGGCATTATTCAACTCTGACACAATCCTCTGTACTAATGCTTAAGTGAATCTAACAGCCTGAATCTCTATGTGCCCTAAAGCCCACTTAATTCTTTGAAATTATGTAGCTAAGGAAACTGGGAGTTGAGTCATGGCTACTGGACTTCTTTTTTGAGAGATAGAAGATGAGGTTATTCAGAAGCTGAGTCCGTGACTCAGCTTCTGAATAACCTCACCTTCTATCTCTCAAAAAAGAAGTCCAGTAGCCATGACTCAACTCCCAGTTAAACGAACCTGGATGACTGAGAATCTTCACAGACGTAGCTAAGGAAATTTATCATCCAAGCTCCACCTTTTCCACAGAGAAATGCTGCTCTTTGAAAGCCACCTGAAGTCTCCATGGGAAGCTGGCCACAACCGTCACCATTTCTAAATGGCTCTGTAGTAACACACTTTTTAAAATAGAAGGATAGCTCAAGACAGCTCCGAACTAAGATCATTGTCTCATTCCAGTTGCCCAAGGCATCTTTGAGATCAGACTGATATATCACTGAGTGAACAATGAGGACGGCTGTATGGAAATTTTAAGCGCATGCAGGCAGCTAGGCATGCAACTGGCAGGAAGAATAACATCCTTTAACTTCCCGACATTTTAGTGAGATTTATGCAACATGCCTCAATGTCTAGGTATGTATCAGTTGTAGCTGATACCGACTAGGAACGACTAGGAGCTTCTTGTCCTTAATGCACAGAAAGCAGAATAATCTGATACTATGCATATTTTTTAGAAATGATTTGGAAAATGTTAGACCACCCTGTCCTAAAAAAATTTATTCATCATGTTAAAAATAAAACATTCCATAATCATTTTTTCTTTTTTTCAATTTTTCCAGTTTTTCACGGAAAAACCCAAAAGGCTTTTTTGGGGAAAAGGGGGAAAACGGGGTGTTTTCCCCAAATTCTTCTGTTATTTTCCTGGGCCTTCACATCTCTAATTGTAACTTTGCAAAAAATTAGTAGGTTTTGAATCAGTTTGGGCACTCGGTCTCTAAAAGGTTTGCCATCCCTGCCCTATCTAAAAAAATAAAAATTTAAAAACTGTAAGTAGACCAAACCACATCTAAAATTGTAAGGCAGCAGTTAAAACGACGTTTTTTTGCTCTTGAGTCAAACTGCTCTTAAGTCGAGCCGCTCTGCTCGTAAGTAGAGGTACCATTGTATTACATCTGCAGTACACTGTAATTTCCTCATTATTACCAGAACTGTTATCTGGGGCTATAATCTGATTGAAAACTTGGTACCATCAAACTCAGCAAGTGAAATTTAATACTTTTTCTGACAGAAGTTTAGGCCACTGCAATGACTGATAAAAAAGACTACCCTCATATATACAGTGGTACCTCAACTTATGAATTTAATCTGTTCCGAATGCATGCTCTTAAGTCAAACTACTCTTAAGTAGGGGTACCTATCTAAAAATTGAAAAAATAAGTTAAAAAATAAAAAATGGGAAAAAATTGTAAGTTGAGCAGACCATATCTAAAATTTGTAAGGTGGCAGTTAAAATGCCAACAGTTTTCCGCTCTTAAGTCGAATTGCTCTTAAGTCGAATTGCTCTTAAGTCGGGGTACCGCTGTACTCTCACTGTGCATGCATTTAAGTTCCCTCATAACCAATGGAATGAAGCCACACTTCAACAAAAGCATATAATGGACTAAGGGGGTACGATCCATTTGTGTGTGGGTATGTGCCTGTGTACTATTTATTATTTATTAATTACATTTATATACCGCCCATCTTCCGAACGGGAACTCTGGGCAGTTAAGGATTAATTCGTGATACTGGGGTAGATGCAACTTTGTTGCACTGTGTACAAGCCATGCACATCCCACTGTGGACATCACACTGCATGTCTTGTACACTGTGTACAAGCCATGCACATCCCACTGTGGACATCACACTGCATATCTTGTACACTGTGTACAAGCCATGCACATCCCAAAATCACAACAGAAGCCTCTAATCAATAGCACTCTGCCATGGCTGGTAATGTTTTTCCTACTGTGTAGATGGGGATGTGTAATCAGATTTCAGAAAACACTCATTAACCATTTGTATGAGAAAACTCACACAAAGGTGTTAGAAAAAGTTTGAATAGCAAGTTGCTCCTTGCTATGGATGTTTTTAAAAGATTGTACCACAACATAAGTTCATGACAATATTTTTTATGCATTTCATCACAAAAGAACTTCATGACAATAACTTTTATGGTTCCACACCAATGTGCCCTTTACTTTTCATCCTGCTGTGGTGCTCTGCACTGTGTACACAGGTGAATCCTCCTGACCCCCAGATTCCATCACGATCAAAACAAAAACTGTTATGATGGTTGCACGTGGGTGGGAAAGCCCTGTGCAGAAGAAGGTGGAGGAATGCGGATGCATGTACCTAAGAGGAAACCTTGGCCCACACATACAGTCAACTAAGGGTTCCGGCATCATATTCCCTAACTCACAGCAGAAAAGATCAGATGCCAAACTCCGAAGCAAGAATCAGACATGGACTATAATAAAGACTGAGGATAAGTTAGCCTGCTAATAAGAATAAATGCTAAACCAGATCTGCCCAAAGTCCGGCCCGGGGGCCAAATCCGTCCCGTCAGGCCATTCTGAGTGGCCCGCCCCTCCCTCCGCCTCCTTCACCCCATTTTAAAAAAAAACTCTTCCGACACCGCCGGGAAGCTTGATGGGCTGGGCGGGCTGGCTGGCCAGTAAGCAGAAGCTTGTGGGGCTGGGTGGGCAGGCAAGGGGGCGGGCCACCACCACCAGCACCGCCAAGAATCTTGTGGGGCTGGGAACACGCACGGGCTGCCACCACTGGCATCACCGGGAACCTTGTAAAGCTAGGTGTGCGTGTGCAGGACGGCGCGCGGGTGGGCCGCCGCCTCCGGCATAGCCAGGAACATTGTGAGGTTGGGCAGACCCGTGGGGCAGTGATCGGGCGGGCCATGCCACCGGCACCGCTGGGAAGCTTGGGTGGATGGGCGGTCTGCCGCCACAGGCACCGCAGGCCAGCGGGCCTCTGCCACCGCCAAGGAGCTTTGGGGGTGGGCTGGCGGGTGAGCCGTCGCCACTGCTGGGGAGCTTGGGGGGTAGCAAGGTCGCACAGATCGCCTCTTCCAGGGGGCGACCTGTGGCCACGGCTCCCTGTGCTTCCTTGGTCCCCACCTTCCTTCTTTCCTCCCTCCCTTGGTCCCCACCTCCCTCCCTCCCTTGTTTGGTTTCCACCTTCCTCCCTCCCTCCCTTGGTCCCCGCCTTCCTTCCTGCGGGCGGGGTTGCAAGGGGTCAGTGGGTGGGGCTTATGGGTCAGTGGGTGGGGCTTGCAGTGGGGTGGCAGGGTCGGGGAGCTACCGGCCCCTGACACATTCTCAGCCACCAAATCTGGTCTTCCTTACAAAAAGTTTGGGCACCCCTGCGCTAAACAAATGAAATACTGCAGTTTGATACAGACTAGATTTCACTCCTAACCCTAACCCCTGGACTTCAGATTTAAAAAATAACACAGTGGACGAGGCCACAAGTGAGTAGACTAGTCATATACTGTACTTTGACAGAAGAACTGGAAGGTCATCTATTAGGAATTATCTAGGGCCGTCTTGCAGTTTTAACGGCTGCCCAATTTCCTGGTAGCCCACCCATTACACCCCAAATGTCACAGGGACATGTACTCCTGCAATTAAGCACACAGCTGCCACCATATTGCCTTGCTTAACACAGAGTCTGCCTATATCCATCCTACTGACCAAGACAGGGGAACTAGTACAGCAAGAGGGAAGGTCCACCAATGTCAGCAAGCAAAAAGTAGCATAGGCCACTACCCTACAGCACAAGACGACTCAACTGATCTATTCTGTGATTCTATGATGCATGCATCAGTTAGTGTCTCAGGCTAGAGGGAAGGACAGGAAGCATCCTTGGCTAAGAGAAAAATGATTGCTGAGCTCTGATCTAGACGTCATCCATTTTCTCAGAATTAAGGCTATTCTCTATTCCAGCATGAAGTGTTTCAATATCAGAATTAAAAACAGATGTTGCATTAAAGGCATGTCCCATGTTGACAGGACTGTAGCTATTGCAGAAATCTTTAGTGGTCTGATTTAGTAGCACCATAACCACTGATGCCTCCTTGATTACTTCATCCTCCTTCATCTTTTTGTGCTATAATTGTAGATATATGCCAATTAAAAAACTTCTGAAGAGTTTTTTTTTGGGGGGGGGTGGGGAATCCTAGTATTTATGCAGCATGTAAGTAGAATCAAGAGAGCAGATAAAGAGCCACTTTCATGAATGTCACCCTCACAGTTGCTGCCTGGAAATGATACAAGACATACATACCAACAGATGTAGCAAAACAGACGAAGGCCGGATGCAACAGAGAGCACGCAGTCTTTACATGCAGACACAGATGGAAGCAGCAAGAGCTTAGAAATTGCAAGAAACCGAACAGGGTGTGGAATGAAAGCAAGATGAGAGGTGGCCAAGTACTTACCCAATGTCATCTCTGTAGACTCGAGAGATTAAAACCTCTCCTTTATGGTTATAAATGAACAGGCCTCCAATCATGGTGAACGTTTACACTTCCTTTTTCATGGTGCTTAGATCAGACCTACAGACACAAAACAGGCACTTATCAGACTTTTGGTTCAGGGCGCAGGCTTAAGACAATACGAATACTATTGAGAGATCATCAATTTAAGCATATTAAGCAACTGTTTGGACACTAGCACCTCAATACTCCAGATGTACATACAGACAACATCTAATCCAAACATTTGTATTCATGTCAAAATGATAATGTTCCAATAGATAATTCATTCAACTAACAGTGATGGAGAACCTTTTAGAGACCGAGTGCCCAAACTGCGATTCAAAGCCCACTAATTTTTCACAAAGTGCCAATACAGCAATTTAACCAGAGTACAGGAGGCTGTGAAGGGGCAATGTCGGGTGCCCACAGAAAGGGCTCCGAGTGCCACCTTTGGCACCCGTGCCATAGGTTCGCCAACACTGAACTAAGAGTTTCACAACAAAGAGTTCCTACCATGACTGCCACAATTCTTTCTCTTTCCTCTGATAAGTATGACAGATACCTCTCTAAGAGCAATGTTCTCTTTTTCTGAGCACCCGTGACAGGCTGCTACTTGCATATTGAGGATGTCATATTGAAGAGGGAACAGGTTTGTTTTCCATGGCTTCAGAGACTAGGACTCGGGGCAATGGTTTCAAACTACAGAAAAAGAGATTCCACTTGAACATTAGGAAGAACTTCATGACAGTTAGAGCTGTTCGGCAGTGGAATATGGTGCCACAAAGGGTGGTTGAGTCTCCTTCTTTGGAGGTTTTTAAGCAGAGGCTGGATGGCCATCTGTCGAAAATATTGTGATGGGCTTCCTGCATGGCAGGGGGTTGGACTAGATGGCCCTTGAGGTCTCTTCCAACTCTTATGATTCTGATTCTACTTGTTGAAAGCAAATATACTCTGTATGGGTTTTGATACATTTTGCTACATTCTTTAAGTGAAGCAGAAATAATTTGATTATAATGTCTAGTAATATTTTGTGGTTTTCTTATCAGTATAGTCATATAATTTAGTGTGGATTGATGCATTATGCCGAATTAACCAATAGATTTTCTTTTCAGTAACAGCCACTGGAATTCAGCCCCGTGAAGCTGCTTGATAGAGAAACAAATGGCAGCTCCATACACAGAACAGCTTCGTACAACATCTTTCAAACAGGACTGGATGCATTAGATCAGGGGTGGGGAACCTTTGGCCCTCCAGATGCTTTGGACCACAACTCCCCCGGCCCTTATCACTGGGAATATAGGCTTGGAATTCTGGGGGTTGGCAGTCCAAAACATCTGGAGGACCGAAGGATCCCCACCCCTGCATTAGATGAAGCTATGTATGATGCAGCAGGGATGACTCCCAAGACAATCAAGAAATGAGGCTGCCAAGATTTCTTCCGCACAATGACAGATTCACATTTCCTAGTAACTGTTACTCATTGTTCTGTGGAAGAAGAAAGAGGAAGCTTGTTCTGTCTGGAATCAAGATCAGGACAGGCAGTAACAGTCTTGTTTTTAAAACACAGAAGACAGCTTACACAGGCTCAATCAGAGCATCCATTACACACATTTCTTTGTTTTTAGAGTATTTTTACCCGCCTTTCTCCTTCAAAAGGAGCCAAGGCGGCTTACACTAATGAAGGATAAGATATTGTCCAGTACAATTGAAGACATATTCAGAGAATTGAGGGACATCCCACAAAAACATTACATTTAAGCTACCAGAGAAGGTGAGCAGTTAAAAAGAGAGTAAAATTCCATGTAAAGTTATGAGTGAGGGAAAACTTATCATTGAAAACACAGTGTCAATGCAATCACAAAGTCTATGTGTTCATGTACGATACATTCAGATAAAAGTCACATAACAGGTAATCCATCATTCAGGGAAAGCTTGCCTTAAGAGAAAGTTCTTTGCCTGTTTCCAGAAAGACATAAGGGAGGAGGCAGTCCTGGCCTCAAGTGGGAGGGAGTTCCAGAGTCTGGGCGCAGCAGCCGAGAAGGGCCTTTCATGGGTTCCCATGAGACATACCTGGGAAGGTGGCGGGATGGAGAGAAGGGCCTCTCCTGATGACCTTAACACCTGAGCTGATTCATACTGTGAGAGTCGATCTTTGAGGTAGCATAGAACCCAGGTCGTACAGTGCTTTGTAGGTTAAGGACAGCACTTGAATTGTGCCTGATAGCTGATGGGCAGCCAGTGGAGCTCCTTTAATATGGGTGTGTGGGGCAGGGAAGGCTGAAGGGACTCAATTGAGGAGAGTGCCGCCTACACCGGAACAAGTGGAGAGGGAGGAACGGCGGGAAAAGCAAAGGAGAAGGGAGGAGGCCAGGAATGCCCGACTAAGGAAAAGAAAGAGCGAGACGAGACGAGAAGGAGGTTCAAGGAGTCCCTGCCGAATGGGGAAGCAGAAGAGGGCAAGAAAAACTGACCAAGCACGCCTGTGGAGGTGGGGTTTGCAGAGGGGGGAAAAAGGGAAAGCCACGCATCCTACCCCCAGGATGGGAGTGGGTCTGGTTGCAAGACCCTGATACAGGAAAATGGGAAAAAAATATGATGATGCATGCTGAAGCGGAGAGCTACCGAAAACGAAACTCATAAGCAGGGCTGCTCTTATTGGGGAGAGGGGAAGCCAGGGAGTACAACCGAAAGCTTAAACAGATACGCCAGGATATTGCTTATGAGAAATGGATGGAGAAGCTGAAGGCCGAGGAGCAGTGGACTGGGAGACACTCCTGCGGGAGGCGTTTGGCCCTCCGAGAGGACTTTCCTGTTCGGGGTCGACACCGGGGGAGAGTTGGACCCAAGCCATCCATGGAGGTTGGGGTACAGACTATGCCACCGACCCAGGACTTGGAGCCTCAGAAGGGGTCTGGGGGAACACGCACCTCTCCAGAGCAGAAGGGGGTTTGAATTCATCCTCTGTTTACTCCCTCAAAAGACTCTAAGAATAATCCCTTTGTCGAAAAAGTGACACCTGTTCAAGTTAATGTTAAAAGAAGTGCCTCTGTAAGTATGGAAGAAGACAATAAAACTCCTGTTGGTTTGTTTAAAAACGTTTCTTTATTGAATCCAAAGGGGCAGGAAGTCTGGCAACCAGTAGAACCCCCACAGGGTGTAATGAGATCTCTGTACACCGCCCCAGTCAGCAATCTGGCTGCTGTATTTTTGAACTTTCTGAGACTTTTCATTCGAAGCGTCACATACAGCACATTACAGTAGTCTAGCCGGGATGTCACTATAGCATGTGTCACTATGGCCAGAGCTTGTTTCTCAAGAAACGGGTGTAACTTGCATCCTAGCCTTAAATTGTGCAAAATGCGCTCATGGCCACAGCCTTCACCTGGGTATCCAGGCTCAAGGATAAGTCCAAGAGCACCCCCAAGCTGCACACTTTTTAAAAAACATTGGAGGATGACCCCATCCAGTACAGGTTGCATTCCTATCCCTTTTCTCCCTTTTGACTGACCAGGAGCACCTCCGTCTTGTCTGGGTTTAGTTTCATTTTGTTCATCCTCATCCAGTTCATTACTGCAGCTAAACACTCGTGTAAAGTTGAGAAAGTAGCTCCCTTAGAATGAACTGGCTTGGATGCAGGTCATCAGGAGAGGCCTTTCTCTCCATCCGGCCACCTTCACAAGTGCAGGTCAGAAGAACACATGAAAGGGGCCTTCTCTGTTGCTGCTCCCAGACTTTGGAACTCCCTCCCACTGGAGGCCAGGACTGCCCCGTCTCTTGCTGTCTTTCCGGAAGGCAAAGACCTTCCTCTTCAGGCAAGCTTTTCTGGAATGAGGGACTACCTACTATGTGACTTTATGTGGATTACCATACATGATTGCATTGACTGATTTCATAAGAACACCAGTGTTTTCCATGTTGCTTTTCACCCCTCATAATGGATTTTTCTTTTCTTCTTGCGTACCCTCTGTAGCTCTAAGGTTACTTTTTATTGTTCTATTTTATTGTTTTATTGGAAACCTTGAGGGGAGGGGGAGGAAAATATCCTGTTCCCCATCAATTTCTGGTTTTTTTAAAAAACATTTTTTCCCCATGGCTTCAAAATTTCTGTTAATTTCACATTTCTAGTCAAAACAACGAACAACTTGGCCAGAAATGATTAGCTCAAAGACACCAGCATTCTAAATGCTTACTTGATTTCATTAACTCCTCTGGACCAATGTACCATTACAGTAATTGCTTTTATAGTATAGTTGCAGCTGGCCCCCTAAAACACTTGATTCCCCCCCCCGGGCTCCCCCCCACTGCAGACTGCTATGCACCTGCCAGAGAACCCACAAGTTTCCCTGCACAGTCCCCCCTCCCCCCCCCCCACACCACAGAACTGGATTTAGCTTAAGACAATGGTGACCCAGCTTTAAATACATGTCCTTATTCTAACAGCGATTTCTTTTCCAAAGGTTTTGAACTTCAATATGCCTGCTGCATGATATTCCAGTTCTGCACCTGCAGTATACAAATACGTACATTGAAAGTGTCTTACACTGTGCTAATAGAAGCATTTGACAAATTCTGAATTAGAAAAACATTTCTGCTACATGCGTTTTCCTCTGAGCATTTCCCTGGGAAAAAATGAGTAATTTAGTTATAATTCTACACCAGCAGTTAAAGATGGTTTGCCAGTGACGTTAGCTCCGCTAATGAAAGAAAAATGCTATATGGTCTTTGTATATAATCTGAGACAAAAGATGAGTGATATCTTTATTAAATCACTAAAACCTCACAAACAGAAGCTAACAATTGAGTACAGAGGCGTCGCTAGGGTTTTTAGTGCCCAGGGACAAACTCAGATTTGGCGGGCTCGCAGGGAAGCTAGCTGGCCAGGCCCAATCCCTCAACACCTGGGAAAGCGTGTCTTACCACCTCCTCCCATCTGGCCTGTTGGATCGCAGACCAGCCAGCAGCTCATGCTGCCTCAGCCAGCTGAAGGTCTGGGAGGAGAAGGGGAGGTCAATTTGGTGCCCCCAGATGTTGTGCCTCAGGACAGGCTCTTAACCTTTAACCCTAATCTCACCCCAGCTATGTCACTGTCTGAGTTCTACAAGATACTTAATCAGTCTGGGCAATAAAGAGTTGTTGTGCAGAAGAAACATGCAATTTCCAAAAAAGATAAACATGTCAGGTTCTTCTATTTAAAATAAATTCCAAAACAGGTACTGAGCTGGTGTCAGATTTCATTTGTGGGATGTACAAGACATTCTTCTCTTCTTAAAGAGCCACCAGTCACGCAAAATTCCAGTTTTTTTACTGAAACTCATGGTTCAGTTTTTTCTGGTGCAAACACAAAAATAAATAGTTTACATTCTTTTTTTTTACTAGTTGTGGAATGTGTTGCTACAGGCACCCTATTCACAGCTAAAGGTGACTTATTTCTATGCTCTCTTGTTCCAACTGTTAAACATTAAATCAAGTGTTATTTTAAAAGCAACAACATAAAATAGCAAAAATAGTTATAAAAACACTAACAGCCTGTGAAACCACACTTAAAAAAATATACAAGATCTCTGATAGTCTATCTTTGGTTGTTTAAGTTTGTTTAAAAAGAAACATATTTACTTAACACCAGAAGGACAAGAGGAAAGGGGATAACTCAGCCTGAGAAAAAAAGAAGGCCCTTACCATGTCAACTCTACTTGTGAGAGCAGTGGGAATAAGAGAAGGGCACCGAACTTACAAGAAAGGAGATATTGTGCTTCAAATAGCCTGGACCCAGGGGCCAGATGCAGGGGAGTGGTATAAGAGTAAGTCTCATGGCAAAGATCTTACAAGATACAGGAAGCTGGACTAGATGGGCTGTTGGCCTGATCCATCATGGCTCTTCTTATGCCATATAGGGCTTTACAGGTCATAACCAGCATTTTTTCCAGGTCCAGAAATACACGATCCAACATGCCCTCAAATTTCTTTTCTTGCTGATCAGGGCTTTTTTCCCCCCTGCATGCACACCCAACTTCCCCACCACCACCACACACATACACATATGCAGGTTCCAAACAGAACCAGTCAAAACAGATGCACATGGGGGATACACCTTGTGTGGAGTTGGGCATAGGCATGCACACCGATGTTAGCAAGCACCTTAGAGTAGTCGTGGGAGTTCGGCCCTCCAGAGGCATGGGCGCACTCCCACATGTCACTGAGCAATATAGTACCTTTGAGGCAAAACCTTGGAGGGCAGAGTTTGGCCACCACTGCCTTAGAGGCAACCTAGGGACCTTCAATCAGTGAAAAGGGGAGTTATATGCTGAAGCTTGTGAACTGTCGTCAAAGACAGCTCCATGGAGAGTGTGTTTCTGTAATCCATGTGAGCTGTAACAAAGACTAGGGGTCCTATGTCCAAGTATTATAGAGCTATATCATTACCTGCCATGCTCATCCTCCAAAGAAATAAGCCAAAGACCTCCGACAATTAAAGGAGACACAATACACTTGAGCCAACAATTAAGGAGAACCCATAACTCTATATTTTATTTATTTATTTCCATTTATATGTACCACCCAACTTTCCCAGATGAACTCTGGACGGCGAGTCTCAGACTCATAAAAGAGACTCAGCACATAGTACAGACTACAGTTGAGACCTATCAGAGAACACTGACAATGCACCCTCCTTCAAACATGGCAGCAACATTTTCTATCCAGCCCTGGACCGACTTGGGTCTTCAACCTTTAGGGTTTATACAATGCATACCAACCTACAGCACAATCTATCAGTAGCCTAGATAGCCTTCTATTTTCAGCTTTATAGCACCACAACCTTCCTGACATTCTGTGACTTTTCCAGTTTGGATACCAGATGCCACAGACAGGTGAAGTACCATGGCTTCAACTGTCCAGACTTCTACGTGCTATAATTCCCAGGAGCTTATGCTTTTTATAGAAGCATTCGGCGAGCGCTGATGTTTGCTTTGTTCTTCCCTATGTCTTGATGTTCTTCCCAACCTTTGCTTTTGTGCCTCTTGCTGGGCTTTTTGTTTCCTATTTTTATTGTTACTAGTATTTGATTTATTATTTGTTTGTTTGGTTTTTAACCATTGTTATGTGTTATTTATATGTAAACCACACAGAGTTCCTTTGGGAAAATTGGTGTGGTATGGAAATAAAATTAATAAATTAATTAAATAAATTAAATAAAAAAAGAAAGATCATGGAAGATGATTTTTCATGGCTTATGTCAGAAGCAGTCTTCCAGAATGTTTCTTAGGAAACACATACCCTCATCGTAAAAACAGTCCTGACTACACTCCATGGGAATGTAATACTACTTAAGATATTTGTTTTGCTATATTTAACTTGTTTTAGATTGAACCCATGAACAATTAATTGCTGCTGCAGCAAAAATAGCAGACAGAGAATAGGTAATTCTAAGAAAATTGGAATAGCTCAGCAATCCTAAAACAGCAAAGGCAATTAAGATCAAGCCTCTAGCCTCTAGACTAAAGAATTTACATAAAACCAGTGACACTTTTGAGTTAATTATGAAATAAAAGAGCATTAAACGACCACCAAAAAGCTATGTGTTTTACATTAAAAATGAAGTTGGTAAACAGTTCAATCTACTGTGGGGGGGGGGGGGGGGAGTTGGCACATGCAACTTATATTTCTCCCTTTTTCTTTTTATCCACACCAATTTAGGCTTCTTGAGCAATGTATCTATTACAAATTCAATTCTGGGACTTCTGTAATGAAAATCAGGTTCGAGTTGTGATGGATAGATACAACCGCCAAGCCAGTGAAGAAAAACGCACAAGTGGCTTGGGTCTGGAGGAGGGGGGAGGAAGGGGGGGAAAGAGTGAGTTACAGCTTGATAGGTTGTAGGGGGTGTCAGTCAATCGCAGCGGAGGCTGCAATTGGCTGAGGGTGCCTGTAAAGAGCAGTTCTCTAAGGCAACTGTGGCAGTGGCCTGCCAAAGGGGTCTTGTGGCCTCTTCCAATCAGGGCAAGGGGTCACCACAACATGAGGAACTGTATTAAAGGGTCGCAGCATTAGGAAGGTTGGAACCACTGAACTACAGCTACCAGCATCCCATCTCCAGTACACAACACCTGCCAAGTTTCAGAAACTCTGCTGAACTATAGCCATAAGCCTCACCCAAAATAGACAATGCCTCCAGCTTTATTGAAAGGTGGCATGCAATATTTACCACATGTGCAAATAGCTGAAACAGGAAACAGATTAGCACTGATTTCATTTAAGTGGGATGGCTTAATAAGCCAATTTTCTGGTTAGAGCCTGAGGCTTGCTACTAAATTGAACAACAGAAGGTAGCTAGCATCACATTCAGCTTAATCTAATTCCATTCAGACATCGTTCTGTTAATTCACTGGCATCTATAACATTAAGGCTTTCCTACAAGATTCAAAGAGCTATCCCTTTAACATCATGGAAGCATCACTTCAATTCTGTTGACATCAAACAGAAAAAATACTTACAATATCAACATAGGAAGCATTTATTCTGCTCCCAACAAAAGAAAAAAAATTAAAACACACATGCATGACAGTAGGAGAACTGATGGTGAAAGTCCCTTTGACATTTCTACTGATGCAATCTTTTGATGGCATCCAACAAGTAATGGCATTTGATAAACTCAATCTCTACAAACTCTTACCTTCAAGCTATATTGTCAGCACCCACATGAGCAGATCAGGGAGCAAGCAGCTTCCTCCTGAATGAGTTGCCACAATACAGGTTTGTACAACTGTGCACAGAGTGGAGGGAATGGACAAGAAGAATCCCTCAACAAAGCAGCATCACAGGAGATTTTGGAAGTTACAGAATGTGCACAGTGTACAGTTAATGGAAGGATTTTTCTGACCTAGGAAGGGATAACAATCAGTGTAGATCAGGGCTGTCCAACTTTGAACAGGCCGAGGTCTACTTTTTCCAGATGAAAGTGCCTGAGGGGCTAGTACACTAAAACATCTACTTATGAATTTTATCTGTTCTGAGCATATGCTCTTAAGTAAAAAAAATTGTAAGTAGAGCAGCGGTTTCCCACAGGAACGCACTGAAAATAAATTAATCCTTTCTGGAGGGAACATATTTCAATGCATTCCTATGGTAAGGCTGACCATGTACCTGCAACCCTTACACCTGCTTGAGTCAGTGTGGATGGGTGCAAGGGAGGCGTGTGCATGCTAGTGCAGATTGCCCCTTCCGCTTGCCTGGGCTGCTGGAAGACTTTTTTAAAATGGTGCACTTTCCCTCCCAACCTGCCCAGGGCCTGACTTGACTCTACTTCTCCTCCTGTTTTCTCCCTTCTCCCTTCCAGCCCCCTCGCTACCACTGCTGCTGCCGCCCATAGCTCTCACTCACTTCTGCCATGTTCTTCTCTGTGCAGCTGGGATTGGCCAAGCCAGCAGTGGGGAAATCACATTGCCACAGCGGCGCGAGGAGGACGGAATGACTCAGAGGGGGAGCAGGAGGAGCGGCAGGTCAGGTCTCTGTGAGGCAGCTGTGGGGGTCCCCTCCACTCCCCTTCCTCCGCTCTGCAACAACAACTCAATTGGTCATGAGACAGTGGCATGCCGATCATCTGGCCGGTAGGGAGAGTAGGGGACTGTGCCATGGCCAAGGGATCTTTGTTATGAAGAAATTGAACCGCTACCCGCTCGGCTGAGACAGTGGGCTGGCAGAGTCCCCAGAGCTTTGCTGGGGCAGTGGTGGTCCTTGGGTTGTGGGAGGTAGAGGTGGAGAACTTATCCCCTCACATTTTTTTATTAATGGCTGGAGGGCTACTTTTGAACCCTTCACAGGCTACTGGTAGCCCCCGGTCTACCTGTTGGGCAGGCCTGGTGTAGATGATGGTACAAGGGAATGAAGACTACGAGGGTTCTGCTCAGGCACAGATGAAACCCATACGTATGTATTCCCAGATGCCAGGAAGAACTTATTGCTATGCTTGGGCCTTAACACAGTATGCTTCGATTTTAAAACAAACCAGAGATACAGCCGCATCAGTTAACTCTCTCTCTCTCTCTCTCTCTCTCTCTCTCTCTCTCTCTCTCTCTCTCTCTCTCTGTGTCTGTGTGTGTGTGTGTGTGTGTTGTGTCATTGCAGTTGTGACCAACTCTTCGTGACTCCATGTCCGTGGAGTTTTCTTAGCAGGAATACTGGAGTGGTTTGCTAGTTCCTACTCCATGCACCTACAGGCGCTGGTATTCCCTGGTGGTCTCCCATCCAAGTACTCACCAGGGTTGACCCTGCTTAGCTTCTGAAATCAGGCAAGATTGGAAGTGCTTAGGGCATCTAGGCAGTTAACAGTTAACTGTTACTGTTCTACAATTCTGATACTAAAGACATCAGTGAAATGCTCATTAAGAACAGAATATTTCAAATTCAGGAGGACAGCATATGACACTTTGAACCAATTCAAACAAATCCCTACAATCATCATCGCTCCTTGTGATTTTTTAGACCTAAGGTCTACCAGAAGAATCCAAAAAAACTACAGTGCCAATCTTGCCACGTGTGGAGTTTAACCAAGGACACCACAGAAATATGATATGGGACTTTCAACTCCTCAGGACTGCCAAACATGCATCACAAACAGACATGAAGCAAAACAAGTTGAGAAGCTGTGCAGCCATCACAAAAACCAAATACAGTAGTACCTTGTATAAAGGAATTAATTCATTCCAATTGAAATTATGTTAAGCAAAATTTCCTTTATACAAATTCCCATAGGAATGCATTGAAAATGGAGTAATCCCATTTTTATGTTGTACAGATTCTCCACATAGGCAATTATGTTAAGCAAATTTCCCCTATCTCCAGAATTTTTTATGTTGTACAGATTTTATGTTATACAAGCTGTTTGTTATACAAGGGTTCACTGTACAAAAGTAGAACAGGTGATACCTTTAGGCTACCAGTTTGAAGTTAGAGAAAGTCACGATGTTTCTCTGTCACATACTGTAAGTGTACATCAAATAAATATGTCTAGATAGAAGATATGAGACTTGTGTGCAATCAACAACAGGGAAAAACACACGCCATGTAAAAGGTTACATACACATACAGTAGACCCTCATATAACAAATGGTTTGTATAACAAAATCTGTACGACATAAAAAAATTCAGACATAGGAGAAATTTGCTTAATAGAATCGCCTATGGCGCAAAAGAGCCTCATGGCGCAGTGGTTAAATGCCTGTACTGCAGGTAAAACTGCTCACGACCTGGGTTCAATCCCTGGTAGCAGGCTCAAGGTTCACTCAGCCTTCCATCCTTCCGAGTTCGGTAAAATGATCACAAACAGACTGAAGCTGGGGGGTTGGGCAATGTGTAGCCTGCACACTATAATTAAAATTGTAAACCGCCCAGAGACTACTTGTAGTGATATGGGGCGGTATATAAGCAGAACACTTTGCTTTATGGGGCAAATCCATACAACATAAAATAGTCACGATTAGGGATTACTCTGTTTTCAATGCATTCCTATGGGAAATGTGTATAAAGGAAAATTTGCTTATCATAATTTCATTTGGAATGAATTAATTCCTTTATACAAGGTACCACTGTACCTATATCTGATCTGTTTGCTCATATTAACAGTGTCCAGACATGTAACAATGCTAGTAAACAGGCAACCTGATAAACATGCAGCTTTACAAGTGGTAGCTCACATCACTGTCTCTTCTATACAAGCACCCCACTTGCTTTTTCATATTTTAATACAGCACTCCCAGTTTCTAATATGTGGGCATTTCCTCTATAAACTGGATACCTGAACAAACAAATGGCAGGAATTTCTCTTTCAAAAAGCTTACCGTTAACATTTCTGCATGTCTGTTCCAAGCAGGCTTCCTGCCCTGTCTGAAAATCCAAAGCAGTGACTATGCAGGGTTATGCAAGAAAGCCTTGTCCTCAGCGATAAAGCCAACAACAGAGCTGAGAGGTTCTGCCACTGGCTCCCTGCCCGCTCGTCCCATTCTCTCTCAGCCCCGCTGCAAACAACTAGCACTGGATTTCTTATTAACAGACATCTTGAAAGAAAGCTATTTCCAGAAAAAGTAGATAGATTATACTTGAAGAAATTGGGAGGAAGTGGATCTTATTTTCCAATTACACCGATCTACACTACTGATTTCAATATTGTTTAAACCATACAAAAGTTATATGACAGCCCCATATCCTAAATTGGCTTCTTGTAAGGCGGGGGTGGAAATACACGGTTATTGGACTGCAATTTCAATCAGCCCTAGCCAATGTGGGTACTGTTAAGAGATGGCCAGGGTGTAGAAGGCCACATATTCTTCACTTTGACTCCAAGCCACAAGTTTACCAACGCTAGCCTATGGTATTATATTGTCACTATGGATCCTTTAATTTGTTAGAATGCATTCTTATGATCACAAAAAAGAGAATTAAATTTATCCATGAGGATTGCAGATGTACATAAACCAGTTTCTGAAACAAAACCACATTACACGCACAGAAATCTAACCTCTTACATTGATAATACAAACTACAGTACTATAGAAACTAAAGATCATATACTAAGAGTTCAACTATACACATTTATCTGATCATCAATATAAGATAGCCTGAGAGTTAAATGACTTGCCTGGAACCCCTGACAAATTGTAACCATCCTCATGCTAAACTATTACTACAAAATACAGTGAAATGAGTGCCAACAGTATCCATAGTACTACACCGCTGAACACAAAGCACTCTTTGAAACTGCCAAATGCAACTCAGACCCACTTTTCCCTTTAAAGAAAGGCCATCACATTTTGGACAGTCTTCCCACTGCACAGTATTAAAGGTAACCTCCAGTTCAGGTTTTCTTTCAAAGGAAGGGAGAACTAAATGTCCTCTCCAGTGAGATCCACCTGGTGCCAACACTGATAACATTTCAGCACCAAGTAAAAACCTTCCTATTCCAGACGTTTTTAATTGACATAATATAGATTGTGGGTCCTGATGGCAATTTTAGTGTAATGTTTTTATTATTTTTGTATTTATTTTTTAAATGTTTTAACTGTTTTAATCCTTTTTTTATTGTAAGCCGCCCAGAGACCTTTGGGTAGTGGACGGCATATAAGCTGTAAAAATAAATAAATGAAATAAATAAATCAGTGGCAGCATTTTCCACAAGTTGCAACACCTAGTTGCAGCCATGGTTGCTAGCACAGGCACTCCAGGCAGCTGGGTAGGTAATATAACTGACTAATGCAAACTCCACATCTTCTGCTTGTAAACAGTTTATTGAAAATGTACTGAAAATGAAAATCACATATGAACTCTGGGGAAGAGTTAGCAACACAATAAAGACCTGTGTGTGATATCGCTACAACTTTTTCAAAATAAATGTCTCTAAAAGCATTACTGTGCTACTATAAACGTGCACAGAGAAGTCCAAATCACTGAGGAATTCAGAACGCAAAGAAAAGTAACCCTAAGTTTCAATCTGCCCAAATACACAAATACTAACCTTGGTATTGTTTTAATACAATATACTATATGTTAATATATTATTATAATGATAAGCACAAAAGCTTCCCAGACTACCATCCTTCACATTTACTGGATGAAATTCCTTGCAGCTGGAATCCATTCAATTAGATTAAAACACTTTCAGGTGAAATGGTATTAAATCTTAAACACTCCATCATATGGCAGCTTTAAAGACAAACATGGGGGTTCACAGGCAGACTATGAAATGGGAACCTAGATTAGCATTACTCTTTTTCTTTGGAAAAATTAAACACCTCCTGCCGATTTTAACACAAAGACCATTATTGTCAACAACACCATAACTTAACCATGATGCTAAAGTGCATATTAAGGAATCCCTCTGACTGAGATTTTCACTCCAGCTCTCATAGGTTTCAAATCCAATACAGTAATGAGATGCCACATCAAGCCCCACATGACAAGAGCACAACATTTTGTATATTTTCTGTTTTGCATATGTTCCACAGACAATGAGATGGAACATGATGCCAGGATATGGTGGCTCTAAACTGCCAGCCATTTAAAAATATATATATCTGCAGGTTTCTTTTCCTTGTTCTTCCTTAAGAGATGTAAAATTTCCAGAAACCCATGGGGGGGAAATGGGAAAACAACCCGCTTTTCCTTCAATTTCCCCAAAGTGCTCCCCCCACCCCTTCATGGCTTCAAAATTGCTGGAAATTATACATCCTTACACTTCCTTCATTTCTTATCCTCTAGCCCAGTGTTGGCGAACCTATGGCATGGGTGCCAAAGGTGGCACTCAAAGCCCTTTCTGTGGGCACCCAACATTGCCCCTTCACAGCCACCTGTATCCAGGTTAAATTGCTGTCTTGGCACTTTGGAAAGAATTAGTGGGTTTTGAATCGCAGTTTGGGCACTCGGTCTCTAAAAGGTTCGCCATCACTGCTGTAGCCTGAGGGAAGCAGTTCACAATGAGTGGAAACCTAGTTTACTTATTCATTGAGGAGCAGCTGCTGCTTCTGATAAAGGTATTGTCCACCTGTTGGTTCTGATCAGAGAGAGTACTGGAGGGCAACCAAGTTTAGTCACAGGAGAGAAAGGAGGTAGATTTACTGCAGAAGGCGAGGCCTTCCTCTGACTTGAAAATTTTGGATAGGATGCTGGCTAATCCTAGACGGTGAATAAATAAAACTTGAGGGCAACCATCACCACCGCGATATGATACCCCCCCAATCACCACCACAGGAGGCTTTGGGCTTAACCTCTCAACTGCCCAATTTACCAGCTTGGGGGGGGGGGCGACGACAACCAGCAACCTTTGTTTATTTGCTTGCTTGTTTTGCTCATGCCCAGACAGTGGAGTGAGCAACCCTAAGGAAAATGCTGATGAAGCAGGTCCAGGGGCTTCGCAACACCCTCCAGTGAAGGACGGGGTGGGGCTCGGGCACGACGTCGGCCGAGCCCACAACCTATTTCCCCCACCCCGGCTCCCTCAAAGGGGCTTCTTGGGTGGAAAGGACTGGTTGGGGAGGGGAAAAAAACAAAATATCCCTCCTCGAAGCAGGCAAAGACCTTCCTCTTCAAGCAATCTTTCCCAGAATGAGGGACTACCTACTATGTGACTTTTATATGGATCACCATACATGATGGCACTGACTGATCTCATAAGAACACCAGTGATTTCCATGGTACTTTGCAGCCCTCATAATTGGATTTTTTTTTTCTTTTTGCATGTTCTTGGTAGCTTTAATGTTACCTTTTAATGTTCTAAGTGGCCTCTCCTAATTCCCTGTTCCCAGCTTAAATATATCTTATTTTAGAGTGTTTTTACCCCGCCTTTCCCCTTGAAAAAAGGACCCAAGGAGGCTTACCATAATGAGAAACAATATAGAGTCCAATACAATTAAGACATATTCCAAGTATTGAGAGCAGGGAATGGAGGGACATCTTACACAGCATTAACAGGCAACATAACATTAACGCAATCCCAAAAGTCTATAAACAAAAAGCATTAACAGGCAACGTTACTTTAATGAAATCACAAAAATCTATAAACAAACACAAAGCATTAAAAGACATGACATTCATGCAACCACAAAGTCTATCATGTATGATGGATTCATATAATCATGTGATCATGTATGGTGGATTCATATAAAACATTCATATACAGTGGTACCTTGTATAAAGGAATTAATTCATCCCAAGTGAAATTCTGCTAAGCAAATTTTCCTTTATACAATTTCCCATAGGAATGCATTGAAAACAGAGTGATCCCTAATTCTGATGTACAGATTCGCCTCATAGAGGATTCTGCTAAGCAAATTTCCCCTATATCCAGAAATTTTTTTTTAATGTTGTACAGATTTTATGTTATACAAACCGTTTGTTATATGAGGGTCCACTGTATATTTTAAAATGTTCTGGGCTGTATAGGGTCCCTCGGCATCGTAAACCGCCTTGGGTCCTTCTCCAAGGAGCAAAGTGGGGCAAAAAACATTCAAAATAAATAACGAAATAAATAAGTAAGGATCGTTTGGAACCCAAAAAATATATATATCACCTCGGGAAACTACAAGGTTGCACGTTTCCACGGGCGCCTCCTCCGGGGAAAAGGGAGGGGCGGGAGGTATAAGGGCAGCTGAGGAGAAAGAGGGGGGAGAACAGGCCCGAACCCGCCTCAAGCGGGCCCGGAGACCACCGCCCAAGCCCGACTCACCTGTGCCCGCCAGACGCCGCCGCCGCCACCGCCGAGGACCCCCTTCCTGCCGCTCCCTTCCCCTCCACCAACTGGCAAGATGGCGCCCGCTCCCCCCCTCTCCTATCACTGCAGCAGCGAGGCCATTGCGCTTGCGCAGGCCTCGCCCGGCCGCCTCTACGCATGCGCCCTTCTCAAGGCGCCCGGCGAGGGGAGGTGTTCGGCCTCGCTGTTCAGGGCGGGTTTTTATTAAAAAAAAAAAAAAACCGAGGCGGCGCTTCTTCGCCCAGAATGCAACGCGGCGGCCCTAAGGCTTCGACTCCGGGCCTTAAGGGCGCGCTGTGCCTCGCGGGAGATGTAGTTTTTCCGCCTAGGAGGAGGAGGAGAGGGCGGGGAAATGTTGCTGTTGCATTCTGGGGCGCGTAGTACTCAATGCAACGCGGCGGCCCTAAGGCTTCGACTCCGGGCCTTAAGGCCGCGCTGTGCCTCGCGGGAGATGTAGTTCTTCGGCCTAGGAGGAGGAGGAGGAGGAGGAGGAGAGGGCGGGGAAATGTTGCTGTTGCATTCTGGGGCGCGTAGTACTCTCAGAAGTGGGCACTCCCTCCCTTGTGCAGCTGGACGGGCGGCGATCCGGATAAAAAGTTACTTCTTGCTCCCGGAAGCAGGAAACTAATTGGCGCCTTCTAGGGCTGCAGGAGCTGTTAATTTCTATCCGTCAGCCTTTGTACGTTGGGACAAGAGTAATAGGCACCACTTATTTACAGTGTATATTATACTATATATTCCTTGTGTAAAGGAATTAATTCGTTCCAAATGAAATTATGTTAAGCAAATTTTCCTTTATACAAATTTCCCATAGGAATGCATTGAAAACGGAGTAATCCCATTTTTATGTTGTACGGATTCGCCCCATTGGCGATTTCTGTTAAGCAAATTTCCCCTATCTCCGGAATTTTTTATTTTGTGCAGATTTTATGTTATTCAAGCCGTTTGTTATACAGTACAAGGTTCCCCTGTACTACCTTTTTCAAGGCAGATTTAAAAGTCTAGGCGTGGCAAGGGGTGTAGTTTGCCAGGAGAGAGTTCACTTAAAGGAACTCTCTTCTGGCAAAATACATCCCTTGCCACGCCTGGACTTTTAAACCTGCCTTGAAAAGGGGAGCTTGCTCCGGAAAAAGCTCAGCAACTTTTTCCCCCTAGCAGTCTATAAAGGCATCACCTATATAGCCTAGTCTTGGTTTTGATATCTATGGCTGCACGGCTTAAAACTTATTATTTACTACCAAACACGTGTGGTAGAGAGAGACTATTCACACAACAACTGTAGGTTATGGTCACAACAGGACTGCCGATTTCGGTTTTCACCCTTTGGGGTGGAGGCACTGAGAAGTGCAGACAACCTGGGATTTTATTGCATTGATGACAGGTCAGTATTTAGGCACCTGGCTGTGAAGGCAGCGGTTCGGAGTTCGATCCCCCACCGTGACTCCCTGGCAGGGGATTGACTTGATGATCCGTAGGGTCCCTTCCGGTTCTCCAGTTCTACAATCCCACTTATTCGTTCGTCTATTGATCAAGAAAATGAAGGCTCCCGCTGCAGCTTGAAAGGGAAGACTTGTTGTTTTTATTACCAGCCAATAGAGTCGAGATGGTAGCGGGAGGCAAGCAACAGGCAAGTCATTTGAGCAGTGATCCGAGTTTGGTCTATAAAATACACCATGCAAATGAAGAATCTGGTGCTCATTGCAGAATTCAGCATCCTGAAAAATCCAACTTTAATTTTAATGCCATTTCCTAGTTCTTCTAGCTATAATTAGCCTTCTCTTGCTGGACTCTATGCTATGGCTGTTTGATGTGTTATGTCCATTTTATTTTTACTATTTTTAGTATCCTTGTATATGATGATGATTATTATTATTATTATTATTATTATTATTATTATTATTATTATTTGTACTTTGATTGGGGATGTCTGGGGTTTATAGGTTTGGGCAGTTTTTTTTCCTTTTTTCTTTTTTGCAATGTGTTGTACACTGCCCTGAGTTCCCACGGGAAAATTGGGTGGTTAATAAGCATAAATATAAATAAATAAATAAATAAATAAATAAATAAATAAATAATTCATAGAACTGGCATGAGATTCCAACAGGCAGCACTGTCAAAACGACATGTGCAACATAGATAATATAATTCATGCTGTGATAACCCAGCTAGCGGTGTGTACTGCCAAACGGATCGAGGATAGGGCTTAAACAAAAACAATGAGGAAAAGTTATTCAGTTAACACAGTAATAATAAGGTAGTATTAATAAACATCCCTCCAAACATTTTGCAATATTTTTGGAGGATTTTTTTTGTCTTGTATTTTTGTCTTATTTTTTTTTTACTGGATTCTAGAACTATCCAGAGAAACTGACAGTAACGTCTGGGCATATACAAGCATGACAAAAGCCTCTCTGTGAAAATCCAGGAAGGAGACCCTCACATTTAGAAAACAGCTTTGTGGGAAGCTTATGGCAGACTCCACACTTTATGCCAAGTTGATTAGTCCTCAGAGCTCTCACTTGGTTTTGCTCCCCTGCCCTGGGAGAAAGGGAGGCTTTCGCGGGGAGAAAGGTACATCTAGGTGGCCTCTAAATCTGAAAGGATATAGGAAGGTTTCAGTTAGTTTAAATTATTTCTGCCACGGGATCTGGTTTATACCAGCAAAACTTTACACTAAGAGTTTAGATGTATGCGAACATCTGTAATGGAGAGAGATAAGAACAGCATCTCAGATGAAACATGACTTGAGTCCAGATGTCTCCTGGTGTTCTTCTGTTTGGAAGGAAGCTATTGAAGAAAAGGGAGAACCCAATTCAAGTGCAGTTGCAACACCTCCCAAATTGAGGTCAACGTAAGAGATCCTGAAGAATGCAGGTCTACTGAGAAAGTGACGTCCTTTTAAACGCTCGCATACATGCTCCTGTCCAAAGTTCATGATGCATCCATCTATCCATTAGGCCATTATTCTTTGGCTTCTGCAGCCCACCACATTCAATGGGTTGCAGCAGCAGCAGCAGCAATGACCACCACACCGGCAGATCCCAAATCCATGTTTAGAGGACCCCTGTCCTGACAGGGGGGTTAGTCTTTGGTGTTCTCCATACAAAGAACTCTCTAAAAATAGAAGGAGGAGCCTACCAATGTATCCAAGCAATTTATGGACTTCTATTGGTTCTCTTCCACCACCATAGTAGGGCCCAGGCAATGGAGCATTGTACGCACATGATGGCATTTCAAAGGGAACCTTACGACATAGTTAGGGTTCTATACAGGCCCAGCTCATGAGTTGCCGTGGATCACCAAGTGAATAATCATGGCGACATCTACATACTTCTCCGTCTTATCAAGCTAATGTCAGTTTACCACAATGTGTTATCTTTACAAACCCATTACTGGGCTCAACCCAGTAATATGGGGATATGATTGAGACGTACAAAATAATGCAGGGCATGAGTAAAGTGGATAGAGGGACGCTCTTCTCCCTCTCACAAAATACCAGAACTAGGGGACATACACTCAAATTGAGGGCTGGGAGAGTAAGAACAGACAAAAGAAATTATTTTTTCACCCAGCGCGTTGTGAGTCTATGGAACTCCCTGCCACAGGATGTGGTCATGGCATCTGGCTTGGATGCCTTCAAAAGGGGATTGGACAGATTTCTGGAGGAAAAGTCCATCACAGGTTACAAACCATGATGGAGATGTGTAATCTCCAGGCTTAAAACCGGGGTACTTCAAGGGCCAGATGCAGGGGAGTGGTATGAGGAGACAGATATCTAGTCTCGTGTGCTCCCAGAGGCATCTGGTGGGGCCACTGTGAGATACAGGAAGCTGGACTAGATGGGCCTTTGGCCTGATCCAGCATGGCTCTTCTTATGTTCTTATGTTAACCCACCAGCCCTAAACATAATTTTGTTTCTGTTCTCTCCTTGTTCTTGCCATTCTCCTCTTATTTCCACTTGCCCTCTTTGTTCTAAAGCACTCTTTCTTAGAAAAGAGGCAAGAAATATGATCCAAGATCTTGAATGAAACCCCCATTTAATGTTGGGGTTCTGTTCAAGAAGCAAAAATGTTAATTTCCCAAGAGTCTACACATATTTTGACATGAAAGAAAATAACAAAATACAGTGGTACCTCTTAAGACAAATGCCTTGTTAAGACAAAAAAAAACTCATAGGAAGAAAACAATTTCCAGGAATAGGCAGGCTTCTCATGACAAAAAATTCCCTATGGGATGCTTTGCAAGATGAAAAATCATTCCACAAGTACCCAGGAAAAAAACAACCCGATTGTCTTTATTCTAGCCCCCAGAACAGATTAATATGTTCCCAATGCATTCCTATGGGAATCTGCATTTCATAAGACAAAATTTTCTTAAAGCGACCCATAGCCTACAGAACTGATTAATTCCTATGGGAAACCGCAAAAGACAAAATTTTCTTAAAACCAATTGACCTGTAGAACGAATTAAATTTGTTTTAAGAAGTACCACTGTACACACACAAAAAGGTTTGTACCTGTCCTCCGTTGTCTTCCACCTCTTGCCTATTATCTAATTGCTGTGGGGTATTTTCCCCTTTATTTTATTACTATTGCCTTTTTTTTTCTATTTCTATTTTATGGATTTTCTTGTATTTTGATGTGAACTGCCCAGAGTTCCCTTCTGGGAAATTGGTGTGGTATATAAATATAAAAATAAAAATAAAATAAAAACCAATCATCTCTGTCAGTCTCAGAACCATTATGTACTAAACAGGTAGGCCCAATCTTTGAGGCAATCAGGAAAATAAGCCACACAGAGACAGCATGGAGTCCAATAAAACTATTTTATAAATAAAAACACGTAAGATGACTTCCAAGTTATATAAAACGGGATGGGGACGAAGGGGACAATATAGCATGAAAAGAGAAGATAGCACCTGAACAAAGAGGAAGTGAGTTGAAGGGAAAACAGGGTGGCAAGTAAAAGAGGAAAAACAGGATGGTAAAGTAGCACTAGGAAGAGGATATAAAACTGAGAGGGAATGTGACATTCAGATAAAACAGGCAAGAGACTGAAAGGGAGAATGATGGCAGGGAGAAAAACAAGACCAACTGGCAGGAGCTTTGAAATAACAGATACACACGAGAGAAACGGCAAAAGTGTGGATGAGTTGGTGTCAGTTATGAGACAGGGTAAGAGGAAGTTTTGTGTGTGTGTGTTGTGTCATTACAGTCGTGACCGACTCTACGTGACTCCATGTCCATGGAGTTTTCTTGGCAGGAGTACTGGAGTGGCTTGCCAGTTCCTACTCCAGGTGCCTACAGCACCTGGTATTCCCTGGTGGTCTCCCATCCAAGTACTAACCAGGGCCGACCCTGCTTAGCTTCCGAAATCAAGCGAGATCTGATGTGCTTAGGGCATCTAGGCAGCCAAGAGGAAATTAGAAGGAGTGAAAATCAAACTGGAAATCAAAACAGGAGTGGAAGTTACATTGAGGCCTTGGGAATATGACAACATCTGCAACTACAAAAGATGCCAGAATGGCAAACCCTGGCACAGAGGGACCACCTGTAGGGTGGAGAGAGCCCATGCCGCTGCAGAAAAACCACCTTTGCTTCAAGACAAGAAAGCAGTTTGGAAGGTATTTCATGCACTCATTTCTTAGCTGGGGAAGGGTTGGGGGATATCCCCCAGGTGGAATGTGGAAAAAATCATGGAAAATAAGAGACGGCTGTTTTCACCAGCTGAGACAGGATTCTCCTGGCATCATTCCTAGACGTTTAAGATTTCTCAAGAAGCCCTGTCCTTATTATGGTTTTAAAATATTTGATTTATATACCACCCATCTGGCAGCCATTCCATAATGTTCATTATGCTTTTGGTATGTATGTATGTATGTAAATAGAGGACTGGATGATGTTTAAAAAGAGGTCAGCATGAGGGCCTCCGGGGGAAAGGGTGTACTGTAACGCCAAAAAGGTGGGAACCACTGGTTTAATGGTTCAGGGTGAAAGCATAAAAGCCACAGGAAACTTAAGTGGCTAATGATGCAGTGGGACAACTGAGGCAATTATTCATGGAGGAACTGGGCTGAGGTGCAATAGCCTCTGACTCTGGAGTTCTCTGCCAAAGAGATCCCAAGAGTTGCTGTCTGCGTTAAGCACCATTTTACAAAAGGCTGCCCACACAAATACCCTTGGTAAATCATAAAAAGATAACGGTAAAGCTTCCCCCTGCACATACGTGCTAGCCATGTCCAACTCTAGGGACGGTGCTCATCTCCGTATTCGAGCCAAAGAGCCAGTGTTGTGCAAGTCTGTGGCCACATGGCTGCAAGGATACACAGTTTTACCTTCCCACTTTTTACGGAGTTACCTATGTATCTACTTGCATTTTACATGCTTTCGAACTGCTAGGTTGGCAGGAGCTGGGGTGAACAGCGGGAGCTTGCTCCACTGCGCGGCACCCAAGATTTGAACCGCTGAGCGGCTGACTTTGTAGCCGACAGCTTTCAGTGCTCTAGCCCGCTGAGCCACCACGCCCCTTTGGTAAAGAATACTGTACTGCATATTGCTTAATACTCCCAAATGACCTTTCTGAACCCCCAAGCAGATGTCATAAACCTGTTGCATTCAGTCTTAATGTGTCTTAAGTGGCTCAGGAGAAAGGATTGTCATTCACAGAGACTAATGAGAAGGGGAGTTTATAAAAAGCAGGGAGATTAAGGGGAAATGATACTAATAGAAAATCTCACCAGACTTCTGGAGTGCCCTCTGTGGTCACTTCTTTTGTTTCCTAAGATTTACCAGATGTGGCAGCTATGTTTGTCCCTGACCCCCCCCCAAACATGAAATTGCTTGAAATGTCACTTGCAAAGCTTTCGCCCAAGTTTGTAACAAAAATGTTCATCCTAGGGCATAGCACAGTGGTGGCGAATCTTCGGCACTCCAGATGTTTTGGACCACAACTCCCAGAATTCCAAGGCTGTACTGCCAATGACAAAGGACTGTGGGAGTTGTGGTCCAAAACATATGGAGTGATGAAGGTTTGTGACCACTGGACCATAGCAAATATATTCAGTGTCCCCATCAAGAGCAGTGTCTTTTAGATGTGCTTCATCCTTAGAAAGGCAACAGACCTTGGATAAGCAAGGAGAAAAGAGAAGGAGAGACCAAGAGGCCTGTTCAGATTCTTTTTCTCTGTTGTATTGGCACTCACAGTATTGGGTATAGCAGAGCAATCAGCTCAGCTCTTCGCTGCTACATGTTTTGCTGCGGTGCACTCTAAAATCGCTATCCTTTGCAAACCAGCTCCTATATAATGTGCTAGCCAGTATGAGTTAGGAGTGTGGCTTGAAACCGAGGCCTCTTCAGATTAAATTTAGTCACAGGAGACCTCTCCGTCAAGAAAATTATCTCTACATGGTTCCCCAAATGCCAAGCAGTAAGATGGAGGAGGCGGGTGGATGAAATTCTCTCGGGTACTTGGGGAAACAAATCAAAAGGAAGCAGGAGTCCTCACCATTTAAATAATGCCAGAGCCAAGAACAGATGGCCACTTCCACTGATCTACACTGACATTGGAGATGTAGAGATGCAATTTGACATCGGGAACAGCCAACCCTGGAGTGGCATGCAGAAATGGGCACAGTGGACTTTATAAAAAAAATCAGAATTCTGCACCCACATAACCAGAATGGTGCAAAAAGGAGAGGGGAGTCAAGGCATGTAAGATACACAGATTAATCTGATTTGAATGCTTTATCCTCTATCCCATAGTCATTAATCTTCTGATTATTAAGACGCAGGCGCCGTTGCTTTCCTAGTTAAAAGAGCACCAACACAAGAGCAATGCTGAGTATCAACGTGTGTCATCTGTGGCCACCTGTTGATTCCTGCCCTGCACATATGTATCCCACCCACCCCCATTTCTACTCTGGCATTTGAAGCAGCTGTAGGCAGCTAGCTCCAGCAACCTGTTCATTCCCCCACCATCACCACCCCGGTGATGATGCCAGCCTGGCACTGTGAAGCAATGTGGTAATTTTAAGGCTAGGCCTAGGTTCCTGGCACCACTTGGGGTGCCATCACCACAGGGAGACTCACCAGACCTCACTTGAATCTTGCTGAGCGTCTACTTGGATCTGGAGCAACTGAGAGGAACCTACTGATATCCCTGATGTGCAGAGGTAGAAAAATGCCTTCAGAAAATGCTAAAGCAGGGACCACCCCCCCACCCACCCCCGAAATAGGACCCGAGGATGATCTTTGGCCATTTTTGTGGACTGGCTGGGGATAGATGGGTGAGGAAAGCAGATGAAAGAAGGGATGGAATGGGACATCATTTTTGAGGGAGGCAAAGTTACTTCGATTGCCAACAGCCAGGCCAAGTTTTTCTTCACTTTTTTTTCTCTCAAATTCCATTTGTCTATTCTTTTGCTGTTGATCAGATGTACAGACTATTTATTTGAAGCTCTCTGCTAATCCACAGGAGTGTCCTTGGGGGTTTTAGAGAGCATTATGTCCCAGTTGCAAGTCTGTCTTCAAAACTATGAAGATCCAAAAAATTGTCTTGCTACAAATACAATGATAGTGTTGAATTACGTGGCCAACATCATTTTCAGAATCATTTTCGGTAAATAAATGCGTTCAAAACCTTCTCAGAAAGAAAAAATAGTGCCAGCAATTTCTCTCTCTCTCTTTCTTCTTCCTCTCCTTCATTCATATTTTTTCCAGCTTTCGGGCTCCGAGGATGAAACAATAGTAATACTTCATTAAAAAAAATAAGGGAAAGAGAAAGCACCAAAGCATATTGAGCCCAGATATGTGAATGACACCAAGGAGGGAAAGTCATGGAAACATCTCAGCAGAAGAGTCACAAGACTGAAGCAAACAAAAAACAAATTGGCAAGAAAAAAAGAGAGATAGCAAGAAAGGCTCTCTTAGGACACCTGAAGTAGGAAAAATATATATAATAAGACGTTTCCTAACAATAGCCAAGGTAGAAACGTTTTGCGTGTTGGAGAGGTTTTCTTTGTCTTTTTGCTGACGCAGTATGTTAGGAAGGAGGAGACGGCATTCGTACCTTTGGTACTACTCAGAGGAGCATGGTCTGAAAACCAGCACAGCGGGTGGGCACTCTGGCCCCAATCCAGATATTGAAATAAGCAAAGAACCAGGAGGAGCGCCAGCATCTCCAGGCGCTTCTGTAAATTATAGTTTGGGATGGGTGTGAGCTAGACAGCGAGGGGAGGTCTCCACTGCCTCGCGGAATAAGGGCACACCTTCCCCTCACAGTCTTGTACGGGTGCCCACCGTGCGGCTACATTTACTGGACTGAAGACAAACACGGCGGAAAGACAGCCCTGCTCCCCTCCCGGAGTTATGGATCTTCCACCTGGGGCAGAAGGAGCCATCTTCAGCCCAGATGGGCCAAAAAAGCCTGCCCGTAAGGTCCTGGGTCTTCCTCTGCTGGCGGAAGGGGGGGGGGAATCACCGCCACCACCGCCACCATGCGCTGCAGCTTTCCCCACCACGGTTGGCCAGCTCAAAGGAAGTCAAACACCCCGTAATTCTTGGCTGCTTGACAGAAAGGAACACAAAAAGGGACAAGAAGAAAGAGGGCATGTGTTTAGGACACCAGCTGACATGGAGAACACAGGTGAGCCACAACGGGGGGGGGGGAGTCACAAAGATGCAGATTAATGGGTTAGAAAAAGTGTTAGGGGAGTGGCACAAGCAAGGGGCGGGGCTCAGGTTGCCTCGGCAATCAAGTTCCGGGGAGGTCAGGAGAGGCTGCTGGGTCCACTGGCAGGCAAAGGGATTAGAAATCAAACATTTAGTCCAGTTTTTTTTTTCTCGCTTTCCCTTTTCAGAATTATCAAGAAAGGAAAGAAAAAAAAAAGACACATCCCACAGAGACTGAGTCTGGTCTCTCTTCCTAGGAGACAAACCGACGGGGGCAGCAGACAAGGCAGGGGAAAAGAGGGAAGGGCGGTGCTTCACATGACATCCACAAAGAACTCACTGGGGTTGCCCATGGCCATGCGGAAGGACTGTCTACTGGCCGTCAGTTCGGGAGGTACCGAGGCCAGGTCTCGGCCAGGGGGTGCCCCCGGGGGCCCCAGGGCAGAAGGCGGCGGAGGCATCAGGAGCATGGGAGGGTTGTAGAGAGGCGGGAGGCCCGGTGGCCCGTAGGACTGCTGGCTGTGGTGGCTGCGGATGCTGTGGGCCATGGAGTGGTGGCTGCGCTGGCTGGCCGGCACGGAACGCTCGCTGGCGGCTCGCTCCCGCCGGCTGCTGCTGCGGCTGGTGTGGTCCGACTCGCTGCCGCTCCCTCCCGACTTGGGCTCTCCGGGCTTGGCCTCCCGCTCCTTCCTTCTCTCGCTGCCGCTGCGGTTGGAGCCACTGCTACGACTTCCTGCCCGAGGAGTCCACATGGGGGAGGAAAAGATTAGGGACCGGGCTTAGCAGGCAAAAGAAAGTAAAGCAAAGGGAAGCTTTCTATACCCCCCCCACCCCCGCAAGTGCTTTAAGCATACTCCGGGCTGTTTTACAACCCAATTAGGCAACCTACGCATTGCACATACACACGTGCCAGCAAGGTGGGTACTCAGTGTACTAGAACTGAGCCTGGGTCATAAGCAGAGTTCTGGCTGCAGGACTGAAGTGTAACCACTGCGCCACAAGGCTCACTCAAGTTTTTGAAAGACTGCAGACAAGCCTCACTTCACAAGGCAAGGCCAGAAGTCCATCTGGTTGAATGGTCTGCTATTGAAACCAGCGTGTTAGACACCTCCAGTTTCTTTAGGCTCTAGCAGTCCTATGTGCAGAAAAGTTCCCATTTACCTATCTCTGTAAACAGATATAGTAGGACCCCGGTATCTGCTGGGGATTGGTACCAGGCCTTCCCATGGATAATGAAAACTGTGGATAAGAGAGAATGCCTGCCCACCCACTTCCAAACTGCTGTTTCCTGACAGTAGCTTGCTTTATGGCTGCTGTTAGTGACAGCAGCTTGCTTTACAGATGCTATTGGTGACAATAGCTTGCTTTACAGCTGCTGTTTGTGACAATAGCGTGCTTTGTGGTTGCTGAATTATTTAATTTTTTTCCTTGGCCAACCATGGATAACTGAATCAGTGGATAATGAATCAGTGGATACAGGAGTCCTACTGTAGTAAGATACAGAGTCCTCTACATATCTGTACCTTTTATCCTTTTAAACACTTTCCCTAACACCCATTTTAGGAGAAAGTACAAATTTAACCCATTTGGCCCATCAACTTCTTCACCATTTCTATTTACCTATCTTACTTTACGTACGGCCGCTGACCTACGTATGTGGGCCATAAGAGCCAATTTGCAGGAGGATTTAGAGTACAGTTAAGGTCACATTTTGAGGACTCCAGACAGCCTAACTATAAAGCTACAGCCCTTGTGATGGAACAGAGATTGGAATGATGCATGTATGACAAAGGCTGGATATAGCCAAATGCAGAAACTGCTGTTTGTAAATGTCAGCAAATAACACAAGAGAATGGGCATGCCTTAAAGGAAACCAAACAGTCTGAGCTAGTGTCTCTGTGAATTTGATCAGAGCTCAGAAATACATTAATGGGGTGGAGGTGGGGCAATGCCCCAAATACTCCAGTTCAGCCATTCCGAACCGCAGCCATGTGGCACCTTGGGAGGCCACGGCACATCTGTTCATGTTGCATTATTGATGGCACACAGCCAGAGGCTTTTCCCTCTCTGACAAGGGACACTGGAACTTGAGAAGAGCTCCTAAAAGGGGCCGTGGCCAGTTGAAAATGGCCACCTAGCTGATATGGCCTGCTACCTAGGGAATCCTGGGAACAGTAGTCCAAGTAGGTAATTCTCCCACTATCTGTTAAGCCACTACAGTGAATGAAAAGGGGACAAGTCTATTACTGAGTAACAGCGTGCTGTAGTTCTTAAAATGCTTTTTGTTTCTACATTCATTGGCATTCCGCTTTTCCAGCTTCCATTATCTAATGTGAACAGCAGAGGAGAGGTAACCCAGCAACAGAAATATGCCAGAAGGGGCAACCAGCATGCCAGTGAATAAACAAATCCTTCAGAGAATATCACACTGCCTCCCAGATAGCAGTCAAATGTATCTTTTATAGCTTGAGAATCCCATTACGTTCCAAAGAAGGTCCTCTGTTCTACCCGCCCTTCCAGTTTCCCTGTCCTTACAGCCGTCAGATAATCTATTAAAGAATAAGTAAGCCTTTGCTTTCTAGACCCTGAAGGAAAACCATAACTGGGCAAATATGGGTTCTGTTCTATTCTGAGATTTGACCCTGATAGGGATTGGAAAAAGTACAAAATATCTGACCCATTGTTTATCAGGAAGACGGAAGTTCTTCTCAAAAGCAAAAACAAACAGTTTGCACTCAACCAGCCTAATAAAATGCAATCAAGTATGGTTTTTTTTACTGTGCAGGAACAAGTCCACAGTAATTCACATCTATTCCACAGTATTTATTTATTTATTTTTATACCGCCCATCTTCCAATGGAATTCACATCCCACCCTGCACATGTTTACCTTCACTGTGCTGGCTGCCTGCACTGCCTCCTCCATAGCTGTAGCTTGGATCAGGAAAGCCGGGATGCGGGTTGTATGGATGGGGTGGGGGGTACTGGTACGGGAAGGCCATGGGCCACGGAGCAGCTCCTGGGTGGGGTAATGGAGCCAATGTGTCCTGGTCGGAGGCACCACTGGATCCATCGTGGTCATGCAAGGACAGACTGGCCATGTCTGCAAGAAAGGAACAAAAAAGGGCAGCAGTTAAGCAGAGGCACGAGGCGGGCTTGGTCTCCAACTTGTTTGTGTGTGTGTGTGTGTGTGTGTGTGTGTGTGTGTGTGTGTGTGTGTGTGTGTGTCACCCATGATATAGGGTGGGGTGCTCACTGCTTGTATCCCACAGAAAGGATTAGCGTTTTTTTGCCAGATTGCCTTACGAGACAAGTCTGGAAAGGAAAAGATCCAATCACAGCTCAACGCCCATTGCCAGGATGTTCTTTGTGTGCCCTTTGAGCTCTCTCAGTAAATAAACTGCCTCACAGGAGCCCTCTGGGGGCTCTTGCTTCTGAATCGTCTGCCCCCCCCCACCGTCCACTCCCACCCCAAAGAGCCAAAACAGGAGTCGTACTGCCACACAGGTCGCCAAAGATGTAGTAGCACTGCTCCGAGAAGGTGATCTTGTTGACGGTGTGTCGGATATAACCGGCCTTGAGCAGGTTGCTGGCGTACTTGCGGGACTCTCGCCGGTCTGTGAAACCTTCCACGTGGTGGTAGAGCCAATCTACTACATCCGAGCCTGCCAAGAAACAAAAGCAGCAGGGACTCAGCCAAGGGGATCCTAGAAGACTGGCCCTGGTTTGAGTCATAGCTTACGGGCATTTACAGAAACACCCGCTAAAATGGTGTGCAAAGCAGTGTCGTGGTTTCTATGCCCAGCCTGACAATGTACCCTTACCTGGGAATGTCAGTGAGATTTATTATCAGTTCTCTGGTCATGTGACACAATCTCTCTCATCAGTTGCAGATTGTGATTCTTAAATAGAGTGCTACCTCTTAAGACTAATTTAATTCGTTCTACAAGTCGTTTCATTTTACGAAAAATTCGCCTTGCGAAACACGGTGAAACACGGTTTCCCATGGGAATGAATGGGAAACTGATTAATCCTGCCCCCCCCCCAAAAAAGGAGGAGAAGGCCATTTTTGTTCAGACCTTTTTAAAAAGTGCACTTTAAAGGCATGCAGAACCGGAAACCACCTCCCAGAACAACACCCCCCCCCCCGCCCACAGTGCAACGCAAAAGAAAAGCTCCAAGACAAACCCCAGGTCGTTACTGCCAAAAGTGCAATGGAAAGCAACGCAAAGATGATCAAAAGCAAGCACTAAGACAAACCCCAGGTCGTTCCCAACAAAAGTGCAATGGAAAACAATGCAAAAACACAAAAGAAAGCAAGGAAACCTCAGCTCCAAGTTCCAGAGGTCCAAAAACTGCTGCAAAACAATGTCCAGAATGGTTTCCAAACTTGATGAAAAAACTCCTCTCACTCCTCCACACACTATGGGGGCACAATGCATCCTGGGTAACTTGTTTCAAGATGCAGAACAGATTTTCATCTCGCGAGGCATCCCATCAGTAATGTTTGTCTTGTGAAGCATGCCTATTCCCAGAAATTTCATTTGCCTTAACGAGTTTTTCATCTTATCAGGCACCGAGGTACCACTGTACATGCAATTTGCATTCACACCCCTGAAGAATTATGGCTGAGATTGGTGAGATGATAATTTTTAATAGTTTAAATTGTTATTTTTAATTGTAAGCCACCCGAGACCAACCAACCAACCAACCAACCAACTAAATAAATAAATAAATAAAATATCCTCATAAGAACAAAGTGGAACATCAGGGGCCAGGATGGGGAAAGAGAGAAGATATTCAGTTGTCATCACACTGTGGAAAAATACTTGGATGAAGTAGATAATATCTTCCTGAGTGGTAAAATGACCTTAGTGTATCCATTTGAACAACTTAAGAGGTTCTTGGAATTTTCATCATATTCAACAGAGCAAAGAAAACATAGCATCTTGGGAGCCTCTGTTCAACTGAGCTAAACAACGCTGAAGCATTAAGAGTTGTCAACCAGAAGAAATGTCTTTTCAGTCTGAATTTATTTCAAGCCATCATTCTCTCTGACTCAATCTCGCCCCGGTCCTAAAGTGGTTGTAGTTGCAATGCGTAGCCTGTATACAGTACAGTGGAACCTTGACTTACGTCATTAATCCGTTCCAGTGGTCTAGACTTGTCAAACATGACTTAAGTCAAACGAACGTTTCCCATAGAAAGTAATGGGAAAGCGGATTAATCCGTTCCAGATGATGAAAAAGACCCCCAAAAACAGCAATTTAACACAAATTTGACTGGGATAGGAGATTCCTTCTGGGGATGTAAATGAAATGTCTCTTCAAAGAGAGGAGAAGGCAGTGGAATTATAGTCTACAAATTATATGCCTCCACTTTTTAATGTTCATAGAAACAATGTCTAACATTTAAGTTTTACTGATTTTTAACCTGACGTTCCAAGTTCTGAACAAGCCAATGCTTACCATTAGAGTCCCACAACTGTACAGCTCCCCAACTAAAATGCTTCCATTGTGGACCAGACTTCTGCAGCCAGATTTTTTACAAGACTGAGCCGACTGTCTAACCAGCGAGGCCAGCCCCGAGCTCCCGGCCCTTCTTCTCCTCCGGCAGCAGCGGCGGCTTCGGTGAGGTCGAGGACCAGCTCCAGGTGCTCGGAGCTGGCCTCGCCGAAGCCGCCGCTGCCGGAGGAGAGGAAGAAGGCAGGAGCAGTTTGGAGGCGGCAGCCGCGATGCTGGGTTGTGGCTGCCACCCAATTCCGGTGCCTTGTGCCGGGGCTCCGAGATGTAAGTCAAAGCCTGCGACTCAAGTCAAACAGGCCCCTTCTTGCTGCAAGTCAAATATGATGCAAGTCAAGCAGTATGTAAGTCAAGGTTCCACTGTAATTAAAAACTGTAAACCGCCCAGACACTACTTGAAGTGGTATGGGGCGGTATAGAAGCAGAACACTTTTGCTTTGTATTAACTGAAAGGACATATACCACTTGAAGCACGTGATCCCTCCCCCCCCCCAAATAAAGGCTGAGAAATGTCTGTCATTTCTCAGGTGGCTGCTGTTATTTATTTAGTCTCTTTAAAACTTAAGTTTTATAAGCCTTTTTTTAAAAAAATATCAGGAAAGAATCTCTCTTAGGAATCCAAATCCAACCTCATGCATCACTCTGTAAGGCAGGCCTCCCTGAAAATGGCCTGATTCATATGTTGACCTTCAGATGCATTTGCACATTTCTCACATGTCCTTGAAATGAAGCAAAGAAAATCCATGTCAAACAGCAGCCCAGACTTTGTCCGATTGACTCTGAAAGCTGCACACAACCACAGGCAGCCCTCCTGCAGCGCTGTGGCGCATCACCCCGGAAAGAGACGAAGGCTTACCAATGAAGGCATTGGGGATGGTTATCTTCAGCCACATGCGGTCGCGCACCTCCAAGCCCGACTCTGGTGAGGCCATGGCTTTAACAATAGTGGCCATGTCACTGTGGATGGACAGGTGAAAGTCATCGAGGCCTGTGAGTGGGACGGAGAGAAGGGAGGCAAGAGATGAGAGGGGACGGATGGAACAGCAGAGGAGCAGATGGAGGTGCCACACACGGAGGGATGCAGGCCGAGGAACAATACATCACAGGCATAGCACAGAAGCGCCTCCAAACCCTTTCGCGGAAGAACATCTTGCACCAACCAGCGGTGGGTCAAAAAAGCTAGGTCAGCTCATGCAGGGCTACAATATCCAGGCTGGTTTTCTGCAGGGATATTGCATAGAATCATAGAATCCTAGAGTTGGAAGAGACCTCAAGGGCCATCCAGTCCAACCCCCTGCCATGCAGGAAATCCTCGTAACAATATTTCCGACAGATGGCCATCCAGCTTCTGCTTAAAAACCTCCAAACGAGGAGAGTCCACCACCCTCCTTTGTGGCAGCATCTTCCACTGCTGAACAGCTCTAACCCTCATGAAGTTCTTCCTAACGTTCAAATGGAATCTCTTTTCCTGTAATTTGAAACCAATGTACCTCTTTCCCGTGAACCGCTATCAAATGTACTCTTGCCACTGTCTCAAATGCCATCTAAGTATAATGCATCCTCTAACTCACCAAGTTCTTTTAGAAAGCTGAAAGTGAGGAGCACCAAACTTCCACTGGCCTCCTAAGCAGGGCATACCCTTGCTAAATATAAAAAAATGCTGCAATATCAATATTCCCACACTCATACATTGAAAGTTCAGTCACAGGGCAGCATTTCAAGGCATCTGGCCACAATCTGGAGTTCTCCAAACAATTCGTAACACTTCCAAGTCGCATCCCGCTTTCACCTTGTTCTTCAGACTCCTTTTGGAACAGAAATCATGCTCTCCTGGACTACCAACTTCCTCCACCTAAGTATGGCCCAGCTATGTGCGGCTGCTCCGGGACTATTCTTCACGGTCCGTTAGCCATATCTTTCTCCAAACTCACCATCGTTATTTCAGTCCATTTATCAACCGCAATGTTTTATCTTGGGAGGACAAAAGGAACACTGCACAAGGAGCGTTATCTCGCCGGTTTCTGCTTATGCATGGCTTGCACAAGAGAAGAAAGCCAAGAACCTACCATGCTTACTGTGGCTTCCCCTCTTGAAATTGATCTGATTCTCCCGGTGGCTGTGTAAACGCACCCACAGTGCTAACTCTAGCAGGATAAAGCTTTCACGTGGATAAGAGGGAAGCTCTTCTCCCTCTCACAAAATACCAGAACTAGGGGACATCCACTCAAATTGAGGGCTGGGAGAGTAAGAACAGACAAAAGAAAAGATTTTTTTCACCCAGCGCATTGTTAGTCTGTGGAACTCCCTGCCACAGGAGGTGGCGATGGCATCTGGCCTGGATGCCTTCAAAAGGAGGTTGGACAGATTCCTGGAGGAAAAGTCCATCACAGGTTACAAACCATGATGGAGATGTGTCATGTCCAGCCTTAAAAAAAGAGGGTCCTTCAAGGGCCAGGTGCAGGGGAGTGTTATCAGGAGACAGATATCTAGTCTCGTGCGCTCCCTGACACATTTGGTGGGGCCACTGTGAGATACAGGAAGCTGGTCTAGAAAGGCCTTTGGTCTGGTCCAGCATGGCTCTTCTTATGTTCTTATGAGGCAGTGCAAACCATTTCCGTTTTCACATTGTTATTTTTATGTGCTCTAAAAACTGCTTTGGCTTATAATGTTTCTAACAGAGCTTTCCCAGCTGTATGAGATATTTAAGGGGTGGTTTACTCTGGCCTCACCCAGTGAGAATCCATGGCAAAGTGGAGATCAAAGCCCGGGCTTCTGAGTTGTGCCTGGAATTCTGTCCGCACCACCACAATGGCTTTCACCTTCTAGTTTAGCTTAGACTTAATAAAGGTGTTTCCTTCCCGCTGCCTCTAGCTTCTCTCCTCCTCTGGCCTCTCATTTAAAACATTTAGCAATCTGTAGTGCCTCCTCCCTGGTTGGAACCACCCGTCCTACTTTGCTAGGCTCAAAAGTGTTGAGGAAGACCTAGAAGTGAGTGGAGAGGAAACAAAGCTCAGGCCGGCAGAGGGGAACTAAGAGGCCTGCAGTCTCTTCTTATGCTAAGAGGTAACACAAGGATTCCAGTGGTGCTTTCTTTCCTGCCTAAGGACTCCGAGGAAGCGCCTCCCACTTCTTCCTCTTCTTTCTGTCCAGGGACAGGGAGCTCACCCTGCATCAGCCTCAGGAAGTCACAGCCACTGAGGTTTCACATACACACCCATGCCTGTTTCACCCCCCTCTGGCCTATCTATTCCATGTCCATGGAGTTTCCTTGGCAGGAATACTGGAGCGGCTTGCCAGTTCCAACTCCAGGCACCTACAGCCCCTGGTATTCCCTGGTGGTCTCCCATCCAAGTACTAACCAGGGCCGACCCTGCTTAGCTTCCGAAATCAGAAGAGATCAGATGTGCTTAGGGCAGGCATGTCCAAACTTCAGCCCTCCAGATGTTTTGCACTGCAACTCCCACAGTCCTTTGCTATTGGCAATCCAAGCTTAGCATTCTGGGAGTTATGGTCCAAAACATCAGGAGGGCCGAAGTTTGGACGTGCCTGGCTTAGGGCAGTGGTGGTGAACCTTTGGCACTCCAGATGTTTTGGACCACAACTCCCAGAATTCCAAGTCTGCATTTCCAATGACAAAGGACTGTGGGATTTGTGGTCCCAAACATCTGGAGTGCCAAAGGCTCGCCACGACTGGCTTAGGGCATCTAAATCTGTGCTCACAACCTGGGGTTTCAATCCCAGGTAGCCGGCTCAAGATTCACTCAGCCTTCCATCCTTCCGAGCTTGCTGGGTGGCGTGGGGTGGCGGCAATGTGTAGCCTGCATAATTAAATTGTAAACCGCCCAGAGAGTGCTTGAAGTGCTACGGGGTGGTATATCACCAGAACACTTTGCTTTTGCTTTGCTTCTTTTAGGCTTCCTTCGACTGGCATGGGCTTGGAGGCATCCCTTATTAGCTGACAATGCTCAGCTTTGGCTCCTCCCTCCCTCCTGCCCCCTTTCTGGCTCTGATGAAGTCTGCCCACCCAACCACCTGTTGCGAGACTCAAGACAACTGTCTGTCTGACAATGTTCTGCAGTGCTTTGGCCATGATCCAGAAGGCAGGGGCCACAACTGCAGTGCCCTGTGAGATAGCTATGTCACTCTGTTGTCACGGTCCAAGCCGCATGATGGGAGGCAGCCAGCTATCAGCCAAGGCCAGCAGCACACACCAAAGGGGGGGCAGGGCTTTGTCAAGGGGGTCAGCTACAGTGCCCTTGAACCTGAAATGAGGAGGAAGTGCCATCCGCCCTCCAGGTCTAAGAAAGTTAACTTCTGCAAGAGGGCAGTGCCGTGGCTGAGTCAGAGGAAGAGGCTGGATTGCCTTCGGGGCCCAAGAATGCCACAAGAGAGATGCACAAGTCCAGTGAGGAGCCCAAGGCTCAGCTGTAGGGAAAAGCTCCTTGGGAGACAAAGCCCCCTAGAGCAGTGATGGCGAACCTTTTACAGACCGAGTGCCCAAACTGTGATTCAAAACCCATTAATTTTTCGTAAAGTTCCAATAACAGCCATTTAACCTGATTCCAGGTGGCTAGGAAGGGGCGATGCCGGGTGCTCACAGAAAGGGCTCCGAATGCCACCTTTGGCACCCGTGCCATCGGTTCGCCAACACTGCCCTCGAGGGTAGGCTTTATTTCGGATCAGTCTCAGATTCCGGCTTTGGATCTCCCGTACCAGATTAACCTGACCCTCCAATCAAGCTCTGTTTGTTACATTCCTGCTCCATCCCCCCAGTAGCAGGGTACTCCCAGAGCTCTAAAACAACAACAACAACAACAACAAAACAACAACAACATGTGAAGATAAATGGATGGAACGCATCAGCCCCGGAAAGCACAAAAGGCCATGGGCGGAGAAAAAATCCCAGACCGGATCCTTCTTCCCACTTTCAACTGAGGCTTCTGCCCCCTTGGCATGTATTGCTCCCATCAGGCAGACGTGCAGGTGAGTGGAAGTGGAACAGGGGAGGGGAACACACAAGCACAGAGACTTACGTTCGGTTTCTGGGATGGAGCTGGTGATGGAGGAGCTGGTGGAAGTGATTGTGCTCATGGATGGGCTCATACCGTACGCTGGGTAGGTGCCGGTCATCGCCGCCGTGTGGGACACCCAGGCTGCCGGGTCGATGGGTCGGATGGGCTCACCTGGAAGGGGGGGGGACACACACGCGCGCCGCCTATGAGGAAGCCACCCTCCTGAAGGAAGGGCCGTTCCCCTCCACCACACCCAACGCCTCTGGGCAGCCCTGTTCTCCCCCAGCCATAGCCGGGACTCACCCGGATCGGAGCATGGAGAGTCTGGCCCAGCCCAGATCCGCTGGGGAGCAACTAAGGGAGAAAGAAGAGAGGGAGGATCACCAAGAGAGACAGAGAGGGAGAAGCTCCCCTAGGGAGGACTGGGAGGCACAGGAGGGAGAAGTGGGCTGCAGCTTCCATGCAGACTGGGATTGGCTTGCTAGGTTGGTAATTCTTTTCAGCTGTTAACGGGGAAGGAGGGCACTGATTAAATTAGATAAGAGGTGAAAGAAAGGGGCAGAAGAGGCAGACAGGAGGATTCTGACCAGAGCAGAATAGAGTGAAGGACTCAGAAGCTCTGTTTCTGTCTCAGTCAATCGGAGTGACACCACATTTGAAAAGAAAGAAGGAGCAAAACTTTTCCAGGATGAGACTACTTCAAGCTACTTAAAACGGGACAGCAACTGAGACAGCAACTTCATGAATTAGGAAAATCAACACTTTTCCAAGATGCTAGACTAGTGGTTCTCGACCTGTGGGTCCCCAGATGTTCCTGGATTACAACTCCCAGAAACCCCTTCCAGCACAGCGAGTGGTGGAGGCTTCTGGGAGTTGCAGTCCAAGAACACGCGGGGACCCACAGGTTGAGTACCACAGTGCTAGATGCTCCCTAAAATGCTAGTTTTCTGGGCGCAAGGAATCCTTGCTCCTCACTGAATATTCAAACACATAACCCCCACCTGCATTCTTCAGTAGTAGTATAAGCCAGGGGAAAAAACCACTTTATTATTGCTTAAATTCTGTACGGATTTCACAGTCACTACTGTGGAGCAAAAGGTGAACAACCGAATCAAATAAAAGCAAAGTCACTTACTCCTTGGTAAAGAGAAGCAACCCCGTGGGCTGGGATCCCAGCACTTGGCAACCGTCAATGTGATGGGCCTGCAGAAACACAAAAATAATCAGTGCCACCAGGTCTGATTCACACAGCTGGATGGATGATTTAAACCATGACATTCTAAATCATAAATTGACACTGATTCATAATTTACCAGTGTTGTGATGGCTTAGATCTTGAAATCTTAACAATAAATTTAATAAATCACAACAGCTTAATTTGCTGAGGGATTGCTTACTTTACACCACCTCTAAGAGTTTTTGAAAATGTGTGAAGAAGGAGAAATTAGTGGTTACTACTGAGAAGGACTAATGAAAGAGATATACAAGCGAAACCAACACAGCTTGCCAAATTGGGGAACTGCTGAAGAGTGACACCCACTAGAACAAGACTCAAGCTAGACCCTCTGGAAGTCATTGAATAGACTTTGAAGTGAAGTAGATCGGATTGTTTATCTATTATATTGTTTGTTGGTTTGCTATCTGTTCAGTTTTGTAAACCGCCCGGAGTAGCTGTGTAGCTAGATGGAGTGGTATATAAAATAAATAAATAAGTAAATAAATCTGTGCTGTGAGGCATTTCCAGGCCTCAGAGAAGGCCTGTTCTGCAGTGGAATAGGCTGCCCCAAAGGAGGGTGGTGGAGTCTCCTTCTTTGGAGGTTTTTAAACAGAGGCTGGATGGCCATCTGTCGGGAGTCCTGTGATGGGGGTTCCTGCATGGCAGGGGGTTGGACTGGATGGCCTTCGAGGTCTCATCCAACTCTAGGATTCTATGAGTCTAAGAAAGAAAATGAAAATCACCCACTCCTCCCTCCACCAGATGTTGCTGCCTGAGCATCTCATATCGATTCTCCCGGTATGGACTGGATTCTCTCCAATGCTCAGGGCTGGGCTACTTTCATAAAACAAAGCAAGGAAGCCTGAGAACAACTTATTTGTACAATATAATAATCTGGACAATATACTTAATGGTACATTACATTTCTAACCCACCTATCTAGTGAGTATTCTGGGCTACTAACAGCAATAATTAACAAACAAACCCCCAACTACCAGCCACAACCCTCAAAGAAATAAATAACGAGATCCAAACAAAAACAGTGACAACCCAGCATATAAAATAAACCCAGAGGCAATGGCTAATGGAGATCAACAACCAACTCATGGCTGTACTACAAGGATGTCCAAGGGGTAGGATGTTTCCGGAGGCCTTTTCCAACAGTACAGGTTTTAATTATTTCTTAAAGGCCAGAAGGGAGGGAGCTGGGTATGGATCAACAGGTGAGACATTCCACAGAGTTGTGGCCACCACAAATAAGGCCCAGTTCCTGGTGGTAGTTTTCTGGGCCTCTCTAGTGGTGGCCAACCACAACCGCCCAGTTTGGCAGGACTAGATTACCGTATATACTCAAGTATATATCGGCCCGAGTATAAGTCGAGCCCCCTAATTTAACCCCCAAAACTGGGGAAGTGTATTGACTCGAGTATAAGTCTAGGGTGGGAAATGCAGCAGGGCCTGGCAGCTCTTCCTTTGTAAGCTGGGGGAGTGGTGTGTGATGTTTAAATTTAGCCACTGATAAAAGTGCTTGGGTTAATGGTTAAAAGTCATTTTAAACATTGTGTGCCGCTCCCCTGTGATGCAGAGGGGGGTCATGAGAAGCGGCATGCAATGTTTAAAATGACTTTTAGCCACAGTTGACTTGCCTCATCGGCTAAATGTACTGACCCGAATAGAAGCCGAGGGCCCCTTTTTTCAGCTCAAAATTAGGGCTGAAAAACTAGGCTGATATTCGAGTATATACAGTAATTACTGATCTCGGTGAAAACAGAGGTCAGGCCAAGAGTGCTCGTTGCTCAAAATGGCCCAATGTTAGCAAAATTCCAGATTCTGTACACACTTTTATCGCAGAATTGTTTCCCTTCATCTGCACTACCGGTCTGTCCCCGGTAATACACAGTAGGGCCGACCTGCCCAGTCTGCAGGCCGAGAGGGTTTAGAAGACCCAGACAGAACTTAACACGCTGCCCTGCAGAACAAGAGCTCATGGGCCAGAGGAAAGATGACCCTACCCTGGCTTGTGCACAATCTCCCTCAGCACTCTCACAGCATCATCGTTGCTCATGTTCTCAAAGTTGATATCATTCACCTGCAAGCACAAAAATAAAAGATGATGCTCCACACGAGAGTATGTCCAAACAGATGGAGCTACCTGATAAGGTGAATTCAAACAGTTGAATAATTAATTGTTACTTCTTTTCTTCCTTTTTTAATAATAGGTTATATTGCATTGTTGTACTGTGTTTTTATTGTTGAATATGTGATTCTTATATTTCTTGTTATATATCGAGAGCATTTTTTACCAAAACAAATGTGTCCAACCTCACTTGGCCAATAAAAGGATTCTGATTCTGCTTCTATATTTACCTCTAAGATCGATTGTGATTTGGAAAAGCTTTCTAAGCTGTCAGGTCCTTCCCAGGCCTGTTACCCAACAAAGTGAACAGGCCAGGAAATGACCTTTGTGAATGCGAAGCCATGCCTTCTGCCGCACATCTACAGCCTTTCCCTCATATTAACACTCTTTTGTCACCTCCAGAGCCAGAAGGGATGTGCAAGACGGAAGGAGCAACATCGCCCATGCTCCGTTTGTGGGCTTCTCAGAAGCATCAAGATCCGTGGTTCCCAACCTTGGGTAACCCAGGTGTTCTTGGGGCTGGGAGTCCCGGAAACTGCAGCAAGCGCAGCTCGTGGTGAAAGCTTCTGGGAAGTGGGTAGCTCAAAAACACCTGGGATAGCCAAGGTTGGCAACCGGCCGTCTAGATGGCCACTGCGGAAACAGAACGGAGCGTATCTCCCAAAGGTCATCTGAGGCCCGACCCACGAGAATGTCGCAGGCGCTCTCACTCCGAGTGGCCACGCCTAGGGAGGCGCGGAAATCGCTTACACGCAACCGCGCCTTCTCTGTGGCTGGCCCCTCGCTCTGGAACCATCTCCCGAGTGAGTTGTGCCTTGCACAGTCCCTGCCCGCCTTCAAAAAAGCACTTAAAACCCTGCTTTACCGGGAGGCATTTGGCAACCTTTAATTTAATTTAACTTAGTCCCCCCCCCCTTCTGACGCCTCCTGCCGATGACTCTCTTTTATTATTGTATTGTCTTCTTTTTTGGTGTTTTTTTTAACCTATAGTAAACCGCCAGGAGTTCCTTTGGAAGATGGGCGGTATAAAAATATAATAAACAAACAAACAAACAAACAAACAAGCAAATATTAACCAGATTAGTCTGACCCAGAAAGGCTATTCTTATGTTCTCATATAGCTGTCGTGGTCAAGTTTCAAGTTTCTGAAGCCTTATTCCATAAACAGAGCCCTGTTGATCTTGAGCCTTCCACGCATCTCCTGTTTGCACCTATCCAGCCCAGGTGACCACAAAGGGCATTCTGAAGTAGAGAAGGAAAGAGCCTGTCTCCTTCATACAAGTCTTTGACCTCTACTTGCTGCACCTTCTATTCTTAGACTGATATTCTCAGGGTCTGTTAGTTTCAGATCCCTTATTTTCCTGGCTCCACGAGCTGTAGACTTGTGGTTGCCCCTCATGTGCCTCTAAGGCACGCATCGAGTCAGAATTACAATGTAAGCCTTTCTATCTTAATATAGCAGTACCTCGGTTTATGTACGCTTCGGTTAACGGAAATTTTGTCTTACGAAAATAAATTATTGGAAATGAGGATGCCTCGGTTTAAGAAAATTTTAAAACGGAATGTGCCAGTTTATATTTTTTTCCCTATAAGACATTGCAAAAATAAAAGTGTACACAAAATGTATTGTGCCCCCGTAGTTTGTGGAGGGGTGGGAGGAGTTAGGGTATTTTTCATCGGGTTTTGGAGCCATTCTGGATTTTTTTTCAGTGGTTTTTGGACTTTTTGAACTTTCTGGTGCATTTCTCAATCGGTGGAGAGGGAGGGAGCTGAGCTTCATCGTTTGCATGCTTTTTACTGTGCGTTCTGCATTGCACTGGATTGCATTGAAGAGTGAGCTCAGCTTTGTCGTTTCCATGCCTGTTGTTCTGCGTTTGAGGTGTGTGTTCTGCTCTGCAAGTATTCATTCATTCATTCATTCATTCATTGACCTCCAGAGTGGACTGATGTGTTTTCAATGCATTCCTACAGGAAACCGCGTTTCGGTTTACAAAATTTTCATAACATGAAACATCCTGGAGAATGAATTGATTTCGTGCACCAAAGTACCACCGCATAACTTTCCCAATAAAGTTTGTTCTTTATAATACTCATCTTAGAATAGCAAAGCTGGAAGGGACCCTATGGATCATCATGTCCAGGCATTGTTTGGGAGGCAACAGTGGAGAATCGAACTTCCAACCGCTCGCTCTGCAGCCAAATACCTAAACCACCGAGTTATCGAGCAGTAACTGCTTCAAATGGCTTACTGCAGGACTGGCATCCCCATGTGCTCATACGGCGCTTATATGCAAAAAGAGATGTCTTACCAAAACCCTACATTTTGCTTCAATCCCCGATCCACCGCTTTGACTGGAGTACCAAGTTACCCCAGGTCAACAGCTTCTGTGAAAGGGGTTTCCTCCTTCCAAACAACCCCTCTTGGATAGAACGGCTACCTTGGTGCTATGGTTCCAAGACAAAACATTCTTAAGAGGTACCTGCAGGAGCATGTCTCCCGGCTCAATTCTTCCATCGGCTGCCACAGCACCTCCCTTCATGATGGAGCCAATGTAGATGCCACCATCACCCCGCTCGTTGCTTTGCCCAACAATGGAGATGCCCAGAAAATTGTACTTCTCTGCAGAAAACAGCATACGCCGTCAGAATTTCATTCAAATCATTGTCACTGTCTAAATTAATGTGGCCAGGCAGTCCCGCAGATCAAAGGGAAGTATGCTAGGTGATCATGCAACTTCTTTGTTATCGTCTGTGAAGACTCTCAGTCATCCAGGTGAGTTTATCTGGAAGTTGAGTCATGGCTACTGGACTTCTTTTTTGAGAGAGAGAAGCGTTTTGCTGCTCATCCAAACAGCTTCATCAAAGACTGATGTTGAGTCATGGCTACTGGACTTCTTTTTCTTGAGAGAGAGAAATGTTTCGCTGCTCATCCAAACAGCTTCATCAAAGACTGAAAGACTGATGAAGCTGTTTGGATGAGCAGCGAAACGTTTCTATCTCTCTCAAAAAAAAAGTCCAGTAGCCATGACTCAACTTCCAGATCTTTTTTATCGTGTTTTCCAGGGATGGGAACATGAACAGCAGGACTCACTGTCATGTTGGCCTTAAGTCACATTGGTAACTCAACTTGGGTTGTTTTTATTTTATTTCCCTTTGGGGGGGACTTGCTGGTAATAGGGACTTGGTACCAAAGACTCAGACTTGGGACTCGAGACCCAACGACTTGCCAACATCCCAAGTATTTTCAGAAAGAAGAAACCATTCTCTGTTTTGAGGGCCTTTGTCGTCACTCAAAATCATCATATTTGTTTAGGAAAATAAAATGGAAATTGCTAAAAAAAATTGGCAAAGGCTATTTTATGTTCCACGACGATGGCTGTGACTGCTCTTTGATAATTTGGCCAGCCCAATCAAGAATGTTTAGTTTGGGGCACAGACTTTTAAGGAAGAGAAACACAACCTGTACTTGACTCAGTGCAAAGTATTAAGCTCCTTGGGGAACAGGGATGACATCAGCCCTCAATTTCAGATGCAGAAAACACACTAAGAAAAGGAAGACTGGGATTAGCTCGGGATGGGGCCTGAAGCAAACCTTCAGCCCCGCACTTATTATCAAGGTTAAAGCCTGTAATGGATGATGTTGAAGGTTCTGGAACACAAAATGTGCAGAAAAGGGGTTTCATAAATACAGAGTTTCATAAATAGTGACAATACCTGCCCAGTGTTTCTTCAGTGGTACAACATGTTTGGCAAGCAGTAGCAGAACATATTTATTTTAGTTTAACTGGTTTCACCTTGACCTTCCTATGTCCAGGTAAATGAGCAATATAAGTTAATATAACCTAAAACTAAAACAAAATAAAGCTTCAGACGATATTATACTTGACCTCAAAATAAGCTGCACAATGATTCCGCAGACCATTCTCTAGAGGTCATAAGGGAGAAGAGATTTAAAAAATCACCTTGCAAGTTTCTACAGGTGGCTACTAGAAGGCTCTGAGAGCCTTCCAACCACCACCTTTAAAAAAAAATCAGTTGGAATATCTGTGAAGATTCTCAGTCATTCAGGGGAGGAAGTTGAGTCATGGCAACGGGACTTCTTTTCTTGAGAGACTGAAACGTTTCACTGCTCATCCAAGTCTGATGAAGCTGCTTGGATGATCAACGGAACGTTTCAATCTCTCAAGAAAAGAAGTCCCGTGGCCATGACTCCACTTCCAGACATGGATATATGAATGTTGCTTCACACCATAAGGCATCACACTCTGGTTATAAACCTCAATGAGAGTCCAAGCAGTCCAAGCAACTAACTTTATACTCACCCATGTTGAGGGTAACGGTGATAATATTCAGCGACATGGTGGAGTCCGTGATGCTACTGAAAGACGAAGACTGCAAGGAAAGGGAAACAGAGTAAGACCAAAGACATATCATATTACAACATTTACAGTAACTACAATAACTCTGATTCCACTGGAGAGGAGAAGGAGGTTAAAATGCCCTCAAAGGCCTGCCTGAGCCTCCCTTTACCTGTTGCTTGGCTATTCACCCAGCCCCAAACACTGTACGGTCATAGATAGCAGTTCCCCAGCCCTGAACCTCTTTCCCGGGCCTCTCACCCGCTCAATACGCGGCACCTTCTGTTTCCTCCGGCGTCGTTTATGCCTCCTCATCAGACGGGAGGCACTGCTCTGCTCCGTTGAGCTGCTGAACCTGCAGTGTAGAACGACAAGAGCAAGCGTCTCTAGCTTATTTGTTGTGCTTTCTTTCTCTTTCCGATGCAGCCACGCAGGGAGGACTTTAATAGCCTGAGCTTTCTAGAATCAAACTATCCAGGCTATTATGTATTACCTATCACCTCTCCCCTCTCTAACTGGTATAAGAAAAGGTCCTTCCCTTCTGTCTAGCCCACACTGAAAGTAGCAGCCTCATGTAGTACAGCCGTCTTTCCTGCCAGAACGCTGATGTTGCCTTCCCTCTTTCTCCAACAGATATGCTAAGTATGTTTTGTATTGTTCTATTGTTGTTTTCCCCTTTTGTATATATTTTCTTAGTAAAGCTATGTTATATTTTTGCTACATAAGCTTGTTTAGTTCTCCTTATGAAGCCGAGCAAGTGTGTGCTGAGAGTGAGTGTCCTTTTGTTGCTGCCAGAGGTAGAGATATACTTTGGGTTGACTGCCCTTCATCCGTTTCTGTTCTGCCGGGGTGATTTGTGTGACTGCCAACACTCAGAAGACTTATTTTTCCCTGCTAATATCTCTAGTTAGAGATTAAACTCCAACATTATCAACATAAAAGGTGCAGAAACTAGAGACAAACACAAGATAACTAGCATTGGGCTTTAGGAACAGAGTTAGAAGTAACTAGAGCAGGCCTGCCCAACAGGTAGACCGCGGGCCACTGGTAGCCCACAAAGGGTTTAAAAGCAGCCTGCCGGCCATCAATTAAAAAAGTGAGGGGATAAGTTCTCCACCCCTCCCTCCCCCATCCCAAGGACCACCACTGCCCCACTGTCTCAGCCGAGCGGGGCAGTTCAAGGGCCATGGCACATTGAAATATGTTCCCTCCAGAACGGATTAATTGGTTTTCAATGCATTCCTATGGGAAACCGCTGCTCTACTTACAAGTTTTTACTTATGAGCATGTGCTCGGAATGGATAAAATCCGTAAGTAGAGGTTTTAGTGTAGTAGCCCTCAGGCACTTTGGGCTGGAAAAAGTAGACCTTGGCCTGTTCAAAACTGAACAGCCCTGAACTAGAGATATATCAGCTTCACCATCTTGCACAAGCCAAAGCCATCTCACTTGCCCACTCCCAAGCAAGTAAAAAAAAAAAGGAAGTGTAGATGATAGTTGCAACGAGAAGTGCAGAAACTTCACAGAACTTCCAAAGACAATGTAATGATTCATATAATCTGAAGCAACCCAGTCACACGCTCCATAGGAGAGTGCTATACTGTACATTTTTGCAGTTATGGTTCCATAGCACATGCACACGCGCACGAACACAGTGGTCAATTACATCTCCAGAAATGCAAAACTTTTAACACTGGAGTATGATATCCTGATAGCTAAATCGTGTTCACAAATAGGTGCCTGAGCTATAAAAGAACCCATTTCAGTCCTCAAAGCATATGAGACAAGCATATTCCAAAGGCAGCAGGCAATCTAAGAGGAGAGAGAAAACAATGAAGGCCAGTTCATAGCATCATAGAATCACAGAGTTGGAAGACACCTCAAGGGCCATCTAGTTCAACCCCCTGCCTTGCAGGAACCCCCATCAAAGTACTCCTGACAGATGGTCATCCAGCCTCTGGTTAAGAACCTCCAAGAAAGGAGACTCCACCACCCTCCTTTGTGGCAGCATCTTCCACTGATGAAAAAGCTCTAATTGTCAGGAAGTTCTTCCTAATGTTCAAATGGAATCTCTTTTCCTGTAGTTTGAGACCATTGCCCCGAGTCCTAGTCTCTGAAGCCATGGAAAACAAACCAGTCCCTTCTTCAATGTGACATACTTTCAAATATTTAAACATAGCTATCATATCCCCTCTCAGCCTTCTTTTTGTAAGGCTAAACACTCCCACTCCCTAAGCTGCTCCTTGTAAGACATTTCTTCCAGACCTTTTAACCATCCTGGTCGCCCTCCTCGGGACCCGTATGGGGTTGTGAACACCCTTTTTAAATTGAGGAGTGCAGAACAGGACACAGTACTCCAGCTAGGGTCTGACCTGAGCAGAATTGATGTTGAAGTCATTAGCTCATGACATGAGTCTCAATAGATTAGGTTCCAGTAGCTATCATTAGAGCTAGGACCTTCAGTATGTCATGCTAGGCAAATAGGTTTTAGTTTCAGTGAAATCTAAAAGAGCCTAACAGATTTAAATCTATAACTTTCCCATCCCTCCTTCTTAAGAAGCAGGACATTTAGTTTTTGTGACCGTGTCCTTCTCTCTCACTCTGTCCTCTTTTCTTTTGTCCAACATCTTACCTCATCCAGTGAATGGGCAGATATGCAAGTTTGGTCACATTAGTTTGGTTCCAAAGAAGACTGTAGATTTCTGAAATTTCACTGTGTACCAGCCCAGTCTGCTTCATTTTAAATGCGTCAAGATATGAGAAGATCTGCGTTCTAGTCATTATGGGGCCTACTTTACAGCTAACAAGTTATGCATCTTTCTTCCAGGTAAGGCTCTACAAAAGGAGTTAATTGTCTTCATCTGATGCTTGACAGAGACTGTGTGTGCCTGCCTCCATTTACGAGCGTTGATGCTGCCCTATTTGTTTTTACTAAGTTTTATCTGTTTTGTTATGTAGGTTTAGTAGTTGGTTGTTTTTTATTAGGAATGCTCTCTATCTTTTGCTGAGAGAATTAGATAAAGATTATTACTTACCACTTCACTTTTCATCTCAGTGCCTTCCATTTTCCCATCAAAACATAATAGGAAAAGTTTTATCATACAACTATGTATTCTGATGCAAGAAGAATCCATGGACCAAAGATTTCTTTTCTGAACTTGTTCTAACATACTTGTCTTTTTAATTAAAAGTTTGGAGAAAGCATCATGCATTTCTTGCACGTACATGGGTGAAAGAACTCAGGAATTTAAGAAAAGCCATGTTAAATCAGCTCCAAAGCTTATCTAGTGGAGCATGTGGTTCACACAATAGTCAACCTGATATTTCTGGAACTAAACTTAACATGAGTATTCTCGAGATAATTGCATTAAGAGGCAGGCTGCTTCCAAGATGGGAGGTACTATACAGCAGTTACGATGAGTAGCCATTAATTATCTGTTTGAGCCACCCAAGTTGCTGGCTACGTCATATGGTGTCAAATGCCACCATTCACATATTTTTTCCCCTCAAGTTCCTCTGACAATTAATGAGTTTCCAATAAAAAATAATAATAAGCAAAATTTCTTCTAGAGACCATTTCTAGAAGGGTTTTACTGGAATGGCTCCACTGGACTATGTATAGGAGCCTTGTGGTGCAGTGGTTAAATGCCTGTACTGCAGCTAAAACTGTGCTCACAACATGGGGTTCGATCCCAGGTAGCAGGCTCATGGTTGACTCAGCCTTCCATCCTTCCGAGGTCAGTAAAATGAGTACCCAGCTTGTTGCGGGGGGGGGGGGGGGGGGGAATGTGTAGCTTGCATACTGTTATTAAAAACTGTAAACTGCCCAGAGAGTATTTGAAGTGGTATGGGGCGGTATATAAGCAGAACATGCTTTGCCGATAACTGCTGCTGCCCCTAGCTGTGAGAACACATTGTAAGGCTAGGGAACTTAAGTTAAAATATCTTTCATGTAAATTTACCTTTGTCAGACAAGGGCTGGACCAAATGGTCCCTGAGGCTCCTTCCAGACTTTGGCTGACTCACCCTATATGACAAAAGCCTTGTCTTCCTGGAACCTAATACAGATCAGAAAATAAATGGGAGCAGGTGTGGGGGGGTGTCTTTCGCCAGCCTCCACTGGGCAGCAGAGGTCACTCTTGCCCAAATCATTCAGGCCTCCCTACCGGCTAGTGGAATCATCTTCATCGGAATCAAAGAAGCTGGTGGTCTCCAGTTCACTGCTCATGAGGGTGGAGGAGCTTTCATAGCCGCCCAGTTCCCGTCGCCTGTCCCCCTTGACTGTTCCATTCACCCTGGGCGCTAGAAGAAAAGAAGAGAGGAGGAACCATTGAAGAGGTCAGCAGAAAACAAATAAGGTGGGGGGGGGCGCGGAACTGTATCTACTTCTTCTCTCACAATCAACTCTGACTTTTAGCTCCTAGGAGAGTACAGCCTATTAAGATGTTGGAAGCTTGAGGGCCCAGCAGACAGTATCATCTTCCTATGACCAAAGGCAGATTGGGTTGTGCAAAAAATGCATATACAAATACAGTGACCCCCTGCCTATCGCGGGGGTTAGGGACCCGACTTGACCTGCAATAATTGAAAATCCGCATATGCGGATGCAGGTCGGGTCAGGCCTGGGGGGCCTAGCTGGGGGCTCTTGTACTTACCCCCAGCATGGTGCTGCCCTGAATGGGCCTGCGAGGGCCTTCCCAGGCCTTCTGGAGGCCCCAAAAGGGCTGGGAAGGCCCTCGCAGGCCCGTTTGGGGCAGCCCCAGTCCTGGGGTAAGTATAGGAGGCATGAAACAGGCCTTTGTCTCTTACCCCAGGGGGCCTTTTTCATATACTGTGGTCCCGCAATATAGCGGGACCGCAGTATATGAACCACGAAAGGGGGGACCACTGTACTTAAAAAAATTAAGACAAAGAATAATGGGGACCAAGCCAAAAAAAAATACCAGGAACACAGGTGGTATTCTAGAACAGAATATCTCAGCAAAACAGAATTTAAAAGCCATTTTGAGGGGGGGGAGACATGATTAAGAAATAATGAAACATAATAGGGATTATTTATTTTATTTATTAATTAAAATGTATTTATCCTGCCTTTCTCCTTAAAAGGGCTCACCTTTGTCCTTATAGAAATAATGGAACTTGCAATTTGTGTTAACTTAAAGTAAAATTACTCCAAAATAATTTATTGTTGGCATTCAAAACCATTATGAATAAATAATATCTACAGAATAAACAATGAGCTGGAATATAAGATATAATTAATGGACTACATCTGTATGTGGTGGATAAATCCTCAAATCCATATATTTTGGACAAAAAAAAGAAATACAGAAAAGGAAAACTGTGTGTCATCTCTGTTTTGATCCTAAACACAGATTTTCCACTGTCAAGTACTCAAGGCACAGCAACCAATAATGTTCAAGAATATTCACTTTAGTAAAAGGAATCAAGATAAAAATGGTAAAAATCTAGAAAAAGGGGGAATAAATGGCATGAAAAGAAGGGATAAATAAAATGAGGAAAGCAGCTGAAAGATTAGTGAAAGTCTGGAGATGGGAGATATCAGAATGCAGCCAATTACCAGTGAATTACCAGAAAACAAACTTTAAAAATATATAGGAACACACTGCTATTTCTTTAGTATCCAAAAGTTTAGTAAGAAACTATTTGTTATGTATGTTTTGTCTTACTGTTTAAATTCAAAAAAAGTATTCTTTAATTTTTTTCGCTAAGGTAACGTATTACACAGATAATGTAACAGAAGGTGTAACTTCTGCATTGTTATATATACTGCTTTTTACTGAAAGCCTAAAATAAACATTATACAGTATTAAAAAATCAAGTTAGAAAATTATTTTTCTGAATCCAGTCAAATGGATTGGGACAAATGCATGTTCAAGATTTGGAGGAAAAGAATATAATAAAATACAATAAATCGGAAGCCCATGTCAGTGAATTATTTCCGTTCATAAAAAATGAACTACCTCAACTCAACTTTCTTTCTTTCTTAATTAATTAATTAATAAAGTTGAGTTGAGGTAGTTCATTTTTAATGAATTAATTTTAATTGATTGACTGACTGATTGATTGATTGATTGATTGATTGATTTGACTTATACCCCGCCCATCTGGCTACTCTTTTAACAAGTTCAAAGTAAAAGTTGGAGCATACTCTCACTTCATCATTCTTTTCAGAATAATCTCTTGCTTACCGTATGCTCCCTGAGCATTGGGCAGGCACAGGGACAGTACAGACAATTCACTATTTAAACATTTACTATTTGAGGCTAAAACTCCCAGGATCCTGTGTTGACTGGAAGACTTCGGGAGGCATAGAAGGAAAAAATTGAAATCTCTAAGAAAATTAGAGAGAAAGAGCAGAACAAGGACTATTGGCTTGAAGTACAGGTGGGAGAGGTGGTCCTTTAACACAGAGGCAAAAACCCCGCACCAGAATTGGGCGTGCAGCTTGCAGAGCCAGGATAGAGGGTATATGTGAAAAAAAGAACCACAACTACATTCAGTTGGACACAGAGGAGGGAGGACACACCATGCTCAGGTCCATCTTTTCTACGGGGACGCTCCCTCTGCATTGACACCACGGAGTCTGTCTCAGTTTCATTATCCAGGTTCTCTCGACTTCCCCCAGTGTTGGGACTGCAAAGGAAACAAATATATGAGTGCAGAAACTGGATGGACATACCTAAACAAACCTCCTCCAAATCTGCACAAATCAACTTTGGGCCAGAAGGCATCTCAAACGTGCAAAAAACAGACCAGGCAGCCCTTCTTTGACTTGACTACTCTAGAATGCAAGATGGCTGTAGTGTTTTTGCAGCACATTTCACACCCATACCAATGTTAAAAACTAAACTAGCTAACTAAAATACTCAATATAAAAGGAAAAACAACCAGATCTTCCTGCTAAGCCTACCATGTCCAGATGTTTTGGCTTATTGTCTGTTAAAGGTGGGAGGAGATTCAGAACATCTGGAATCCAACTTGTCTAGTGCAATGTTACTGTCTTCAGAGGATGATGCCACACCTTGTATTGTGCATTTTAAATAACCAGGAGCTGGTGGTGAATATTAACTGAGGGCTTTCCTACACAAATGGTTTCTCCAGCTGCCTTGCAAACACAATGCCTAAACCCTGTTGTATAATGTGGGCAAAATATTTAAGTTCCAGTCCATTCCTCACCAGTAAATGAAGAGGTGCTGCTGAGCTTCTCCAAAGTGTGAATGCATGCACTAAGCAAGAAAGCTCACATTATCACACAGGAATTGTGGCTCTTCATTTATCCGCGAAGAATGGGTGGGACCTTAAAAGTGGATGTTGGTCGCTGTTACCATACTGCCTAGTATTCCGGGCCTGTTTAACCCCCCGCCCCCATCCTAGAATACTCCTCAAAGGAAGGGAGGAAAGAAGTATTTTCCTCTTCTACTAATGTCTCATGTTCTTTCAGTAATACAATTGTTCTGAAAATATTATACTCTGCTTCATCCAGAGCCGTGATTCCCACCCTTGGGTAACCCAGCCCTCCTTGGACTATAATTCACACAAGCTTTCACCACCAGCTGTGGTAGCTAGGCTTTCTGGGAGATGTAGTTCAAGAACACTTGCACCATTCAAGATATGCCTGTCCCAGACCTCCCTCCTGCTAGTTCATCATTCATCAAGCAAGGGTCTTCCCCCATTCTAGGCTCTTTTACACTGTACTTATTAACGGGACCTTGCGTATGCAAAGCTACTGCTCTACCCCAAGCATCTCTAGGAGGTGCAGCAAAAATCCCTAGCATCTCAACGTCCATAACAGCTTCGGTCTGACTTGGTACCTAAATAGTAGATTAGCTTGATAAAGGCAACTGCTCCCAACTCTCTTTGCTGACCCAGTGAGGACAGCACTACTGTCAAAAAGCTAACCCTTAGGCCACTACGCATGAGGTGTGATTTCTTCTACTTGCCTCAGATAACAGCTCAGGGTTCTTGTTTTTTTAGCCTGAAGGTGACAGAGTCCTGAGTAGATGTCCTGTAGAAAATCTGCTCCCTTGTCCCCCACAGTCAAAACTCAAAACTTCTTCTTGAATATGAATGTGTACATGCAGAGAGAGATATGCACTAGTAAACGTACTGAAAAGAAGGAGGCCTGGAGTCTCCTATACCTCCTGTACGCTCAATGGAGGGTGGCAGCTCTGGCTGATTTTCCGCACAGACAGACCCAGCATCTGAATGAGACCCTTCAGCGGACACCAGCTAGAAAGAGAAAGTACAGAGAGACGATAAGCCAGCTGGGAGAAACAAGAGTGATTTGGGACTATCAGGAATGAGGGACGATTCAAAAACGCACAACATTCTTAAGTGACCCATTAGTTCAATGTAATTGGGTGGCCATTTCAGAAGAAAATGTTGGGGCATTTTCACTCAACTGGATGGCATGTGTAAAAGTAAAGCAAAGCAAAGTGTTCTGCTTATATACCGCCCCATACCACTACAAGTAGTCTCTGGGCGGTTTACAATTTTTTAATTACAGTGTGCAGGCTACACATTCCCCCCCCCCCAGCGAGCTGGGTACTCATTTTACCGACCTCGGAAGGATGGAAGGCTGAGTGAACCTTGAGCCTGCTACCTGGGATTGAACCCAGGTCGTGAGCACAGTTTTAGCTGCAGGACAGGCATTTCACCACTGCGTCATGAGGCCAACCAAATTCCCCTCTGTACATATTCTCATTCATATGAAACCATGAGGGCATGCCCAGGGTAGGCTGAGGCTTTCCATATCATGACTTGTTGTGCCATGGGGAGCCTAATCTTTCTCCCTCTTTTCTTCATTTGCCCCAGGTAAAGTCCTAACCCAAATGCCTGATGACATGCATGGAACTCTCTTCTCACCAACCCAGCAACGCTCCCATGTTTCTACTAGAGATGGGCACGACTTAGCGGTATTCCCGTTTCCGTTTCCGTTACTCGTATCCGTTACTCTACGGAAACGGAAACGGGAATTACTCCACCAGAATTCGAGCTCGAACCGACGAACGAACAATTTGGTCTGATTTGTCGTGCTCGTTACTTGCATCGCGGCGATCGCGCAATGCCAAGCGGCACAGAAAAAAAGTTTTTAAAAGTTAAAAAAAACCGATTCCCGGCCCTAAAAGTAGGCGAAAACTGTCTGAGGGCACCTACCAGGCCAGATGGGTGTTTTATTTGGGGGGGGGTCCCCGCCCCCCTCTCCTTGGCTATTGCTACTGCTGCGCTGCTGGTACCAGGCTAGGAGGGCGCATCCATTTGCCATGCAGTGCGGGGGATCCAAAATGGCGACCACAATATTTTTTTTGAAATCGTTGCCCAAAACCCCACCAAAGCACCACAGAAACATGCGAAAATTAGCTATTTTAAATGCTTGAATTTTTACAGTAGCAGCAGTGGGTTTTTCTTGCAAAAAAAGTCTCCGTTGATTTTATTTTATTTTATTTTATTTTTTTACACCTGCGCATTCGCAATGATGGGCTCGCCCATGGGAGTGGACCATGCAAAGTTTTGGAGCCATTCCACCAATCGCATGGCCAGGTTTTGCTGACTGTACCAGGCTGGGAGGGCGCATCGATTTGCCATGCAGTGCGGGGGATCCAAAATGGCGACGGCAATATTTTTTTTTGAAATCGTTGCCCAAACCCCACCAAAGCTCCACAGAAACATGCGAAAATTAGCTATTTTAAATGCTTGAATTTTTACATTAGCAGCAGTGGGTTTTTCTTGCAAAAAAAAGTCTCCGTTGATTTTATTTTATTTTATTTTATTTTATTTTTTTACACCTGCGCATTCGCAATGATGGGCTCGCCCATGGGAGTGGACCATGCAAAGTTTTGGAGCCATTCCACCAATCGCATGGCCAGGTTTTGCTGACTGTACCAGGCTGGGAGGGCGCATCCATTTGCCATGCGGTGGGGGGGGGGATCCAAAATGGCGACCGCAATATTTTTTTTGAAATCGTTGCCCAAAACCCCACCAAAGCACCACAGAAACATGCGAAAATTAGCTATTTTAAATGCTTGAATTTTTACAGTAGCAGCAGTGGGTTTTTCTTGCAAAAAAGTCTCCGTTGATTTTATTTTATTTTATTTTATTTTTTTATACCTGCGCATTCGCAATGATGGGCTCGCCCATGGGAGTGGACCATGCAAAGTTTTGGAGCCATTCCACCAATCGCATGGCCAGGTTTTGCTGACTGTACCAGGCTGGGAGGGCGCATCCATTTGCCATGCGGTGGGGGGGATCCAAAATGGCGACCGCAATATTTTTTTTTGAAATCGTTGCCCAAAACCCCACCAAAGCACCACAGAAACATGCGAAAATTAGCTATTTTAAATGCTTGAATTTTTACAGTAGCAGCAGTGGGTTTTTCTTGCAAAAAAAGTCTCCGTTGATTTTATTTTATTTTATTTTATTTTACACCTGCACATTTGCAATGATGGGCTCGCCCATGGGAGTAGACCATGCAAATTTTCCACCAATCGCATGGCCACTTGGCCAGGTTGACCACAGAGACTTCTGGGATGTGCCAATCGGGCATAAACAGCCCACTAATCGTAGCCCAAACCCGAACCCTAAGCCTAACCCATACGCCAGTACACTGTCCTTCTAAGTGGGTCAGAGAGGCACCCAGAGGTGCACCCCAATACTCACCCTAACCTCACCCGTAACTAGCCTAACCCTAGCCCTTGCGCTAACTCGTCTTAACCCTAAGCCAGATCTACTTGCATTGCACTACATGCAAGTACGTGAGACACAGCGGGTGCAAAGAGTCTGCCAGTCCGTCACTTGTGGCTCTGGCTGACTCCTGCAGCTCCCTCCAGGAGCCCGCTACCCCCTCCCCAAACCAGTACTAACGACAATGAAAAAACGAAAAAACGAACCGACTAATTTTTGCGAATTTTCGCGAAAAACGGAAACGAGCCGAAACGGAACCGGCCCGACTAACGACAACTCGAAAAAAATTTTTTTCAAGTCGTGCCCATCTCTAGTTTCTACTATTTTCTATGGTAACATTATAAATATTACTGACCACGTGTCTAGTACTTCCCAATGGGGCGTACATGGAGCCCCAGGGTTATGAACCAGGAGAGTTAGGGGTACATACAACAATTTAAATAATAAAGGAAAAGGCACGTGCCCCTATTTCCCCATCTATAAGACGTCTCCATGTATAAGACGACCCCCTACTATCCCAGCCCAAAATTACAGTTCCACAACCATGTGGTTCTCTCCAAGGCTTCCTTCTGCGTATAAGATGACCCTCAATTTTTAGTGTAACAAATACTGTATATGTCAACAGTGTAAGTGCTTCATTTTATATCCTGAACAGTGAGAAGCCCCTCAAGAGTCTTCCTTCTCTCCCTATTTCTGCGCATGAGAGCCAGACCAGCAGGTGCTTCTGCTGCCTGCTCCTTTCCTACTGACTGAAATTTGTGCGGGACAAAATTCCTCAGTGATTCCTGTTAACTCCTTTGCTGGCGCACGTGTGCAAGCTACCAATGGTGAGGAGGAAGTGGCCTGAAGACAAAAAGGCAGACATAAGAACATAAGAAGAGCCCTGCTGGATCAGGCCATAGGCCCATCTAGTCCAGCTTCCTGTATCTCACAGTGGCCCCACCAAATGCGTCTGAGAGCGCACGAGACTAGATATTTATTTATTTATTTATTTTATTAAATTTATATACCGCTCCATCTAGCTACGTGGCTACTCTATGCGGTTTACAAACTGAACAGAAATCAAACCATAAACAGTAAAATACAACAGATAAGCACAAATATATAAATAAAAACATTATAACTAGTAAACAATATATAACAACAGCATAGAACAGGAGCAAGATGGGCTATAGATAAAAGCAAATAAATATATAACAGCAATCATTATTAGAACAGATTAATATCCGGGGAAAGCCTTTTTAAATAGCCACGTCTTTAGATGATTCTTAAAGACTGGGAGGGAAGGTGCCAGACAGACCTCAGGAGGAAGTTGGTTCCAGAGCCGAGGGGCCACCACTGAGAAAGACCGATTTCTTGTCAAAGATTTACGGGCCTCCTTCAGCGACGGCACCCTCAGATGTCCTGCCTGAGATGATAGGGTGTTATGGGCAGTACTTTGCAGCAAGAGCCGTTCTGTCTCCTGATACCACTCCCCTGCATCTGGCTCTTGAAGTACCCCGGTTTTAAGTCTGGAGATGACACATCTCCACCATGGTTTATAACCTGTGGTGGACTTTTCCTCCAGGATTCTCTCCCATCCCCTTTTGAAGGCATCCAGGCCAGATGCCATCACCACATCCTGTGGCAGGGAGTTCCACAGTCCTCTCTAACTCCACCTCTTTAACATAAAACAGGCCTGCCCAAAGTCCGGCCTGGGGGCCAAATCCAGCCCGTCAGGCCATTCTGAGTGGCCCGCGGCTGGCTGGCCCGCCCCTCCCTCCTTCTCCTTCGCCCTATGTTTTTTTTTTAATAAATCTTCTGCCAACACTGACACCGCTGGGAAGCTTGGGCGGCTGGGCGGACAGGCGGTCTGCCGCCACCGGCACCGCAGGGGAAAGTGTGGGGGGTGGGCAGGCCAGCGGGCCTCTGCTACCGCCACGGAGCTTTGGGGTTGGCTGGCGGGCGAGCCGTCGCCACTGTTGGGAAGCTTGGGGGGGTGCAAGGTCGCACAGATCGCCTCTTCCAAGGGGCGACCTGTGGCCACGGCTCCCTGTGCTTTCCTTGGTCCCCACCTTCCTCCCTCCCTTGTTCCCTCCCTCCCTTCCTTCCTCTCTTGGTTTCCACCTCCCTCCCTCAATCCCTTGGTCCCCGCCTTCCTTCCTGCAAGGGGTCAGTGGGTGGGGCTTATGGGTCAGTGGGTGGGGCTTGCAGTGGGGTGGCAGGGTCGGGGAGCAACCGGCCCCTGACATGTTCTCAGCCACCAAATCTGGCCCTCCTTACAAAAAGTTTGGGCACCCCTGACATAAAGGATAGAATTTGTGGAAATGGGCTGCCAAGGGTTAAGCAAGTGAAAAAAAAAGTTTGGGAAGCGCTGGGCTACACCATCAATGAACAAGAAATCTTTGCTGGTGGGACGACCACTAGTGACACAGTTATATAACTGTCCTGAGAAAAGGGACAGCTACCCCGCTGCAAGAAATCTCTCAGGAGCATCAGGCTGGAGCGGCCTCCAAGGAACCGCCCTTCTGTCATGCTTACGGCTGGGATTCCCAGCTTTTCGAGCTGCCTGGAAGGACTCTGGCCGAACGGCCCCCATTCCACGTCTCCTAACATTAGAGTCAGTCTACTCAAAACAGCTTCCCACTGTCTGGCTTCAACACCACACACACACACACACACACACACACACACACACACACACACACACACACACACACACACACACACACACACACACACACACTTTCCACACTCATGAAAGAGAGCAGAGCAGGTGGCAACAGGCACAATGCACAAAGGAAGAGGCCAGGCCTTAATCAGAGGGGCCAGCTGTCCTGCTAGAAAACAGATGGCAGACCTGTTGAGAATTTTGGACATACAAAACCCGAAAGCTGTGCCTAGAAACCTCAACATTCTGTGACCAAAATAAACCGGGCCAGTTGGGAAATTTGAATACACTTCAGTCTTCCATTCCAACGGGCAAATATGAAGGCTGTGAGTCTTGCAGAATGTGAGGTTTTAAAACAGCCAAGTGAAAGCAGGCATTAAGAACCAAAGCAGATCCATCAATTTTTAAAAAAAAAAAATCACTCTCCAAACTCTAGCACGCCTTCGTTTATCTTTGATTGCTTCGGAAAGAAAAAAAAACACATGTCTAGAGTGTACATGCAAGTACAGTACTGTATTCATATTTGTGCTTCCTTTCTTCATTAAAAAGTACAAGGGCTAAGATTTCTTTGGACAGATTTAAATACATGCATCTACAATTACAAATCAGACTGAAAGCAATTACGTTAACAAACAAATGGTGCTGCTTACATTTATCTGAGAAAGCACTTCTTTGGGAATAAGAAACGGGAGTGTAACCAGTATTGGCCAGGAATAACATTTGGATTTTGCATTTGAATCCTGCATGAATTCTCTCTCTCTCTCTCTCTCTCTCTCTCTCTCTCTCTCTCTCTCTCTCTCACACACACACACACACACACACACACACACACACACACACACACACCATGTGACGTCTCTGAATGTCCCTTCACCTACTCCTGAATAGATACTGTTGTATAAAGGGATTACAGGACCCTCGTATAACAAGTGGTTTGTTTAACAGAAAATCCACTTAAAGGAAAAAGAATTCCGGAGATAGGGGGAAATCACTCCGTACAACAGAAAAACGGTCGCAATTAGGGATTAATCCATTTTCAATGCATTCCTATGGGAAACTTGAACAAAGGAAATTTTGCTTAACAGAATTTCATTTGGAACAAATTAATTCCACTGTAACGGGCAATTCTGTTAAGCGATTTTTCCCGCATCTCCGGAAATTTTTTCCCTTTAAGCGGGTTTTCTGTTAAACAAACCGCTTGTTATACGGGCGTCCACTGTATAGCCGACGTGAAGGGAAGACCTTTTTATCCCGGTCTTCCTATCCAGCATCCCAGATGTCAACTCCAGTGTTTGTTGAGCAACAAAAGTGTTGTGTCTCCCACTTCAGCAGCCACGGCCACGGATCCTTCTCCTTCTCTCTGATCCTTCCTTCTCCCTTTGGGGTTCGGATGTATGGTTGTTCCACTGCTGTGGAAGCTGGGAGAGGTGTGATTTTACTGCCTCCCATGAAAGACTGCTTTCTTCAGCATTCTGTGGGATACATTAATATATAGCAGGGCTGTTCAACTTTGAAGAGGCCAAGGTCTATTTTTTCCGGCCCAAAGTACCTGAGGGCTACTACACTAAAACCTCTATTTACGGATTTTATCTGTTCTGAGAAAAGCTCATAAGTAAAAGCCCACTTTTTTAAGTAGAGCAGCAGTTTTCCATAGGAATGCATTGAAAACTGTTTAATCTGTTCTGCAGGGAACAGATTTCAATGTGCCATGGCCCTGCTGAACTCCCCTCTCGGCTGAGACATGAGGAGGGGTGGAGAACATATCCCTTCACTTTTTTTAATGGTGGCCGGCGGGCTACTTTTGACCCCTTCGCGGGCTACCAGTAGCCCGCGGTCTACCTGTTGGACAGGCCTGATATATAGTATCTGTGCTAGAGGAGCAGAACTGAACCAGACAGGGCCTTGCCCGAATTCCATCAAAACAGATAATTGATGGAATTTAGTTGATTTGTGCAAAGCCATTCACTCAAGTATTTGATTACATTATTAAAGCAACAGCTACTCCATTATTGCCTTGAGAGAGACATCTGGGAGTACTTCAGCGGAATGTTTTACAATAGTCCCCCGCCACAACGTGGTTCATATATTACGATCTCAGTATATCGCAGTTTTTTTCTTGAGAGAAGCAGGCTTCCAAAAAGAGGTTTTTAACCCCCTCCTGGCACTTCAGCAAACAGAGCTGGGGCTGCTCCTGCTGGCTGCGTTTGTAAAGAGAGTTTTTAAACCAACCCCTAACACCTCATCAAACTGACCTTGGGTTGCTGGGCTGCTGTTTCCAAAGAGAAATTTTTAACCCCCTCCTGACATCTCAGCAAACAGACCTTGAGCTCCTGGCAGCTCTCTTTGGAAATGCAGCTGGCAGGAGCAGCCCAAGATCAATTTATTGAGGCGTCTGCATTTTGCGGATTTTCCTTTATTGCGAATGGATCAGGCACCTACAATAAATGGGGGAGTACTGTACCTGTAAAGGCAACCATGCAAAATACTTACAAAATTGTTGAAACCCTTTAATCAGGGGACCTGCTGAATCAATCCCTCCCTAAGCATCACTGATTCAAAGCTGCTTCTCTAGCTCAGCCCCATGCTAGCTGCAACTTAGGGCGTTTATACACGATCCCTAAACTCCGGGGCAAATGGCTCCCAGCTCCGGAGCTTAAAAATGTTTCCCCACCAGCTCCAGAGTTAACAGGAAATTAAATGCGACCACGCCCACTTTAGCGCGTCCCAGCGCACCTTTCACGTACCTGCTCTTTGGAGGTGAAAATTATTTGATGTGGTGTAACGATAGTGAGTGCGGGGCTCTCCTTGCTTCTGTTTGTTGTTTTTTGGCTCCCGCCCCTTTAAGAGCTACTTTTACAGAGATGAGAGGCAGAACGGAGGTGAGCGGCATGCTTTTCTTTCTCTTTTTCTCCCTCCCCTCACGCAGCCAGCAGCCAGGAAGTGCGGAGGGGGTGGGAACGCAGGAAGAGCGACGAACCCCTAAGATCTCTGGTCCGAATTTAAGTGGCCAGCGGATCTTAGGGGTCGTGTAAAAAGGCCCTTACTATAGTATGTTGTAACTAGGGTAAACCCATTTGAATCAATGGAACATACAGAGGAGTTGACTTGCCAAATCCCCACTGATCCAGGTGCTTACTCTAGTGCAGCTTACTATTCTAAGCAATAGGATTTCAGCCAATGTATACTGTCCCACCCATGGACGTGACACAGCCCACTTGCTGTTTGCCGCAGCCTTCCGGGGCGTAACACCAATTTTTCCTCCCCAATTTTTTTCAATCTCAGTCAGGCTCTCAAACAAGAAATACACCCAACCTCTCTTGGGCCCCAATTCATAGTTGAACCAATGTGTTCACCTTGGCGAGGCCTACATTTTGTAGGATTTTCCTGAAACCAGAGGCAAAAAGAACAATCAGGCTCGACTTATGCACCATCAAAAGTGCAACGAACAGCACAACTTTCAGACCTGATGTCCTGGAGCAGTGGCAACCTTAGCTTGCATTTTACAGTACAGTATTAGGAACAGTGTTTGTAACTGCCTAAGGCACTTCATTCTTCAAGTCAGAGCAATGCCGTGTGCTGCCCCCATGCCACCTCCAAGCTGCTGGAAGTTTTAATAATCCATATTAATGCAGAAATTGAGCTCATGGAAGAAACTGAGACATGTCTCAAAATCCACATTAAAAACAGCCTAAAAAAAGCTTGATGACACACTAGCAGCTTTATGCTATACCTATTAGTGCCAATTAATGTTCTATATTCATGTCTACCTAACCTAACGTGGACCTTGTATGTTTTAAGAGTTGGTGTTGGTTTAAAAACATTCTGATCTGGAAAACGAGGGATCATGCTTATAACCCACTGGCAAATGCTAAGAACCAAAAATGACTTAGCATCAATGTTAGACTTTTTCTATCATTTGCCATTATATGTAACTGATCATAATATTTGAGTCTCAGTTCTTTCTCTACATATCTTTCTGCACAAATAAGTGAGCCATCACCCAAACCTGTGCAAGCTACATCTTCTAAATTTTCTTACCAAAGGTGTAAGAACTGAACTGCCTGACCACATATCAAAGCTCCAAAACCAGAGCAAAAAGCTTAACTGGAATATGTATATTAAATTCGTAAGTTGAGGTACCAACACACACACACACACACACACACACACACACACACACACACACACACACACACACACACACACACACACACACACACACACACACACACACACACAGTCGTACCTCAATTTACGAATTTAATCTGTTCTGAATGCATGCTCTTAAATTGAACTACTCTTGTCAGGGTACCTATGTAAAAATTGAAAAATAATAATATATATAGAGCCACTGAAGAAAAAGAATCTTGTGGATAACTAGAGATGTAAAATTTGGCATTAAAGCGCACAAGGTGAGGGATAGATGAGAGGGTTCAGCACTAGGGGAGAGCCCCACTCGACACCCCATTCACTCTCATGCATTACATAAGAACATAAGAACATAAGAAGAGCCATGCTGGATCAGGCCAAAGGCCCATCTAGTCCAGCTTCCTGTATCTCACAGCGGCCCCACCAGATGCGTTTGGGAGCGCATGAGACTAGATATCTGTCTCCTGATACCACTCCCCTGCATCTGGCCCTTGAAGTACCCTGGTTTAAAGCCTAGAGATTACACATCTCCATCATGGTTTGTAACCCGTGATGGACTTTTCCTCTAGGAATCTGTCCAATCCCCTTTTGAAGGCATCCAGGCCAGATGCCATCACCACATCCTGTGGCAGGGAGTTCCATAGACTTACAACACGCTGGGTGAAAAAATATTTTCTTTTGTCAGTTCTTACTCTCCCAGCACTCAATTTGAGTGGATGTCCCCTAGTTCTGGTATTTTGAGAGAGGGAGAAGAGCTTCCCTCTATCCACTTTACTCATACCCTGCATTATTTTGTATGTCTCAATCATATCCCCCCTCAAGCGCCTTTTTTCCAGACTAAAGAGGCCCAATTGTTTTAGCCTTTCTTCATAAGGGAGGTGCCCCAGCCCAGTAATCATTTTAGTCGCTCTCTTCTGCACCTTTTCCAGTTCCACTTAATCTCTGTTCTTTTCCTTCTTGACTATGGAGAGTGGTAGAACCGGTCCTATCTATCTGCAGAGGGATTCTGTTAAGTTTCTTGCTTACCCAGGATACCACTCGGCCATTGAAACACGGAAGCTTTGCATTGTCGTCGGAGATTTCTTCCTTTACAACCCTGTAAAAGAAGAAAATGAGATGTCAGAATCCAGCCAATCCATGAGGAACTGTGAAAGCAGAACATCCAGTTTGGCACTTCTTAAGTGATAGGGGTAGGGGTCGGACATGTTAATGTCAAGAAATTCCATTCTGTATCCTTCAGAACTGAGATACTGAAAGTCGAAAAACCCAAGATTCTGCAACTGGGATAAATTATAGAAGGAACACATTTTGTTTATTAATTTTCAGAGGTTGTTTGTTGTTGTTGTCTGAACATAGCAAGCAATATCACAGGCCTGCACAACATGTCGACCGCGGGATACCGATCAACTTGCGGGGTTGTTTAAAGTAGCCCATGAAGTCTCTGCAGGACTGTTCTAAAAAAATAATAATAAAAAATTGGCCCGCTGCCCGGAGCACGCCTTGTGGTGCACCGGGAAGGGAGCTAAGGAGGGACGAGGGAAGGGAGGGATGACGAGGAGGGGGAGGGGGGCGAGCCACTCTCCTTGGGCAAAACCCAGCCACCACATTCGCAACTGCAGCAGCGGTTGTGGCGAGGGACCGGGTGGGAGAACCCACTCCGCCCAGGCTCCGGGGTGGGGGCAGCAGAGGCATGGCTGCCTCCAGCTCTCTCCGTCACCCCACCCCCACCCGCGGCCGTGACGCTTGGCCCAATCCTCCTCCGTGGGCTCACGTGGGGAAGCAAAAACGACGCTGGACAGGGGGAGATCTGAGTGGTGTGAGCCCCCCCCATGTGTTGGTGTCACGTCTTCCCCGGCAGGGCCTGCCCCCACTCATTCTCTGTTTGCCCTGTGCCTTCTGCTGCCTCTTCCTCCCTTACCCTGGACCGCCCCCCCCTTTCCTGGGAGCTACCAATGGACTGAGCCGCCTGAGAGCCCACCCACCAACCACCAGGTGATGGGAGGGAAAAGGCAGAGGGGAAAGGAGAGGTGCCCGTCCCAACATGAAAATCCCTACTTTGCAATCAAGAAATCCAATTAAATATGTCTAATACTCTGTAGATATCTTCCTAATTTTCCATTTTATTATTATTATTATTATTATTATTATTATTATTATTATTATTATTATTATTATTATTATTATTATTATTATTATTATTATTATTATTACAGTGGTACCTTGTATAAAGGAATTAATTCGTTCCAAATGAAATTATGTTAAGCAAATTTCCCTTTATACAAATTTCCCATAGGAATGCATTGAAAACAGAGTGATCCCATTTTTATGTTGTACAGATTCACCCCATAGGTGATTCTGTTAAGCAAATTTCCCATATCTCCGGAATTTTTTATGTTGTACAAATTTTATGTTATACAAACCGCTTTTTATACAAGGGTCCACTGTATTATTATTATTATTATTATTATTATTATTATTATTATTATTATTATTATTATTATTATTATTATTATTAACCACACAGCTAACTACACTGGATTTTGTAATACACATCACTAGTCGAACGCTTCCCAAGCGTTTAGGACTCAGAGATGTGTCGGCAAATTATGCGAGCAGATCCCAGTAAGGCTCTTGGCCAGCTTGCTATGGAAAAGGAGCCTCAGATTCACGCAGCCATCTCCCAGAAAGCCTCCCCCATCTTTACTAGGCAGTGGCTACTGGAACGCAACATTGAGTCTCAAAATTCAGTAGGTCAGTATGCTGTGTTCAACATCACACATGGTTTCTCACTAGGCATTCCACATAAAGAGGCAACAGGAAATGCCATATGAGTGACAAAGTGCAGAAAATCTATTTGCAACTTTAACTGAATCCATATATCCATCCTATATTCATACAGAACCATTTAAATTATTCAGGTTGGGATACTTAAATGCAATATTACCAGGAGCAAAAAAAAAATTGTTGTTATTGCTTGCATTTTTTCTTTTCCTTCTGCTGGCCATATCCCTGGTTCTAATCAACAACCAAACTTAGAAGCCTGTGAACAACTATATTACTCAAATATGGAATGTGGGGGACATGGAAAAATAAGAAACCTCCTTGAAAAATCTTGGTGACCTGAAGCAGGGTGGATACAAATCAATGATTTTTTAAAAAATCAATTAAAATCAAATTTTAAATTTAAAAATTGATGTTTTAATTTAAATAATCAACCATAAATCATATTAAAATTAAATCCACCTTTCCTGGAGGCAATTTGAATCACAGGCAAGAATGGCTGCTCAGAAGCCTGTCACACACACTGCAAAAATTGAAAATACTTTCATGATATTAAGAGGCTGCTACAGTGGTCATGACTAAACACACTGGGGACCAGCATTCTGCTTCTGTATGCAGCAATTAAAGTCATCATGACATTCTCACTAGATATTATTATACAATGGTGGCAAGAGGCTTTAATCATATTCCATATGTTGCCATCCAGTGCATACAAATGGCTGCAATCTCATTGCAACCCCTCAATTCATTATAGCTGTACCTCAGGCTCTGAAAGTAGCTGCAGTCTCTGAAGCTAACCCGGACTCCGGCTGGTCGTAACAGCCTAAATCCAACTACTAGTACCAGCCAGAGCAGACTCATTAATTCCATGCCGTGTACAAGGCTGAGGGGGGATATGATAACCATGTTTAAATATTTGAAAAGATGTCATATTGAAGAGGGAACAGGTTTGTTTTCCATGGCTTCAGAGACTAGGACTCGGGGCAATGGTTTCAAACTACAAGAAAAGACATTCCATTTGAACATTCGGAAGAACTTCATGACGGTTAGAGCTATTCGGCAGTGGAATATGCTGCCCCAAAGGAGGGTGGTTGAGTCTCCTTCTTTGGAGGTTTTTAAGCAGAGGCTGGATGGCCATCTGCCGGAATTATTGTGATGGGGGTTCCTGCATGGCAGGGGGTTGGACTAGATGGCCCTTGAGGTCTCTTCCAACTCTATGATTCTATGATTCTATGATTTGACGTTTTTAAGCAGAGGCTGGATGGCCATCTGTCGGGCGTCCGGTGATGGGGGTTCCTGCATGGCAGGGGGTTGGACAGGATGGCCCTGGAGGTCTCTTCCAACTCTAGGATTCTATGATTCTATGATTTGACGTTTTTAAGCAGAGGCTGGATGGCCATCTGTCGGGCGTCCGGTGATGGGGGTTCCTGCATGGCAGGGGGTTGGACAGGATGGCCCTGGAGGTCTCTTCCAACTCTAGGATTCTATGCTTCCCCAATATTCCTACACGTTACCAGCATTCAGCGACACACCCAAGGGCTCTACTGGAGCTGGGAATAGCAACCAGATTTAAGCTTCTATGTCTGAGACACCACATGAACCCCTCACACCTTCAACAAGGCGGTGCACCAAAAAGAAATCTGTAAGGAAGGCCAACATGAGACTAATAAATACCTTTTTAAAAAAAAGGCTTATTGCACTCAACCTCCTTCCAAGTAGTTAATAAATATCCCAGATAACTTAGTAAAGGGGAAGGTCAGACTTTCTCACACCAATGTCTTTGCGCAGAGGGGGAGTAACTTGTTCCCTAGAGATGGAAGTCTTCATGTTGGGGGGGGGCATGACAAATTGCCAAGTGAGAAGCTGCAAAGAGGTATCTGCTGCAACTGTTTTGGAGTGCTCCAGACCCAGCTTTGGGGAGAAAAGGCTCTCAAATCACTCCCATCTCTGGTTTAAGAGCTGGCAAACGCGCCTGCCAAAAAAGAGCTGAAGTTGTGGAATGTGCTTTACTAGCAAAACAGCTCATTCCTGGAAAAGCCTCAACTCAGTAGGAGGGTCAAAAAAAAAAAGATGAGAAGGGAGAAAGAAAAGAGAGCCTTGAGCTCCTTGGACCACGGACACCTCAGAGAAGAATGACCGCAAATCAACTGCCTAACCGCCAGACTCATAATGCCAACATTTCTGGATCTTCATTTTATTTAAAAAAGAACCACGGAAATACCTGGTTTGGTATAAAGCATGACAATTCGACATAATGTGTTTTCTTTGCTTGCTTTCATGGAATATTCGGAGCATATGGAGGCATCCCTTATAAAGAATAATCAAGGTCCATAATTGCAAATACAGTGGTACCTTATATAAAGGAATTAACTTGTTCCAAATGAAATTATGTTAAGCAAATTTTCCTCATGGCGCAGTGGTTAAATGCCTGTCCTGCAGGTAAAACTGTGCTCACAACTTGGGGTTCAATCCTAGGCAGCCAGCTCATGGTTGACTGAGCCTTCCATCCTTCCGAGGTCGGTAAAATGAGTAACCAGCTTGCTGGGGAGGGGGGCGATGTGTAGCCTGCAAACTGTAATTAAAAACTGTAAACCACCCAGAGACTACTTGAAGTGGTATGGGGCGGTATATAAGTAGACCACTTTGCTTTGCTTTATACAAATTTCCCATAGGAATGCACTGAAAACAGAGGGATCCCTAATTGCGACCATTTTTATGTTGTACAGATTCGCCCCATAAACGATTCTGTTAAGCAAATTTCCCCATCTCTGGAATTTTTATGTTGTACAGATTTTATGTTATACATCCATTTGTTATACAAGGGTCCACTACTGTACAGCATAAGTGGGTTAGATGCACCACCTAATGAATACATTCGGTTCCGCATCGACTTCAAGATTTTAACTATGACATACAAAGCCCTAAATGTTTTAGGACCTCGCTACTTGTCAGAGCGCCTTCTTCCTTTGAAAACTGCCCATAATACCCGATCCTCCCAGGCTAGGCGTCTGAGGCAACTAACACCACGAGAGGCCCGAAAGGAAAACACAAGAAACAGGGCCTTTTCTGCTGTTGCCCCTTGGCTGTGGAATAACCTTGCACCAGACATCTGCCTGGCCCCCTCTTTAGCTGCCTTTAAAAACACTATTGAAAACTTGGTTCTTTAAGCAGGCATTCCCCCAAATATAATTCCAACTCAGTGTTCACCCATTAAATCTTGATTTTAACTGATTAGCCTGCCAATAATAATATATTGTTTTATTGTTTTATGTCACTTTAATATTATTTTTATTTTATTTTTGTTTTATTATGTTACTATTTATGGTTTTTATTGTATAAATTCTTTGAATGTATTAATTGTTGTAAACTGCCCAGAGTGACCTTGCTGCCAGATGGGCGGTATAAAAATCCAATAAATAAATAAATAAATAAAAATTCTTACTGATATCTCCAATCAGATCAGAGAGAGTTAGCCCAGCTCAGCAAAGAGACAGTCAACTAAATGGAGAAGGCAAGGAGCATCAAATATTGTTGGCCAAGGTTACACTTTGGTTGGCACTGCATCTTCCATTTCTGCTACTTGCGAAGCTCCAACCAACACTACTAGAAATCCAATTGGGAGTCTACAAGCTTGAGAAATTTCACCAGCCATTACCTACATGCTTCCAAAGACCAATTTCATATTTTACAGGCAAAAGTGCTAACACCTCCCTTTCCTTTCTTCTTTTTTTTCCTGAAGAAAAGCATAAATTTCAGAAATTATGCTAAAGTTTGCAACCATCTCCAAATTCTCCAGCCAGATCTGAATGTTGTCATGTGTCTACTTGTGCAGAGCGCTCACTACTCTGAAAATACTACTGAGGAAGTCAGTGCAATAAAAAAAGTACAGAATTGTCAATATCAGCGGGATTGCCACCATGCTGTTAATTGTAAGCTAGTGGACAAATAAACAAAAAGATTTAAAAAAACAAAGAAAAATGAGTAACCAATGGGAGTGAAGGTAGCTCAAACAATTGGCCCTTAGCACTGCTGATTATTATCCTCCACAAAAGACCAAAAACCTTCTCATTGGAATCATATGGGAAGCGGCGGCAGCCTTATCTCCCACCGGATCAGCTTAGGAGTAGAAGGTTTTTTCCTGGGGCACCCCCTTTGAAGCTTCATGACTCAACCCCCTTATCCCCAAATGTTTCCAAATTTCAGGGTGATCTTAGGCCAGCCTGAAGAACCTCGTAAGATTCTGAGCTGAAAAGGGGGGGGGAGAAGAGCAATGAAAACCACGTGGAATTCATTAGAGGAAAGGCAGAAGATAAATGTAATCAACAAATTAAATAGCTGCTTCAGATTTCCGAAGACGAAGTTTCCAAACTTGGGTCCTCAGAAGTTTTTGGATTGCAACTCAAAGAAAAACCCTTCTACTCCTAAGATGATCTGGTGGGAGATAAGAGCGCTGCTACTTTCTATATGATTCCAATGAGAAGGTTTTTTTTCCTAGGAGTACGCCCTTTGGAGCTTCATAACTCTGCCCCCTTACACCCAAATGTTTCCAAATTTCAGGGGGTCCATAGAATCATCTAGTCCAACCCCCTGCCATGAAGGAACCCCCCATCACAGTGCTCCCGACAGATGGCCATCCAGCCTCTGCTACAAACCTCTTGGTCGCCCTCCTCTGGACCCTCTCAAGACTGTCAACATCCTTTTTAAATTGAGGTGCACAAAACTGGACCCAGTACTCCAGATGGGGTCTGACCAAAGCAGAATAGAGTGGTACTATCACTTCCCTTGATCTAGACACTATGGTTCTGTTGATGCAACCAAGAATCACATTGGCTTTTTTGGCTGCCGCATCACAATCCTGACTCGTGTTCAATTTGTGGTCCATCAAGACTCCCAGATCCCTTTCACAGGCAGGTGTCTCCCATCCTATATCTGTGCAATTCATTCTTTTTACCTAGATGCAGCACCCTACATTTCCCTCTGTTGAAACCCATTCCATTAGCTTTGGCCCAGCACTCTAATCGGTCAAGGTCTTTTTGGATTTTTATCCTATCCTCTAGGGAATTAGCAACCCCTCCCAATTTGGTATTACCTGCAGATTTAATTAGCATACTTTCTATTTCTTCCTCCAAGTCATTAATAAAGTTATTCAATAGCACCGGACCCAGAACAGAACCCTGGGGCACCCCACTAGTCACATCTCTCCAAGCTGAAAAGAAGCCATTAATGATCACTCTTTGGGTGCGATTAGTCAACAAATTACAAATCCATCTAACAGTGGCACTCTCTATCCCACATTCTACTAACTTCTTTGCAAGTATACCATGGGGAACCTTATTGAAGGACTCACTGAAATCTAGATAAGCAATATCCAGTTTCCCGTCATCCACCAGGCCTGTAATTCTATCAAAGAAAGAGATCAAATTGGTCTGGAATGACTTGTTTTACAGAAATCCATGTCGACTTCTCGTAATGACAGAATTGCTAGTTAAATAATTACAGACTGTCTGCTTAATAATTTGTTCTAGGATCTTGCCAGGAATTCAAGCTGACTGGGCAGTGATTATTTGGGTCCTCTTTTTTCCCCTTTTGAAAATAGGGGCAACATTCGCCGTCCTCCAATCTATGGGGACTTCCCGTGTTCTCCAGGACTTCTCAAATATTATTGCCAATGGTTCTGAAATTACTTCTGCCAGTTCTTTCGATATCCTTGGGTGTAATTCATCGGGACCAGGAGACTTAAATTCATTTAATGTTTCCATGTGTTTCTGTACTACCTCTCTACCTATTCTATGTTGCAATGTCCATCCTACCTCATCTACTCTTTGTCCCAGCACATCTCTTTCTCCCTTTTTGGAGAAAACTGAGGCAATAAGCTCGTTTGGCTTCAAATTCCCAAGGAACATATTAAATCTGCTCTCTTTCATAAGAACGACTTGATAGAACAGCACAATGCAATTTTAATATGCAAGAAAGAACCTTTAACTTGGGCAACCCTGGAAAACAGTCAAGTGCACACTTAAGGGGAGTAGTTATCCTTGTCTTTTACTGTGTTTATACACTTGAATCATGCAATCTGAAGCTCCTACACACATGTAGGCTCTACACAAAAGCAGGAACCTCCTGCTTCACAGTCCTTACTGAAAATTTATTTATTTATTTATTTATTATTAAATTTATACCCCGCCCATCTTCCCAAGGGAACTCTGGGCGGCTTACAAAGCTGATCAGGTCAGCAAATTCACAACACGATAGAATAAAACAGACAAAGAGGGCAATACATATAATTAAAATCAAGCAGCATAGGGGCACCCTTTGTTTCAAAAATCTGGCTGCTGTTACAACAAGACCCTAAGAGAGGCAGTCGATGGCGGGGGGAAAGGAAGAAAGAAAGAAAGAAAAATTAATATTAGGCTAGGTCACCAAAGGCCTCGCGGAATAGGATGGTCTTCACCGCTCTGCAGAAGGCCAGCAGGGACTCTGCAGAGCGCACTTCGCTGGGTAAGCTGTTCCATAGAAGTGGCGCAGCAGCCGAGAAGGCCCGATTCCGAGTGGTGGGAACCCGAAGCGAGTGCGCCCGCGACTGCCGAACCGGTTGGGCCGAAGTTGACCGCTGGGCGATCCGCTCTGCAAGGTAGTCCGGGCCCAGGCCATGGAGGGTTTTATAAACTAAAACCAAGACCTTGAATCTGATCCGGGAGGCAACGGGTAGCCAATGCACTCGAGCCAGAAATGGCAGAAGAGGTGAGGCTATATACTGTACTTCCCTCTAAACATTTAGACTACTGCTACTAAGATGCCCTAGTAAGCACATCCGATCTCGCCTGATTTCGGAAGCTAAGCAGGGTCGGCCCTGGTTAGTACTTGGATGGGAGACCACCAGGGAATACCAGGCGCTGTAGGCGCCTGGAGTAGGAACTGGCAAACCACTCCAGTATTCCTGCCAAGAAAACTCCATGGACATGGGGTCACGAAGGGTCGGTCACGACTGTAACCACACACACACACACACACACACACACACACACACACACACACACACACACACACACACACACACACACACACACACACACACACACACACACACATATTTAGACTACGGCAGGTACAGTATATTTACTTCTGTTGCACAGGGCTTCAGTAGAGCCTGAACTACTACTGCCAGAAAGAAGCTTTGGTGTTGATCAGATCAGGTTGGAAGGCAGAATTCATAGGATTTAAACCCATACTTTGCCCAATCCCCAGGTTTTACGCTACCTATAGAAAAGTCTCATTTTTCAAGTTCTTCTTCTGGACAGGGGCCTACAAGTTGTGTGGACACAACATCCTAGAGGTCTCCTCCACCCAGACAGCAAAGGGCTCTACAAACAATCTTCTAGAAAAAGGGAGTGTTTTCCAACCTTGGGTCCCCAGATGTTCCTGAATTAAAACTCCCAAAAGCTTCACCACTAGCCATGCTGACCAGGATTTATGTAAGTTGCGATTGAAAAACTTCTGGGGACCCAAGTTTAGGAACTTCGCCTTCGGAAAGCTGAAACAGCTGTTTAATTTGTTGATTACACTTAACTTCTGCCTTTCCTCTAATGAATTCCATGTGGTTTACATTCATCTCCTCTTCCCCCCCCCCCTTTCAGCTCAGAATCTTATGAGGTAATTCAGGCTGGCCTAAGATCACCCTGTGAGGTGAGGACTTGAATCTACATACTAAATCTAATCCTGAATCACCGAAAAAAATAAAAAGTTGGAGAACTCAAAGCAAAGCATGAGTTCATTGTTCCTTCTGAAATGATTCTGGACTCACGGGCTTGCCAAATTTCAGCTTTCAAAGAGCAAATGTGTCTTCCAGAGTCAACAAACAGCCATTCATAACGACGCTCCCAAGCTTAGAGGACATAATAACACCAGAGCAACAACGGGGAGTGAATTTGTTCAACCTCAAAATAGAAACAGAAATTTCTATGCGTGAGTAAAAACTGGCAAGCTCTGAGAGAACTCGGCTTTACCAAGCATATATGCCCTGCAGAATTACCTAGCTTGGGGTTCTGCCATTCCAAATATAGGCTCCATTTGCACCTGGCATTCTGATCTGGCTACAGAACAAAGCAGGAACAGAATTTGCATGCAAAGTAGGACAGGCCTACAGGTGCAACACAGATTGCATTTTTGATGCTAAGCTACACCCATGCTGTATCAAAATGAGGACCCAAAGGAGCAGGGACTGTGATGAAGTGTCAGGAGTGAGTTCTGCCAAACAACCTATATGGTATTTTCCCACCCATACATGCACATATATAATGCAAGGAGGTTAAACAGCACACAAAGTCTTCTGAGTCAGGGCCTCAAGGCTTCGACTCACCTCACAGGTAAGAGTGGGTGTGGCATGACAGGGAACATTTCCAAGTGGAAAGCCATATGGGCAGAATTCGGCCTGCAGTCCACAGGTTCCTTTTCGCTGCCTTAAATAATGATACGTTTCGGAAATGGAGAAAAATACTGCATGGAACAGCAGCTGGCACCTGAAGCCTTCAACAAATGATCCAAATGGAAGGACTGAAGTTTCCTCTCATGTTCAGTCCTACAGACATCAGATGTGAGGCACATTTACTCTGGTAGATTTATACATACAGAGAATTTATGCTGTACAGGTATGAGTCTTGAGTTTTATAAAACTCTTCAAGCAATCGTTTCCAGGACAATTTATAAAGTAGGACAACAGTAAACAGAACACCAACTTATTTCCTGAGAAAAGTATTCCACAAAAGGGATAAAATAATCTAAAACACACTCTCTCCAACTATTTACTGCTTTACCTTAGACACTGAGGGCTATTCTTGATCCATCCAATTAAAATGATATAATAGTGTTATAAAGCAAGCCACACATTACCAGAAGAACAGATGCATCAAATAGCAAGGTGGAAAAACAATGCAGGACTGACTGGTCACGTCACTTCTTACCGTATCTATATTTTGATATCAGTATTTTAGGTCCGCTGGAATTGTACTAAAAAGCAAAGATCCAGTGGGATGAGGGCTGCTTCCATTATGCACACTTTGGGCTTTTTTGTCTCTTCCAGGCCGCCGATTAAGGGATGTGACTTTACAAACTGCCTTCCCATGTCAGGCCAGATAAGGCCTCCCAAGTCATGCCCCCAGATGTGTCAGACCTCAACTCTCGGAATGACCCTGGCAGGGTAAATATCGCTTGAGGTAACAATCCAAGTTATCTGGAGAGCGCAATGGAAGGTCTCTGAGAGATACAAGTAACAAGATTTTGCACTCCAGCACATGCAGAGAAGACTCTCTACTAAACACAGAGTTAAGAGGTAGAAATGGAAGCCAAGATGTGTGAGCACCAGGGACTATATCCAAAGACAGAACCACTTGGTACTAGAGATGTGAAGGCCTGGAAAAAAATGAAAAAATCCGGGGGAGTGGGGCGTTTTTCCCCAGTTTTTTTCCTGAAGCCTTTTTGGTTTTTTTCCCAATAAAATGGAAAATTTGAACAAAGAAAAAGAAAAATGATTATGGAATGTTTTATTTTAACATGATGAATAAAATATTTTAAGGCACGGTGTTCAAATATTTTCCAAATCATTTCTTTAAAAAGACGCATCGTATCAGGTTATTCTAATTTCTGTGCACTGAGGACAAGCAAGTTCTAGGTTACAAACTGAACATTCCAATGCAAGAATAAAATGCATGTGAGGGAAGCTACCCTGAAGGGGCCGAAGGTGGGAGAGTGACACCTGCACAGCGAGAGAGAGAGAGAGAGAGGGGGGGGGAGGGGGAGGGATGAGTGGTTGGAGAAGCAGAAGAGGAGGGAGGAGCGTAGAGCTGCCCAGGACAGAGAAGCCGAAGAACGGGAAATGCTATGGAAGCAATTCAAGGATTCCCTGAAGATTCTGGAAAGGGAGAAGGAGGAGGGTGAAACTAAGACCTTGGTTAAGGAGGAGGAGGAGCTAGAAAAGACGGGAAAACCTAGCCAATCAACAGTGGTGGAGGTGGGGGTTCGGATAATGTAAAAAGGGAACACCACGTGTCTTGCCCGCAGACTGGGACTGGGTTTGGATGGAGAACCGATGGACGGGAGATTGGGAACAGATGATGATGCCTAAGCCAGAGGCTGAAAGCTACAGGAGACGAGCCCACCGCCAAGGTTGCTCATACTGGGGTGAGCGGGAAGCCCATGAGTATAACCACAAGAGAAAAGAGATGCGGAAGGAACTAGCTTGGGAACAATGGCTAGCCAAGCTGAAGGAGGAGGAGGAAAGAACCGGGAGAATGTGCACCGGGAGGGGTGTGACCTTGAGAGAAGATTATCCCTTCAAATCCCACCGCCAGAGACGTCCTGGGCCCAAAACCACTTTGGAGATTGGGGTGCAAGTGGGGGAGCCGAGCCTCTTCGAGAGGGAGGGGAAGGAATGTGGGGGAACCACATCTCGCCGAGACTAGGAGGAGGGCTGGATTTTTCAGTATTTACCCCGTTGTATGAATCTAAGAATAATCCATTTGTTACTGATGTTAAAGATGTTGGAACTGTTATTAAGAAACGAGCCTCCTTGATTGTGGAAGAACAAAATAAAAGTCCAGTTTATTCTTTCAAAGACGTTTCTTTACTGAAGCCCGAAAGGCGGGACGCCTGAGAGAAAGGAGAACCCTCACAATGCATTTCTTCCTTTAGGAGGTGCTGCTATTGTCACAAGAAAGAGGTTTCACTTTTGTTTTTGCATGTGGGTGGGTATGTTTGGTTCTGTTCTGTCCTCTTCACTAGACCACAAAGCACTGGAAGAAAATCCAGAGCAACAAAAAACCCTGGAAGAATATACTTAATTAAATTGGTACACTGAATTTATTAGAATCCAGGGCAAGTGGAGGATTATTTATGTGTCCTAGCAACTATAGCTTTTTAATTAAATATATTTTAACCTCACCCTTCTCCTTAGAAAGACCCAAGGCAGCCTACAACAGCTTAGGTACAAAGGCTGCTAGGCAGGCTTTCCCTTGCTAGGAGAAAACTCCTGCGACTGATGCACCAAGCAAGTAGAGTCCACTCACATGTAACAAAGAACACTCAATTCAAAATCTTCCTTCCATCTCAGCAGGCACAAGGAAAGCTCAACCACTGCATCATTTTGAACACCATCAACTATTTCCTTAATTACCACGGAGTTATCCTGTAACAGTGATGAGAATGGCTCAGAAACGGCCTCAAATCATTGGGTCCATTGTGGTGAAGACATCCTCTGCTGCTCAAAAGAATGCAAGCGCCTGAGCAAACGGTTTTCTTGCAAAGTGCAAAACTTGACCCTTGCAGTTGGGAACATTTTCAGAAAAAAACAGGGATACTAGAGGGTATTTAAAAGGAAATGAAAGCTTGACGGAAGAGAGAAGAATGCAGTTTTAAAACATCAACGGATGGCTTCCAGACCAGGAGTTCCCCTTGCTATCTAATGTGAAATGATGAATGGCTAGAGAGAAGAAATGTTTTTGGTGGAACATGTCTTGTGGTCAGTTTAGCTGCTGCTGCTACTACTGATAATGATGATGATGATTCACATTGTATTACCAATCACTAGTCGAACGCTCCACAAGCGTTTAGGATTCAGTGATGTATCGGCGAATTATGCGAGCAGGTCCCAGTAAGGCGGCCTTCTGCAGCTGTCTGATGGTGACTTTGTCAACTCCCATTTCTTCTAAAAACTTGCTTAGCTCTTTAGGCACCGCACCCAGCATGCCGATTACCACTGGGACCACCTGTACCGGTTTATCCCAGAGTCTCTGAAGTTCAATTTTCAGATCCTGATACAGTATTGGGTAATTTTTTCAAGTTGTTTCTTGGTGACTCTACTACTGTATCACCTGGTATAGCAACATCAATGATCCACACTTTTTTCTTCTCCACAATCACAATATCTGGGGTATTATGCTCCAAATCCCTGACTGTCTGTATTTGGAAGTCCCAAAGTAATTCTGCATGCTTGTTTTCAATCACTTTTTCAAGGCTTATGATCCCACCGGTTCATTGCTACAGGTAGATAGTTTCATGCCTTTTTACAGAGTCTACATGTGGGGTACTCTGCTGGTTTTTCTATTCTAGCCTTAACTGCATTGGCGAGTCATAACCAGGTCTTTTCCTCATCTACTTTTCCTTTGATTTTTTTTTTTGAGGAGCTGCTTTATTATGCCAGCTATCAGCTCATATTTGCATCATTGCTTTCCTGTATTGTCCTTTTGTTTGCTTTACTTTAAACACCTCCTTGTTCTTAACCTCCAATAATGCTGCCTCTGTATTATTTTTTACATAATCTGCCAATGCATTATTCTCTTCTTCAATTGTCTGCTTCACTTGCAAAAGACATCTACCACCTAATTTTCTAGCTAAATACAGCTTGTCAACATCACTGCATGGATGTAACACTTAGTGAATGGTCATAAGTTTTCTTGTTTTCCTATCCAGACTATCTAGCTCCGTCTGAGTCCAGTTTATAATGCCAGCGGTATACCTGATGACTGGTATGGCCCAGCTATTAATGGCCTTGATGGTGTTACCACCATTCAGCTTACTTTTAAATACTTTTCTAACCCTTTGGATATATTCTTTATTGGCCACATTTTTCACTTGACCATGCTTGATATTATCTAATTGCAGTATGCCCAGATATTTATAGGCTTCAAATTGATGATACTTAATGGCTTGTCCATTTGGCATTTCAATTCCTTCACTCTCAGTGATTTTTCCTTTTCTCAGTGCCACTGTGGCACATTTGTTGTTGTTGTTGTTGTTGTTGTTGTTATACCCCACCCATCTGGCCACTCTTATTTCTTTATTTATTCAGTTTATTAAATATTTCAATAAAAACAGAAAATTATAACTTAAAACTCAATTAAACAAATACATCATTAAAATGCTTTTAAGATAAAATGTGCTAATTGTGTCATAGTTTAGTTCTGTTTCTCTATTTTTTTCCCGTCATCTGGTCAGCACTCCAAACAAGGCACAGTGGTCTTTGATGGCAAAGAAACAACCCTAGTAAATAGATGTCAAGTCAGATATTAGAGATAGTGTAACACAGCTGGCACCAGATACAATTTACAAGATGACTTAAACCATGAGCTTCAGCTTACTGGTGAATGAAAAGTTATACCACACCACATCAGACACTATGGTAAACTATAGTTGAATTTTCTCTATATTGATAAATTCTGCAGTATCAATTGAGGTTTGTTGAACACGCTCCAAGTACAGTATGGTACCTTGTATAAAGGAATTAATTCATTCCAAATGAAATTATGTTAAGCAAATTTTCCTTTATACAAATTCCCATAGGAATGCATTGAAAACAGAGTGATCCCATTTTATGTTGTATGGATTCTCCCCATAAGCGATTATGTTAAGCAAATTTCCCCTATCTCCAGAATTTTTTATGTTGTACAAATTTTATGTTATACAAGCTGTTTGTTATATTTTATAGTTTTTTGTCCACTGTACTTCAAGCAAACTTGCCAAAAGAACACTGCTGAATAGATCAGCCCTCCTGATTGTGGTCAATGAACTTTATAAATAGGTGTTTCATTCATCCAATGTGTCCTGGCAGAGAACACGTTGTTAAAATCTGTGTGCAGCAGATGCTTAAGTTCCAAACAGCAATCAGCCAAAATCAAAACGAAGTCGTCAGAAACTAATCTTGAAGATGCATGGAAAGAACAACATTGTGATAGTTTCATCATTAGTTTAAGAAGAACCGCTCAGGAGAATTCAAGATAAACCAGAAAACCAAGCTCCTCCATTTAAGGTGAGTGGGAGGATGACTCATTGGTTCAACAAGGCCACAGCTGGCACATAGTCTACGAGTAATTATTTGCAGGTCAGAAGCTGTGGTAGTGCAAATCTGGTCTAGACTGTCCCCTGAAAAACCACCAAAATGCACAGAATCTGAAGCTCTTCTTTTTAGAACTAGAATATCTACTGCTTTTGTAACACACAGTAAGGCATTGTACTCTCACAGGTAAATCAGAAAGTCTGTTATTCAGAGACCACTTAAGTACAAACTGCTTCTTAGAAAAAAGTGGGTGATTAAAACCCTAACTTGGGTACAGTTAACATCCTTTTCATCCTGGTATAAGGGTTAGAAATAAGATTCCCTCTAAAGTGCACTAGTGCATGCAAATACCTCTTGCCCCCCCCCCACACCACCACCACCACCAAGGAGCAGTGGGTTTCCTCCCCTGTGTGCCTCTCCTGACCATTTTTGTTTTGGTCACAACAGAACCCATGTGGGGAGTTGATTGTGCACAGAACAGAGCCCTGTGCAGGGGGGAGAAAATTGATGACACATTGGTTAGAAACAATTAAAGGGGGGGAATAACTTTAAAACCATCTGCCACCATCCTGATCTTTCACACAAAAGATGGACATTTTAGTGTTACGTTGATAAAGTCAAGAATGTACCTTAAAAATTGGCATTGGGTGGTTCTTTATAAATTGCCAATGCACCATTGATGGTTCGTCAAAATTGCCACGCTGAGTTAGTTATATAGCAAAAGGTTTATTAAACACAAATAGAGATACAACACAGAACACATACAGTACAGAAAATAGGTTAGTAGACATCTTAGCTTAAGGGTCCAAGGGCCCTTAAGGTTCCAAGATATAGCACAGGCCAGATGGTTCGATCTGCCCTGCTGTCCTGGACAAAGGACTAAATGGATTTCCATGATTTTTATAGTTTTCTGTATGGTAAGCATTTTGTACGCCTCTTTACGTGCCTACATGTGCCTACATGTGCTTTTTCATCAGTTCATGTTCTTGGCCTATAGCCATTTGGCCATCAAAGCCTAGAATGACCTGACCCTATTTCCTTGTTCAAAGTTGGTTCCTTATTCCTGGCTAACCGCCATATGTTGCTCTCAGCAAAATGACACCTCGGCACTATACGATAGTGCCAACAGTCTTAGAGGATGGGTCACCGTGACCATAGTCTTGTCTCCTACTTCCTAGCTTGGCTTATTCTAGCTAACCACAAAATATTTGCTGTTCTTCATAGACTGGCACCCACGCGCTTTATCTTTTTTTGTGGTTATGCCAATCCCTTAGTTGTGTCAATGAGACCTTCAGAGAGATGTATCTGACACCCACAGTCGGGTTTAACACTTCAGTATTGTTTATAATAATTTTTGGCTTTTCTCATATTTATAAATCCTTAACGTGTTTGTGTGTGCTGTGTCGTTACAGTCGTGACCGACCCTTCGTGACTCTATGTCCATGGAGTTTTCTTGGCAGGAATACTGGAGTGGCTTTCCAGTTCCTACTCCAGGCGTCTAGAGCACATGGTGTTCCCTGGTGGTCGCCCATCCAAGTACTAACCAGGCCTGACCCTGCTTAGCATCCCAATTCAGGCGAGATCGGATGTGCTTAGGACATCTAAGCAACATGTGTTACATAGCCTGTACTTAAAACAACAATCTTCTTGACTGTAGAAAACAGGGTCGGACCATTTCCTGCGACTCGCTATAGACTATGTGACCTCAGCTTTCTCGTCGACGCTGCTGGTGCCAAGGATTATGCGACTCTGCCTCTTGGAGGGCTCCTGGGTGGTTCTGTGGGACCTGTGGGACCTTGGGTGGTTCCTAAGCCCTTAATGCCCAGCGCTACCAGCTGACCCTGCCCCGTACTCCCTCTTCCCCTCCCCCCCTCCGGTACTTCCACTCTGCCCTGGTTTGTGCCCTATTTTTTTGCTTTTACCCCTTCCTCTATTTTTATAGATTTTTGCGTTGTATTTTATTCAGTTGTAGCTTGCACCGTTTCTGTGCTTGGTTATTGTTAATTGTATTTGCTTTGATTGCTCCTATTTATTTTTTTTTCTTTCTCTCCCTTTTCATTAGGTCACCATGTCGGCAGGGACTCTCATCTCAGTGGTGTCTGGCCGTGGGAGGTACGCTCTGGATGGTGGGATCGGTCGGGTAAGAAGAACTAGGGTCCGGCATCTAAGGCCTGTCCCCCGTTCTGATCCCATCGTCCACCGCCATCTACCTGGGTGCCATCCCGCCAGCGCCTCCGATCTGACCTGCCTGCTGATTAACGCCAGGTCGGTGCACAATAAGACCCCGCTCATCCTCGATTCTATCCTGGATGAGCACGCCGACCTGGCGTGTATCACCGAGACCTGGGTGGGCGCGGAGGGCGGGGCCTCCCTCTCTCTCCTGTGCCCACCCGGGTTTCAGGTTCAGTGGGCAGGCAGATCGGAGGGTAGGGGGGGTGGGGTGGCCATCGTCTTCAGGGAATCCCTTTATGTTAGCAGGTCCGCGACGATGGTGTGTTCTGGGGTGGAATGCCTCCATCTATCTGTGGGTCAGCGAGATAAGTTTGGCATTGTGCTGGTGTACCGTGCTCCCCGCAACCCAGCACAATCCCTACCAGAGATCGCCGAGTTCATCTCGGCTGCTTTGTTGAGGTCGCCCCGCCTTTTGGTGGTTGGGGACCTCAACTTGCATGCCGAGGGGGAACTCTCTGGTGCGGCTCTGGAATTCATGGAATCCATGGCTTCCATGAACTTATCTCAGCATGTTTTATGCCCCACCCATAGAGCTGGCCACACCCTAGACCTGGTTTTTTTCCTCCATGTCGCCGGATTCGTGTCTGGGGGTTGGGGACATTTTGCCCCTGCCCGTGTCATGGTCGGACCATTACCTGCTAAAATTTTCCCTGTCGATCGCCCCCCCACCCCGCGGGGAGCGCCCTTCTTACACCTGGGCTCGCCCCCGTAGGCTCCTGGACCCTACAAGGTTTATGGAGGCCTTCGGGGGGAGCTCTCTGGCGGTCTGGCAGACGATCCGGTTGATGCCCTGGTGGAAAGGTGGTATGTTGGTGCCGCCGGGGCGGTAGACCGGATCGCCCCTAAGCGTCTCCTACGATGTCGAGGCCGCTCCTCCCCGTGGTTCACGGAGGAGCTGCGGTCGATGAAGCAAGAACGTAGGAGACTGGAGGTCATATGGAGGGCGAATCGGACGGAAGTGAATAGGGCTGCCCTTAAACAGCTGACTGGCCGCTATCTTCGCGCGATCAGGGACGCTAGAAGATCTTATGCCTCCCTGAGAATTGGGGAGGCCTCGAGCCGCCAGGCGGAGTTATTCCGGGTGGTTCGGGACCTCTCCAATCCCAGTCAGCTGCGGCCTCCTCCTAGTGATTTCACTAGTGAGCAATTTGCAGCCCATTTTAGATCAAAAATTGAGGCCATCCGTTCCGACTTGCCCCCCAGTTTGCTCTAGTCCATCCTTTGGGTCTTCCAGTGCCTCACCCCTCCGTTCTCCCCTCCTGGACGAGTTCGGGCCGGTCTCTTCAGCGGAGGCCTCCAGAGCTATGGCTCGTTGCCGGCCGGCGGCCACTCCCTTTGACCCTTGCCCAGCTTGGCTTATAAAATCTGCCGAAGGGAACATGCCAGAGTGGTTTTCTTCCATCGCCACGGCCTCCTTTCGGGAGGGTTGTTTCCCTTCCCGCCTGAAGGAGACCGTGGTAAAACCCATTCTTAAGAAACCTGGCTTGGCGACGGACGATCTCTCCAACTTCCGTCCGATCGCCATTGTTCCCTTCCTGGGCAAGGTTGTTGAGGGGGTGGCTGCTGTCCGGCTCCAGTCATACCTGGAGTTAAACCATATCCTGGACCCCTTCCAGTCTGGATTCAGGCCTCTTCGCGGAACCGAGACCGCCCTGGTCGCTCTGCAGGATGACCTCCTCAGGGAGGCCGACAGGGGGTGTTCCTCCCTGCTCGTCCTCCTTGATCTCTCAGCAGCCTTTGATACCGTCGACCACGGTAACCTTCTGGCCCGGCTCGCTGAGGCGGGAATTGGTGGTCAGGCCTTGGCCTGGCTCCGTTCCTTCCTTGGCGGACGGACCCAGAGGGTACAGCTGGGGGATGTCTTGTCGGCTCCTTGGGCTCTCCCTTGTGGGGTGCCCCAGGGGTCGGCAATCTCCCCCGTGCTGTTCAACATTTATATGAGGCCACTGGGGGAGGTCATCAGGAGATATGGAGTTCGCTGTCATCAGTACGCTGATGACACGCAGCTCTATATCTCCTTTTCTACGTCTGCAGAGGAGGCGGTTCGCTCCCTCGATCTGTGCCTGGAGGCCGTTCTGGAATGGACCAGAGATAACCGACTCAAGCTTAATCCGGAGAAGACGGAGGTTCTGTTCTTTGGGGCGCCTTCGCCTCGGTACTATGGCCCCCTCCCTAGACTGGGGGGTACTTCCCTCCAGCCTACAGACAGGGCCAGGAATCTGGGCGTGGTCCTGGATTCGGCCCTCTCCCTGGAAGCCCAGGTGATGGCCGTTTCCAGGGCCGCTTTCTTCCATCTCCGCAGGATCGCCCAGATCCGTCAGTACCTTGACGAGTCCTCCCTGAGGACAGTCGTGCAGGCCCTGGTGATCTCGAGGATCGACTATTGCAATGCCCTCTACGTGGGGTTGCCCTTGACCCTGGTCCGGAGGTTACAGCGGGTGCAAAATGCGGCGGCCAGGCTGGTGGGGGTGCTCGTAGATTCGAGCACATCACCCCAGTCCTGGTCCGCCTGCATTGGCTTCCCGTTGTCTTCCGGATCAGGTTCAAGGTCCTGGTCTTGGTTTTCAAGGCCCTCCACGGCTTGGGACCAGGATACCTGGCGGAGCGCATCTCCCTGAGGGCATCCGGATCCAGACCCACGAGATCATCGCAGGCGCGCTCCTTGAGAGTGGCCACACCCAGAGAGGCGCGGAAAACGCGTACGCGGGAACCACGCCTTCTCTGTGGTGGGGCCCTCGCTCTGGAACCATCTCCCTCCTGAGCTGCGCCTGCTGGAGTCCCTGCCCGCCTTTAAGAGGGCTTTGAAGACCTTCCTCTTCAAGGAAGCATATGGTGCCCTTATTAGTTAGTGGTTTTTTTTTTTTTTTCCTTTGCCTCACCGTTTGCCGCCATCTTGTCCTCTGCTGCCCTTGCTTGGTGGCCTGGTTATCTTCAGCTTTTAGCCTTTTTAGCTTTTAGCTTTTGCGTTGTTAGCCGCCCAGAGTTCCCGTTGGGAAGATGGAGCGGGATACAAGTATTTAAATAAATAAATAAATAAATAAATAAATCTGACTAGAGATTATTTTTACCTTGCAAAACCCCCTGGATGATCATCAGTCTGTTCTTCCAGAGCTAAAGAAACCCCACCATCAGAACCTACAGCAATAGTATATCCACCATCTGGCTGCCCTATGCAGAGATTAAATCCTGCTGCAGGAACTGTGACAATTGTAAGGAGAATGGAAAAGGAAATGATGGGAATTAATGGGAAAATGAGCTCATCCATAGGTTTTCTTTTAGTGAATGAACAGAGTTTAAGCCAAAGTCTTCCTAGAAAAGGTGAGGTTTGAGGCAGGAGAATGGAAAAGTGGTACCCAGGCCTGTTCCACAACACTTGGTACCTGAGAAATGAAAAGAAAGGAATTGCCCCAAAGCCTGCCAAATTGGCAACTAGATCTGACTTCAACAACAATAACAACTGGACGGTGTTGTTCAGCACACTGGAAGCTACAGGCTAGTTTTGGCACACACAGCTTTTTTCTCTAATACAGTGGTGCCTCAGATAACGATGGTAATACGTTCTCCGAGGTTAGTTGTTATCCGAAACACGTCGTTATCCGAAATGCAGTTTCCCATAGGAATGAATGGGAAACCGTTTAATCCGTTCTGGAACCTAGGAAAAAGGCACAGACACCTGGTTTTTTGCTCAAAACTCTTTAAAAAGTGCACTTTAAAGGTACAGATGCAATGCCACCTGGGATAACGTTTTTACTGATGCATGCTGGAAATTCATTATCTGAGGCAGTCCATGGGGAAAATTCGTTATCCGAGGCAGCCCATAGGAAGATTCGTTATCCAAGGCAGCCCATAGAGAAAATTCGTTCTGCAAGGCAGACCTATACCTAAGAATTGTGATTCGTTATCCGAGGCAGCCCATAGGGAAAATTCATTATCCGAGGCAGCCCTATACCCGGAAATTTGCAGTTGTTATCCGAATTATTCGTTATCCGGGGCAATTGTTATCCAAGGTAAAGCAAAAGCAAAAGTGTTCTGCTTATATACTGCCCCATACCACTTCAAGTAGTCTCTGGGCGGTTTACAATTTTTTAATTACAGTGTGCAGGCTACACATTGCCCCCCCCCCAGCAAGCTGGGTACTCATTTTACCGACTTCGGAAGGATGGAAGGATGGGTGAACCTTAAGCCTGCTACCTGGGATTGAACCCAGGTCGTGAACACAGTTTTTTACCTGCAGTACAGGCATTTAACCACTGCGCCACGAGGTACCACTGTATATGGGAACAGGAAAATAATGCTAGACTCTAGCAGCTAGAGGACCAGTCAAGATGTTGCCACCAAAGTCCTCCGGCATCTGCCACCCTGAGGCAAACACGTCACTGTATTTAAAGGCATGGCCAGCGCTGCTGGCATAAAATAACTCTGCTGGGATAAAATAACTCGGCCAAGTCCTCCAGAGAAGCATCAAATGCACTGAAAGACAGAACCTTACTGATTGTTGGAAGGAGCCGGCTGGCAGATGTTGGGCAGCAAGGCAGTGCCTGGAGCTCTGAAGCAAAGCAGCCTTGCCCCTTAACCAGAAAGACAACATGAGAAAAATTAGTAAAGCAAATAAGTCACACAAGCACATCCAACAACACTGGTGTAACATTCTCTCTCAACATCCCGCAGAATCAATTCCCAACCACCAGAGGGAATTAGCCAACCATGTGAAGCATCCAAGGGGTCGCTCTAAAAAAAAAATCTCCTCAGCAAAAACAATGTCAGTCTGCGATACAAGCAGTTGAAAGGCTGCAAAGGAGAGATGGAAGGGTATAACAACAGCCATTGGGCAGGACTGCAGCGAATTAAGCAGGCAATCCATTTTCTATATGAAAAATGTGTCTGTTCAGATAGAGGCTCCGGGCATGGATTTCAAACAGGACATACAGTATAAATAAATCTACTAACTGTTCTGCCCGTGTCAACACTTTTCCTCCATGCACATGTGCGCGACTGAAGGCTGCCAAGTACCAGCAGTGTCTGGCCAACACGCTGGGAATTCCAGCTGCGTTTTCTTTGTTCTCTTCTCTGTAATGTACTGTAACGCTCAGCCTTGAACTCACCTAAAGAAATTGGGTGATAATTAAGCAACTCAGGCTTAATCATCAGTCCAGCAATTACACAGGATACTCATTTTCACTCAACAGCTGAGACCAAGAGATTGGTTAGAACTTAAAATCGTAAACAGCAGCTGGGGAGAGAAGAAGGCAAATTTGCACAGCCACCAGTATGGCCCAGTAGCAGAAGGCCTGTTGGCTTGCTTTTGTTAACAAAGGACTGTAGCCCCCACACCAGAAGGTTTACAGGTGGGGACTTTTTGTCAGGCCCAAACTTAGTCTAGAGCAAACACAGGACACTGGAATCCTGCTTCCCTCTCTTAAAACAGGCAGGCTGAGCTGGAGCCAGATGACTTGGGAGATAGATGATGGGGCTCTACTGAACAAGAAAGAGCTGAGAGTCAGACGCCTAACATTTATACAGGGTTAACCACTGAGACACTTAACATTTGTTTCATCAAGTCATGGAAAATCCACACAAATAACATGGTTCAATGCATAACTGTTTAGTGCTCAGTTTACTGTTTCAACTAAAAAATTGCTTCACCTCTTTCCCATGGAGTTCCAGGCAGCCTCTATTATTCTATCCATTGACCACCTTGATCCTCAGAGCTATGAACAGCAGAGACAGTGACTGGCCCAATGTTAACCAGCGTAGGTCTGGAGCCAGGATTCCCTGCCTACAGTCACTTGCCACTGTTACTATAAGCTGAGTATTTAAGAACATAAGAACATAAGAACAGCCGTGCTGAATCAGGCCAAAGGCCCATCTAGTCCAACTTCCTGTATCTCACAGGGGCCCCACCAGATGCGTCTGGGAGCACATGAGACTAGATCTCTGTCTCCTGATACCACTCCCCTGCATCTGGCCCTTGAAGGACCCTGGTTTTAAGGCTGGAGATGACACATCTCCCTCATGGTTTGTAACCTGTGATGGACTTTTCCTCCAGGAATCTGTCCAATCCCCTTTTGAAGGCACCCAGGCCAGAGGCCATCACCACATCCTGTGGCAGGGAGTTCCACAGACTAACAACACGCTTACAGTATAGATGTCTTCTATACTAATTTGCTATGTGCATGTGCATTATTTAAAAGCAGTTATTCACAACATGTGAATCCAGAAAATCCAAACAACATGAATTATGATTTCAAAACCCTGTTCTTTAAACTCTCTGCCTAAGACAGCAAAGAAAGGAATGGTGTTTAGGTCACTAGTGGGCTGTTTTTGTGGTTTGGAAGGTGGGTCATGAGTTGTGCAGTGCTATGCTTGGAAAGTGCTTAGAAACTCTTTCTTCCAGAGCTGGAGAGAAGGTGTTTATCATATAAACGGTTATTCATCTTCCCCATATATCAACTGGAAAATAAGCAGGGTGGATAAAAAAGTAACCAATGCTTTAAAAAAACAAATTGATTTAAATCATGATTTAAATTATAAAAAACAGTTTTTAAATTTAAATCGAATCTGCTGTGAAAATAAACAAAAGGAAAAATATTAATCTCCAAAAGGCACTAGCTGTGCTTTCTTTCTGTAATACTGAATGTAAAAACTTCTCTACTCTATCAGATGTTCAAGGTATTTTGCCTTGAACGTCTAATATTAAACAAAAAACTAACAGACTCTGAATAGAGAGACTTCACTCTAACCCTAACATGATGGTGAAACATTTAATGCATGGCATTGATAAATAGAGTAATGCCCAGGAAAATTCTAACTGGCAATGCCTGAAAGGACAACAGCAGCCTTGACAATCAGCCGTTTCCTTAGCAGGCACAAAAGAAAGATCACAATAAATGAGCCTCAGACTCATCAGGAGCTCCTGAACACAGTGGATTATGAATTCCCACAATGATAAAATGGGTTGCTTTCTATGGAGATCCACTTCATACTGATTTTTCACTGGTAATTACTCCACCTAAGCTTTTGGTGTGACTCAGTTTTAAATCCAATGATTTTATCTGGCTTTTACAGGAAGATCTTTCCTGTTACTGCTATTTTCTTAATTTCTTTCTTAATTTTATATCTTATTACAATTAAGATATGTAGATAAAATATATAGGGACAGCATAGTTTATCATTTATAAACATACACAATGTTGTTTTTTTCACTGAATTGAGAGGGTTATATATAGGGGATGTTTTTCATAAATGACAAGACAGGCAGGCAGCCTTCCAAAAGGGGAAATAGGAAAATATATAATTATTCTTTGAAAAATGCCAACTTTCAACTTTTTCTTGACAAGCACAAAAGCTACAAATTATTACATTTTAAATGAAAACTTTAACTCTCGGCATACCCTATTATGAAGGGTATGCTATTTTTGTAGTTCGGTTGCCACTCTGCAGGTTACAGGCTCCTAACAATCCTGTACAAAACAGGGCAGAACCAGGACAAGTAAGAAAAAGATGTACTATACTGTATAAAGCAATGTCCATAACAAAAAATAGAGCAAATATTCATCCTAACAGGATTCCAACATTATGCAGTTCATCTCTCTGACTAAATTGGACTAAGAGAGGGAATCCACTAGAAATTGTATCTAGGACTACAACAGTGTGGAACAATTGTTATTACAGATACTAACTGAAAGTTGAGTCATGGCATCTGGACTTCTTTTCTTGAGAGATAGTACAGTTGCAATGACTCAACTTCCAGATAAACTCAACTGGATGACTGAAAATCTTCACAGACATACACGTACCAACCTTTCCACTACAAAGTAGTGCTCAATGCAGCTTATTATCTTCCCAAAGGAATAAAAACAAAAACAAATTTAACCACAAAATCATTCAAATCAAGTACAATCATCTCCATCATGAAAAACATCCACACTGACTATATAGAAGTTAAAACAGCAATTGCAGAAAACATCAAATATAATTTGACAATTTAAAGTACAGTAGGTGTTTTTACAACATTCTTAAAACAGAGAAGAAGCTTATGGCAACTCCCATTGTAACAACCTAGGGCAGTGTTGGAGAACCTCTGGCACGGGTTCTCCAAAAACACACATCACCCCTTCAAAGCCTCCTATATTCAGGTTAAACTGCTGGACTGGCACTTTGCGAAAAATTAGTGGGTTTTGAATCGCAGTTTGGGCACTTGGTCTCTAAAAGGTTCGCCATCACTGATCTAGGGGCCGCACAGCAGCCCCTCTTCTGTGTTCTTGTCTGCTAGCCTCTGCAACTGTTTGTCTTCTTAATACCTCTCCTTACTATCTGAAGATCCAGATAGATTCACAATAGACAAGCTGATCCCTTATGTAGGTACCAGGCCACAAGCCGTTCATGGCTTTAAATGTTAGGACCAACACTTTGATTTAGGCCCAGTGTTCCATTTTTTTCCCCTCCAAGAGACAAAGGAAACACATGCATGCATTTACTGTATTAGCAAAACCAACACTAGTTCAGGCTGTGAGATGGGGAATTCCTGCTGCTATTCAGCATCACTGCTGTGTTGAATTGTGGAGTCACCCCCCATCACATTAGGCTCAATGTTTGAGCCACTACTACACCATCAAATTCCATTTTTCACCCAACATTCTCTCCAAGTTCTGATCCAAAGCGCAAACAATTTTTCCAGACTTGGACAGAAATCACAGCTCAAGGTTACATAAGTTATCAGAAAAAGCAGGAATCCCTGTTTGTAAGGTAGGAATTTAGGTGACTCTATAGGATTACTACATGTATAAAAAGAGATAAGGCAAAAAAGGGTCCTGCTGCCCATCCTGAGTCTGCAAAGAAACCAAGAGCAAAGCACTCCTTTATCCCTTCCCTCCTCCCTTCCAACCGCTGGCCCAGTTGACCTCTGTTCTTATGTTAATTGCAAGTAGAGGCATCAGCCAGCAGCTCTTCTCTAAATCTGATCTCCCTCTTCTTCTCCTTCTTCTGGGGAACCACAGGGCTGAGCACCACAACATTCCTGCCCCAATGTCTTTATTGTCATGCAAAGAAAGATGGATTCTCCTCTGAATAGAAGTGGGGCCTAGGCACAGACTGTCTGGGTCACATTACATAACTGCACATTATTACTCATACACTGGCCATTATTAAACTGCCATCTTGCAAAATTTGCTTTGCAAACATTCCCCCTCCTCAAGAGGATTAGAGTGTGGGAGGCATTTTTTTCCACAACTGCTTCTATCCACCTCATGTCAAATCTGTCTGGTTTATAGTCCATTCCGGACTCAATTTGTTCTTCCATTTGCATCCTCCTCTCTCTGTGAAATCTTTTATAAACCACTCAACAACATCCACACCTCTCCAAAATTTGCTACTACTGTATCTCCATCTTATATAGTATCTGCTTATGTTGTGTATTTTACAATATGTATATCCTTTTACCATGAGTTATTCTGTATTCAAACATATGGTTTTCCCAGTAGTGATGTCTGCAAGTGAGAGCTGGACTATAAAGAAGGCTGACTGTCACAGAATTGACACTTTTGAGCTGTGGTGCTGGAGGGGAATGGAACAAGAGGAATGGAAGTTCATTCTGTTAGGAGCCTCATGGCACACTCTAGGTAAAACTGTGCTCACAACCTGGGGTTCAATCCCAGGTAGCAAGCTCATGGCTGACTCAGCCTTCCATTCTTCTGAGTAAAATGAGTACCCAGCTTGCTGAGACACAATGTGTAGCATGCATACTTTAATTAAACTGTAAACCACCCAGAGACTACTTGAAGTGGCATGGGGTGGTACATAAGCGGAACACTTTTTTTTTTTTGGCAAGGAGATCAAACCTATCCATCCTGAGAGCTAAGAGCCTCGTGGCACAGTGGTTAAATGCCACTGTAAAATGTTCATCCCTGGAAGGATACTCAATCCTTTTGAAGCTGAGGCTCCAGCCTGCACAGTGTATTTTTGGCCACCAGAGACATGGTATGGGGCGGTATATAAGCAGAACAGAGGACTCCTGGAAGGATAAATTTTGAAAGGTCCAGGACTTTTTGGGGGAAAAGTCCCTGAAGGCAAAATTGAAGACAAAGGGGGACAGCAGCGAATGAGATGGTTGGATGGTTATCGATGCAACCAACATGAATATGACCAAATTCCAGGAGGCAGTGGAAGACAGGAGGGCCTGGCATGCTCTGGTTCATGGGGTCATGAAGGGTTGGACACGACTTAATGACTAAATAACATTCAGTATTTTATTGAAGATCATAGAATCATACAGTTGGAAGAGTGCTTAAGGGCCATCCAGTCCAACCCCCTGCCATGCAGGAACCCACAATACCTCTGACAGATGGCCATCCAGCCTCCGCTTAAAAACCTCCAAAGAAGGAGGCTCCAACACCCTTTGTGGCAGCATATTCCACTGCCAAACAGTCATGAAGTTCTTCCTGATGTTCAAATGGAATTTCTTTTCCTGTAGTTTGAAACCGTTGCCCCGCATCCTAGTCTCTGAAGCCATGGAAAACAAACCTGTTCCCTCTTTAATATGACATCCTTTCAAATATTTAAACATAGCTATCATATCCCCCCTCAGCCTTCATACGGACATTTTGAAAAACAATTGTACAGTAGTTTCTTTTTGATGTAAATTTTAAGGTTGGCTTCTGTTATAACAAAAACAGCAAAACTCCCTGCAGCAGCTTAAAAACCAAAGTTTTACAGTATCTGATGCAATAGTTTAAGAGACTGCAGAAGTAGTCTAAATTCCATGAAAGTTTATGCCAAATGGAATCTTGAGTCTTTAATGTTCACAAAACCGCTTATTTCTTGGATAATATAATGTTAGAACTGCAGAGCGGAAAGGAACCCTATGGACCATCAAGTCCAGCCCTTGTCAGAGAGGCACAGTGGAAAATCAAATCCCCAACCTTCCATAACCAGAGACCTAAACCGCTGAGCTTAATATAACACACCCACAGTTCAAAGAACATATAAGTTACTCTTAAAAGAACTGGCCCTGCATTTGTAGGACTTGGGCTCTAATGCAACCACTATCGCTGTTACATTCTCCAGCCTGTAGCAAGTAATTTGCATGGGATTCAATTCCTGAATCTCCAGTAATAAAAGGTTTATCTCTAGTGTACCACTGTTTAAGAGATTGTATTTTAAAATATGTAGAGGGTAAGGTAAAGGTTCCCCTAGCACATGCGTGCTAGTCGTATTTGACTCTAGGGATGGCGCTCATCTTTGTATTCAAGCCAGAAGAGCCAGTGCTGTGCAAGGCCATGGCCATGTGGCCGGCATGGCTGCAAGGAAACACTGTTTTGCCTTCCCGCTTTTTACGGCAGCACCTATTTATTTACTTGCATTTACATGCTTTCGAACTGCTAAGTTGGCAGGAGCTGGGGTTGACAGCAGGAGTTCACTATGTAAAGATGTAAAGCACTTTGCAAATTATTTTCCACAATTTTGACAGATGATTATTCACAACTAACAACATAATTTTAGTTTTATCTACTCTAGAAGTTATCAAAACAATAATAACTGTTTCTATGGCTATTTCATTGAAATTGTCCAAGCAATTCAACAGAATTCAGCAGATCAAAAACTTCCCAATAGCTTTATTCCTACTAGTCCATTTCTCTAGTCTTATTTTCAATTAGAAAACACTTGCCATAAGCAGAAATCCTTAACACCAGAAATTTGCGTCTCCAGCAACATTTATTATGGAAACACCCATTTAAAAGGCTAAATCAACTAGACCCATAAAGGAAATATTTGAATTATAAATCAAAACCAAGCCCTTTATATGTAAGAACTGAAAACATAATAATATATAGTTGTCCTTTTTCGAAATTCCATTATGGCATTAAAAAGTTCCATAAAACTCTTCTTGTCCCATAAAACAAAAAAGCAAAAGTGTTCTGCTTATATACCGCCCCATACCACTTCAAGTAGTCTCTGGGCAGTTTACAGTTTAATTACAGTATGCAGGCTGCACATTGCCCCCCCCCCAGCAAGCTGAATACTCATTTTACCACCCTCTGGAGGATGGAAGGCTGAGTCAACCATGAGCCGGCTACCTGGGATTGAACCCCAGGTCATGAGCACAGTTTTACCTGCGATACAGGCATTTAAGCACTGCACCACAGAACAGAATTCTGATTCAACTGTTTTTAAAGAGTCCAAATAATTTATATCTGGCAAAATCCTGTCTGTGTACTTGTGCCAGTGTCAACTGGATCTGACCACTGAAATAAGTAATTTAAAGCTTCCTGTTCCCTTTCAAGTCCTCCTATCCCTTCATTTGAGGTTGTAAGTCCCTTCCCCCATGCTGCTTTTTACCCTGGGGAAGCCTTTGGTAGTCTTTGGATTTGGGGGAGACTATTAATCCCCTGCCCTCCTCCCAAAAGTCAAGACAAAAAGGGAGATCTAGAGACCCTTGGACCAAAAACAGGGGGGCAGTGGGGATAGAAAGTGCATGGACAACAGAATTTGGGCCAATATAAATTATTTGGACTTGATTCCCTTTTAGTTGTGGAAATATTCAATTAGGATTCTGTTCTGCAGAAGGATTTAGTTAATTAAAATTAATTATTTCTTGTTTAATTAATTATTTCTGGTTTAAAGGTAAAGGTTCCCCCCGCACATGCGTGCTAGTCATGTCCGACTTTCTGGATTATGCTGTCAGAATTTATGACGTCATGAATTTATGCCAGCATAATTTATGATGGCTTGTGTTGTATATAAATAAATAAATAAATAAATAAATTCACCAACAGGATTTTGGTGTAATTCATTACTCTCTTTTTTCTCACGGGTTGAGTGATGAATTCCAAACTAAAATTGAGAAGACACTTGAAACCACACCACCACCACCACCCGAGCCAACTTTTCAAATTGCATTATCCATCTGTGAAACAAATCTAGACCTCACAACAGCCATGTGACTTTGGGACTTTAATAAAAGCATCTATTTTTTTTGCCTACCCACAAGAACTTGGTTTACAGCCTAAAAAAGACAAATTATCATTAAAGGCCTGTTGCTTGTTTTTTCCTTTCTTTATCTTATTTTATTTTTAGTAGACTACTAAAGGCAGAGGAGATTTCCCCCCCCCAGGATTCTGCCTGTTATTTCAAGAATTGATTTTCTATGAATATTTTTTTACTACAGGGTTTCAAATGCTACAACAGATTATTGTGGCATGTACGTGCAGTGTCACAAGCCCTATTCTTATTCCTCCCAGTTTACAGAAGGAAAAACCCAGGCAGAACGATTTTTATAGAATAGCGAAGGTGCATATAAAGCCTTCAAGTCCAACCCCCTCCCCCACTCCATATGTTAAACAATGAATAGTTCCTTTTGAGAGACATGGGGATTTGGCCAAAATGAACACAATGAATCCCTAACTGGGTCCTTTCAAGGAATAAGCCAGGAAAGAAATATTTTAAATAAACCCAAAAGAAACAAACAAACAAATGTGGTATGAAGATTTTGTGAACACTCAATTCTTTCATTCATAACTAATTCATTTACTTAACAGTGACAAAATCTACTTCTGGAAATTATTCCTTCTAAATGCAGAATTTGAATTTTAGGCTGAAACTGAGTCTTTTATTATTGTGCACCACATTTGTATTATACCCTTTCTCAAGTGCTTAATCTGTCAGTCTACAGATATTGTTATTTTATTCTTACAATTCCTCAAAATTGCGGAGGCCAAGATACAAAGATCAAAGATTTGAATCCAAATCTTCTGGGTCCAAAGTTTGGCATTCCAGTTATTCTCCCATATTAGCTCTTTGTAGTAGTGCAGAATACAAACATTTACCCTTTTCCTTTTATTTTCCACAACTCTTACATTTTTTTAACCCAAATGGCACCGATTCAATAAAATTATGCGAATTATTTCCAGGGTTAGGATTTCCTAGATCCAAATCTGATGGTTTATAAAGATCATATTTACAGCATGTCCTCTCTCATTCCCCCCCCCTCTCTCAAACTCACACACACACACAGAGCTGAAATACTAGAGGTTAAGCAGGGGGATATATATACTGAAATCAATAGAAAACCAACAATGACAAATCCACCATCAACAAGTATTTGTACCACAAGTTTTTCATCCTCTTTGGACACCGTGTTTCTTGGTCAACTTCTCATATGCCCAATAAACCTAGTGTATCAAGGCCTACCATTTTATGGATATTAATAAAGATTATTTCTCCCAGATTTCCTCACTAAATTCTTCATTAATCTTTCTAGAAGGTGAACATTTTTGGGATCTAACCCAGTTTCTGGACGGTACACAATTTCAGAGAAAACTATGCAGCTATGCGTCATTTCAGAATGTAGCTGAGGAAAATCACAAAATTCAGTGTCTCGTGGGGGAAAAAACAGATCACCAATAAGAAAAAATTTGGCTTAGCCTTCTTGATACAAGTTTTTGTTTTTTTATATGGGAAGGCATAAATACTGCTATATGAAGAGACATGGTACCAAGTTAGCTAGTATATTATTTTTTTTCTGAGCCTGAAGATCAGCTCTTCAAGAGCAATTCAAATGGGGGGGAGGAGGTATGGTATTTTTCAAAAGAAGATACAGTGTCTAGGGGTTGATATGTGGCAACCAGAGGAACATGTTTTCATGACTGCAAAAACTCTTAACCAGCTTGCTGACCAGTTCATATAAATAAGCGTAAGCTGCAGATCTGAAAAAACAGAAAAGAACATTTGAATCTTAGGGAAGATAGCCAGCACAGCACTGGAGTCCTAAAAGCAATCGGAAACTGGGAAATGTTCCTATCACAGAACCAGATTTTTTAAAAAACTGCAAGAGAAAAAATGCATTTGTTACTTTCAAGGGATAGAAAGATGGAAAGACAAGGAAGGGAGGAGAGAAAAATGCATGATTAATGGAAAGAAAGCAACAGCAGCCACACATTCCTGATTGGCTGAAGAGGAATGCTTTTGTGTCTTAAGACTTGCAATCAGAGTCTGGAAAATTACAGGGCCTTACCAATAAGAAACAATTGTGGAAGGAACAAACAAACCCACATCAGAGTACCCCTCCAGACAAAAGGTCAGGGTCCCCTAGAAAAACGATCTAAGAAACTAGACTAATCCAGGAAAATAGCTTCTTCCATAGTTCTTCAGATACAGCACTTTTGCTGTCAAAGGACTACACCTACCCTTTCATCACCAGTGGGTGCTGAATGGGGGATGATGGGACACATCCCCTGAGATGTTACGGCTTCGGCACAAAAGGTAGACAAAGGAGGAGTTTTACTATTGGGACCTCAGGCTCTCCTTCTCAAGGGGAAGTATGTTACAACCCAGTGTAAATGAATATTGAAAAGAGCATTTCTGAAGGGCAACCTGTGTTTTTGAACCTGCAGGAGTGCTTCCTCTTAGGATAGGAATGAGAAACGTGGAGCTCATCAGATGCTGTGGACCGCAACTACCATCCTCCCTGAACTTTGTTTATGTTTCCTAAGGCTGATGGGCACTGCAGTTCTTCAACTTCTGGAGGGATACGCTTTGCCTACCTTGATTAATGATTGAAAGCTAATTTCTCGTGACCCTTAAATCCTGTCATCTGGGTGAGCAGCAGATTAAGTTTTCAGAAGCCATTTAATCCAGTATAATGTATGCAACACGTGAAGAACCAGTGGTCCTCTGAATGTGGTTCAACTCCCAACTGCCCTTGCAGGGCTTCTCTAGGATATGAATCAGATGGAAAGGAACTTCAGTAACATCTGGAGAACATCCTGGGAAAGTTTACGACCAATGCTGATACTCGACCATCGTTTTTCTGTGTTCCATTTCACACTATTCAAAGACTCAAAGAGCAGATACCACACATCTGCAGAAATGGAGTATATAAGCAATTAAAGCTCAGGCTGAAAAGAAAGCTAAAATAATGAGCGCCCCCAAATCCCTGTATCTTCAGAATTAAGGGGTTTGTTTTATTTTATTTTAATTGCAAAAGCTGTTGTTGTTTACCACCACCCCCTTCCTAGGAGGAAGTGAAGAAGTGGACTGCAAATCCACAACCTCTCCTGCGAAAATAAGGTGGACAGTGTTAAGAGTTGCTGCTGCTGTCTCACACCAACTCTTTTCTGTTACTCATTTATTTTTCAATCCTCTCTCCCTCCTGAAAGCAGGGCCCCCAGGTGGAACAGGACAACAGTGCTAGCTCTTTGCAAAATAAACCTATTAAGACTCAAAGGGGCCACACGATTCTTCTACCCCATCCTCTGGATGCGGTGGCTGTTTTATTTGGGGGAGGGGGGAAGGCTCCCTGAAAGGGGCTAATTTCTGAAAGAAAATGCCATTGCCATACCACAACCAGAGAACTGCCACAATCATTGTAAAAGATACTCAACCTCGGAGATCCAGTGGTTGTCATACCTTAATCATAAAGAAAACCTACAGATCCAGCATGCCTTGAAGGGGGGAGGTCAATGTGGATAAATACCTGGCTCTTTCAACAAGCTCTTAGCTACATCACTTTAGTTACGGCCTTGTCATCTCAAATTGCCTTTTAATCTTATGTAAAGATTTACAGTACAGTATATGATTTGCTTATGTGGGAGTTGAGTCATGGCAACTGGACTTCTTTTTCTTGAGAGATTGAAATGTTTTGCTGCTCATCCAAACAGCTTTGTCAGTTTGAAAAAAGCTAGTTTCAGACTGATGAAGCTGTTTGGATGAGCAGCAAGACGTTTCAATCTCTTAAGAAAAAGAAATCCAGTTGCCATGACTCAACTTCCAGATAAACTCACCTGAGAATCTTCACAGACATATTTGATTTGCTTATTGGTTTCATTTTGTTTACAGATTTGTTGTTGTTATTGTGGTTTTATTGTATTAATTTGGTAGCCAGATGGGCAGGGTGCAAATCTAATTTAAAAAAATAACTTCTCTGGGAAGACACGATCGATCGTCTGAAGAGACCAGAACAGGAATCGGGGGAGGGGTGGGTGGGAATGAGGGACTTCCTACTGTGCAAATTTACATGGATGACCATACATGATTGCATTGATTGATTTCATATGAACACCAGTGTTTTCCATGTTACTTT
>CM074735.1:134303038-134555538 GCA_037367245.1 Phrynocephalus guinanensis
AGACTGCCAGTGTATACACAGTGTATACACACCCTGACTTCCTATCCCAGAGAACAAATTCTTGAGATATTTTTGCAGAGGAGGGAGAACAGCACCAGCAAACTTTCCCGAGAAAACATAAGCTAAAGGTTCAATTAAAGTACATAAAGTTCTTGTCTCTCTTCTATTTTTGGCTATGTGACAGGACTGTTCACATTTGACTTGTTTAGTTCTTTTTTAAACAAAACACACTAGGTAGTGACTCTTGCCCCCATTGATGAAATGTTTCCATGTTATTTACCCACACAGAAACAAATAATGGATACTGTGCTTTTTGTCTTACTTTGTGGAAATCCTTTTATTAAAGCTGTTTCCAACCCTTTCTGTACTTTTTCCTCCCTCTACTGTGCCACTGTATTACCTTGGTTTGAGTGTTTTGCAAAACAAGCAAACATTTCTTCTAAATTTTGCCTTGATCAACAAGCAATGCCTTGCAATAGGAGCACTAGAGCAGGTCACATGATCAAAAGTGAACCAATGGTAGCGCTCTCTCTTTCCACCTGTTGCACTGTGGGTGATTGTCTGCAATGTTCCCTCTCAGGCAAGCATCAAAGCAGAGGGAGGAGAGAGGAAATGAGGACTCCCTTGCACCAGCCAGGAAGGTTTTCAAAGATGAATGCAGATGAGGGGTTTGTTTTATTTTTCTCTATACAGTATTTATACTCTTCTTTAAGTTGTTTTCAATATTCTTTTTCCCCCCCAAACAATTTCTAGTCAAGTGAGTATAGGTCTACAAATTGCATTTTGTTATTGTCACATTAGAAACATAGAGTAAAATTCTGTTAGTCCAAAGCAGAGCAAATTCTGCAGCCAGGTACTGAAACCATGGTGTGGACATGGACTTCTAGCCAACTTATTTTGTGAGTTTGGGCATTCTGTGTGTACAGGATGTGGTCTATGGGGCCCCATGGGATGTTTTGCTTTGATATAAGAGTGTTGTGGTTTATATGCATATTTCCAGAATGGATTATGCTTGTAAACCAAGGTATTACTGTACAGAGTAGCAATTGCTGCATGAACATTATTTTTCAGTGTTCTTTCTCTCCGTTAGAAATAGGCTTGGATGGGACATGATTACTCCTAGAATGTCTTTCCTGGAGGAAAATTTTGAACAACACACTATTACCCCATGGGGCAGATTTATGAGTACCGTATATACTCGAGTATAAGTCGACCCGAGTATAAGTCGGGGCCCCTAATTTAAACCCAAAAAACTGGGAAAATTTATTGACTCAAGTATAAGCCTAGGGTGGGAAATGCAGCAGGACCTGGCAACTCCTCCTTTGTGAGCTGGGTGTGTGTGTGATGTTTAAAATGACTTTTAGCCACCGAGGCAAGTGCTTTAGTTGGTGGCTAAAAGTCATTTTAAACATGGGGGGGGTCAGGAGAAGTGGCACACAATGTTTAAAATGACTTTTAGCCACCGACCCAAACTTGCCTCAGTGGCTAAAAGTATTGACCCGAATATAAGCCGAGGGCCCCTTTTTTCAGCCCAAAATTAGGGCTGAAAAACTAGGCTTATATTTGAGTATATACAGTATGTCACACCACATGCAGGACTTGTCTTTTTATGGAAAAGGTTGAAATGGCAATACTTTGTGAGTGGGATATGCTTGTCTTAGAGATCTATCTAGAATTGACTGGCAGAAGTTTGTCTGCTTTGTACCTGAGTTCAAAGTGCTGTGGTGCTGTTAATTGTTTGCTTTATTTATATGGTGGCCAGTATCTTGTTAAAGATTTACATATGCAGAGCAACAGCTGCGAAAGCCATGACAGCTATCTGACAAGGTGCTCGTTGCACCTTCTTGTCCGGTAGACAGAGTCTTTTCACCATTATTGATGGCAGCAATGAAAATGTATACCCAAAAGCAAAGAGATTGTTTACAGTAGGACCCCAGTATCTGCTGGGGATTGGTTCCAAGCCTTCCTGTGAATAATGAAAACCGTGGATATGAGAGAACACCAAAATGTTCCCCAAAACTGCTGTTTTGAGATAGTAACTTCGTTTACAGCTGCTGTTTTGCAACAGTAGCTTGCTTTGCGGTGGCTGAATTATTTATTTATTTATTTATTTATTTATTTATTTATTTATTTATTTATTTGACTTTCATACCACCCATCAAGCCCTAGGGCTAATTTAATTATTTATCCTCTGCCAAACATGGATAACTGGATCAGTGGCTAATGAATCAGTGGATACGGGGGTCCTACTGTACAGTTCAATCCTATCCATCCTGTCAAAAAACATACAATATCTTAATATATTCTTCTTGAAACTTAACTTCTGCTAGCCAGTGCCACTCCCTATATCACTAATAGTGTAGAAGACCCGTAGTGGTGAAAACAATTACCGACAGGTATCTAACATCCCATTCCAGATGTTACCGACAGGTATCTAACATCCAGAGGTTTCTGGATGAAATAAACTATCTGGGTTCTGATCAGTCTGGCTTTAGGCCTGGTTATGGGACTGAGGCGGCTCTGGTTGCCTTGGTAGATGACTTACACCGGGAAATGGATAGGAGGTCTGTGTCCATTTTAATTTTATTGGACTTTTCAGCTGCTTTTGATACTTATCGACCACGGCATCCTCCTGACTCGTCTCTCTGAAGTGGGACTTGGGGACACTGTCTTACAGTGGCTTCAGTCCTTCCTGCAGAAGAGAATGCAGAAAATGTTGTTAGGGCACTCATGTTCAACACCACGACCACTGACCTGTGGGGTACCTCAGGGTTCTGCCCTGTCTCCTATGTTATTTAACATTTATATAAAACCACTGGGGGGGGGGGTTATTCGGAGTTTTGGGGTAAAGTGTCACTCGTATGCCGATGACACTCAACTCTGCCTCTCGTCACCTCCGGATTCCAAGGAAGCTATTTTGACTTTAGATCAGTGCTTGGTTTCGGTAATGAACTGGATGAGGAAGAACGAATTGAAACTAAACCCAGACAAGACAGAGATGCTTTTGGTCAGTCAAAAAGGGGATTGAGGGATAGGGGGTGCAACCTGTCCTAGATGGGATTACTCCCCTAATTGAAAAAAGAGGTGCATAGCTTGGGTGTAGGTGCTCCTGGATTCATGCTTGAACTTAGATGCCCAGATCACAGCTGTGACTAGGAGTGCATTTGCAAATTTAAAACTAGTACACCAGTTAAGCCCATTTCCTGAGTGTAACTGTGGCCATTGTAACACATCCCCTAGTGGTGTCCTGACTATACTACTGTAATGCACTCTATGTGGGGCTACCAATGGAAAGTCTCAGGAAACTCCCACAAGTCCAAAATGCAGCAGCCAGATTGCTGACTGGGGGGGGGGGTTACAGAGAGGAAAACAGAATAGCTGCACAGTGTCTTCTGTTTGTTAGCTTGATTAGACTTCTACTTGGTAACCTGGGGTGTGCCTTCAAGGTCAAGAAAAAATTGGGCTTTTTCACAAGGTTTTTTTTTACCATAGCCTGAAACAATGTCTGAATTTCCCCTTTCCTTGCTAAATCACTAGGCTTGGCTACTCTGTTTCTGCTCTGATGCCCCTTTGATAGCTTTTGTGTTGATGTTTTTGCACATCTGAATGGATTTGATACATGTTAAACTTCTTTAAGTTTCTCTGAGTCTATAAAGAGAGGTGAGATGGACCCAAAGGTGGAATCTGGCACCTGTTTATATTATGTGGGTTCAGACATGCATAATTTCTTGTCTTGCAGAATTCATGCTTCTCCTCTGAAACTCCCTTCCAGAAGTGGTGGCAGCTGTCAGCCTTGACAGCTTAAAAAAGATTAGACAAGTTCATGGAGAACAAGGGTATCAATGGCTATCATTCTGGATGCCTAAGGACAACCTCCGGGTTGGAGAGATAGGCAGGATATCTCTCAATGCCATTTGCAGGGAATCTTAAGCAGGTGAAGACATCTGCTTGGGAATACCCTGAAGCAAAAGGTGAGCCACTGTGTGAGAAAGAATGCTGGACTGGATGGGCTGTGGCCTGTTCCAGCAAGGCTGTTCTTATGTTCTAGTTCTAGTTCTATGTTCTAGAGTGGGATTTTCCCACTCGCCTGAAGGACACCGTGATCTGGCCCATTCTTAAAAGACCTGGCCTGGCTGCTGATGATCTGGCTAACTACCATCCGGTAGCAAATGTTCCCTTTATGGGCAAGGTGATCGAACGGGTTGCTGCAGTTAGGCTCCAGTCGCTCCTGGAGGAAAATCATGCCCTGGATCCATTCCAGTCCAGGTTCAGGCTGCGGCATGGGACCAAGACAGTCCTGGTCGTGTTGCAAGATGACCTATTGAGGGGGAGGGGGATAGGGGTTTCTCTACCCTGTTGATCTGTGTTGATCCTTCTCGATCTGTCAGCAGCCTTTGACACTGTTGACCACGGTATCCTCCTGGGCTGTCTGTTTGAGGCGGGTGTAAGTGGTCAGGCTTTGTCCTGGCTCCGGTCCTTCCTTGATGGCCAAGCCCAGAGTAGAGATGTGGTGTGTTTTGTCGTCCCCATGGATGCTGTCTTCTGGGGTTCCCCAAGGTTCAGCATTATCCCCTATGCTCTTTAACTTCTACATGAGGCCGCTAGCGGAGGTCATTCGGAGTTATGGAGTCTGCTGTCATCAGTATGCTGATGACACACAGCTCTATCCTTTTCCACCCCTGCAATGGAGGCTGTGCGGATCCTAGACTGCTGCCTGGCTGCAGTCATGGAATGGACCAGGACTGAGGCTTATCATCCAGGTTCACCCGTACCTTTACGTGGATTCCCTTAGGATGGTTTGTGCAGGCGCTGGTGATCTCGAGGATAGATTTCTGCAACGTTCTTCACACGGGGCTTCCCTTTACCCTTGTTCGGCGACTGCAGCGGGTGCAGAATGCAGCGGCCAGGCTGGTTGTTGGTGAGGGCAGGTTTGACAGCATCACCCCCATCCTGGCTCACTTGTACTGGATACCCATTGCCTCCCGAATAAGGTTCAAGGTACTAGTTTTGGTGTACAAAACCCTCCATGGCCTGGGACCTGTCTATCTGGAGGAGCAGATCTCCCAGAGGTCAGCTTCGTCCCAACTGACCAGAGCCTCGCTCTCCCTTTTGCTCTGGGTGGCCACTCCGAGGGAGGCCCGAAGGGTTTCTACCCAGAATCGGGCTTTCTCAGTAGCCACCCAGGCACTTTGGAATGCCCTGCCAACGGAGGTAAGGCTGGCGGAGTCTCTGCCGGCCTTTAGGAGAGGGCTAAAGACCTGGCTAATCAGGAAAAGCTTCTGTGATCATTGACTGCACAACGGTATTTGGTTAATTGATTTGTTTGTCTGTCTCAGCTTTTTCTTGCCGGAGTCTATGCTTGCCTGTATGGATGCTGTTGCTGTGTCTTTATTTTTTATTTTATTTTTTTGTTTGTTTGTTCACGGGTTGTTTTTGTGGGCAAGTTGTTTTTTCTTCACAATTTGTTGTACACTGCCCAGAGTTCCTGAGGGAAAGTTGGCTGATAAATATAGATAGATAGATAGATAGATAGATAGATAGATAGATAGATAGATAGATAGATAGATAGATAGATAGATAGATAGATAGATAGATAGATAGATAGATAGATAGTCTTGAGGAGGGTAAAAAATATATAAGGAAATCCTGCTCCTTTCCTGTAGAATTGCTGGATAGCTCTGTGGTTCTGGATAGCTCTGTATAACTTCTGAGCCACACAGGGTATTGTCGATTTTAAAAACAGAACAAAGATGTTCAGATAAGGAGAATTCTATGCAGAATGTAACTCACCCAGTTTTTTTCCTAGCTGCTATGGAGGTACTGTTTTCCCACATTTAGGTGGTGTCGTTATTCGTTCCGTTACGTAATGAAACAAATAACGAAAATTGTGATGAAATTGGAATGAAACTAACAGAACCACGAAAATTAGGTTCGTTACATTTCATTTTCGTTAATGGCAACACACAATGAAATGAGCTGTTTTTAAATGTTAAAAATGTCCTGAGTATCCGTAAAAACCCAGCAATATTTATTCTGCCTGATAATACCTACCAGGGGGGTTGGGGCCCTTAAAACGTGCATTTATATCTTTTCTCAGATTGCTGTATTTTTTTTTCCTTTAAGGGGAGTTAGGGGACATCGACCCAAAATGGTCCCAGATGCCTAATATTGATTTCTTGGGTATTAAAATGTCCTGGACATCCGTAAAACGCAGCGATAATTATTTGAAATTATTACCTACCAGGGGGTTGGGGTCCTTAAAACTTTTGTTTTTGTCTTTCTCCCATCGCGATGTATTTTTTCTTTTCCTTTAAGGATGACACAAAATGGATCCCAGCCACAAAACGGATGCAAGCCATGTGATGGGATCATGTAAATTCTTGGACAGTTTCAACCAACAGCATGCCCAGGGTGCAGACTGGGTAGGTGTGGCAGCCACAGAGGGCATAAAAAGCTCCTGCAGCCCCCGTCCTCCTTGCAGTCTGCGGTGGGAGTTAGGGTGGGATTGCTGTCTCTGCGACTCGTTACTTTAGGCCAGCCGGGCAGGTGTGTGTCTCTGTGTTCCTGCTGGCTGTAGCCTGGCTCTTAGGGGAGAGAAAGAAGAGATTTCTCTTGCAGCCTCCCTGTGTACCTCTCGGTGAGTACCCTCCCCTGCCCTGTAGTGCAGTCACTCTGTGGCGGCCTTACGCCCTGGGCAACACCCACCGCTGCCTTTGCAGCCTCCCTGCATACCTAGTGCAGTGTTTTTCAACCACTGTTCCGTGGCACAGTAGTGTGCCGCGAGATGTTGCCTGGTGTGCCGTGGGAAAAATTCTCCCTACACCAGCAATGGCCCCCCCGCATCCCGCTCGCGACCAAGGCAGCGGTGCGGCGCCGGCGAGCCGGAGGAAGGCGGCGTGTCCAGAAAGAAGCCGGCTGCCGCAAGGCTTCCTTGGGAGATGTAGTTCCTCCCGCAGGTCTGAGACGCGGTCCTGGGGAGGAGAGCGGACTACCTTTCCCGGCGTGCTTTGCACGCTGGTGAGGAAAGGCTGGCCGTGGGCGGGGAAGGAGAAGAAATAAGGGAGGAGGAGGAGGAGACTGGAGAGCGAGAGAGTGAGAGAGAGCTGGGAGACACGCGCAGGCGCATTGCGGCGAAGGGTGCTCCAGAAGCCGCTCTTAAAGGTTCTTGGGGTTGGTTCCCCCTCCTCGCTCACTGAACCCCCCTCGCTCCCTCCCTCGCCTTGTGCACTCACTGTTTGCCTCCTGAGGGTGGGCAAGCGCCCCTGCCGAGCCAGGTAGGAGCGCACGTGCGCACCCCTCTTTTAAGGGTGGGGAGCAGGCGGCCGTTGACAATGGTCATTTTTGTGGGGGGGGTAAATAAAGGGGAGGACGTGGGAGGCTGAGGAGGGGATTCCTAGGACCTAGGGAGGAGACGGGAATGGGGGGTCCCTTCCGGGCCCTGTGGCTGCCTGGCTGGAAGGAAGGGAAGAGAAGGGAGGCTTATACTGGAAGGGGTAAAAGATGGGGGTTGGGGGGTCGTATATGAAGAGCCTCCCCCAGCCCCACCTTCTTGGGTTTGCAAGTTCCTCTGAAAAAAAGTGCCAGGAGGAGGGAGGGGGAAGGTGAGGGCAGGCGGACATTTTGATAGGGATGCCTTGGGAGGGCCTGGGCCGGAGGATGGATTTGTTGTTGTTTTTTTTGGGGGGGTGAGAAGTGTGTTTGTGTGTGTCTGATAGGCACAGAGTTAATTTTTTTAACATTTTCTAATGGTGGTGTGCCTCGTGATTTTTTTCATGAAACAAGTGTGCCTTTGCCCAAAAAAGGTTGAAAAACACTGACCTAGTCTATAATGTGTCTCTGCCAGCATCATTTTTTTAGTATTTTCTGGGGCGTTGGGGGACGCCCATGCGCGGAAATGCTTTAAATCGCGCAAAAAGCGGGTAAAAATGAAAAATGAAAAACCAAAATGAATGTTTTTCAAAAAATTCATGAAAAATGAAAACAAACCAAAATGGGACCCACAACGAAAAATGAAAAACCGAAACATCATTTTTTCGATTCGTGCCCATCTCTAATGTAGATACATATGGTGCCACTGCAGTTTGTTGCAACTGTTGCTACACGGTAGATAATGCTACATTTCTGTTCCCCTGAAATGGACCCACAACAAGGAAAAAAAGAGATAGCAAGGATCGATTCAGACCCTTGCCAAAACTCTGCAAAGGAATTTCAACAATGCTCTGGCTTGTGCTTTCTTCTACCGGAGCTCTTCTTGTGCAGGCCTAGCGGAACTGGGAAAACCCCTCAGCTTCCTCCTCTCCAAATAAGTGCATGCAGGAAAGGGTTCTACTCCACTCAACAAATTCCCCCTGAGTCTTTGCCATTTAACACCGGCATCAACAGCAACACTGCTGCATATGCCTTCTGATCTTATAATGAATACATTTAATTAAAAAATGTATGCTTCTGCACATTTAGTTTATGTTAATTATACATCTAACAGTATGATTCATACGCAGAACTATTCATTTACTAGCACAAAACCTAGGGTGCTAACAGGCCCGTGGCAAAATTGGAAGAGATGGGCATTGGAGCAAGTAGTTTAGGCACTTTGGGTGAGGCCGTGTTCCCATCTTATTATGCAGTAATACCAGTGGTTGCTCAGACAGAACAATGAGTGTACTTTAAAATGGGTTTAAGGTTTTAAAAAAATCAAGATTTTAGAATGATATTGTATTTTTGGAAACATTATCCTTCTGAGAAAAATAAACTGGTGAAATGCTACATTTGATGCTCAAAGATTGTTCAGAGTAGCTTCAGTTTGATAGGCGCCGTACTATATATCTAGTGACTTGCAAAATAAGTGCAATGGAGTGCCTGCGCATAGGGTCGTACAAAGTAGATGTGCCATCTTTGATCTGATTTTGTTCAGGGAAAATCCAGCTCCACCCCGACATGGTTCAAGAACAACAATTACAAAATATATAACTATGCATGCCCTTTGGGAGGGTTTTTTTTTTTAAAAAAAATTCCAATAATTCTCCATTCTGGGAGTTCTAAGTGACAGAACCGCACATAGAGACACCTAAGAAAGGCCTCTCTCAAATCCCTTAGTAAGCCAGCTGCCTTCTGCGATGTCACATTAAGATCCCTGCCCATATGCATTTGACAGGCAAGGCAGCCACAGTGTCTGTGGTTAAAGAACTCCCATCCACGTGTTCTAGCTTCCTGAAATATTTATGACACTCGTACTGGACCTCTCAAGAGCTCGGACGCGGTTTGTCCCATCTGTGAACATACGGTTTTGGCATCGGTGCATAGGAATCAGAGAGCCCTTCCACAGGCAGCAACGGCATGCAAAGGAATTTAAGAAACCCATCCGGGGTAACCCGTGACGCTCATTGTAGTGCCTCCCAAAGGATGTTTGCTCGGATGCCAACATATTGCAGAACAAGCAGCTCATTCTTTATACCAGGGGATGTTTAATTGCTTCCCAAATTAAATATTGGCAGGCACAGAAAAAGCACTTATTTCCCAGCATTTACAAGAGGAAGTGGTGACAAGAGAAGGCCAACACAACCCCCAGTGTTTAAGCTCCTCTACCCCAAAAGGCAGTGTGTCTCAAGACACGGGAGTGACTCCATGTTGCTCCTATGGACCACAGGTCTGCCCGCTGCCGACAACTCCCCCCACCCCAAGCTTGAAAACTGGCGCCCTTCTGCCAGAATCGCTGGGGTCGCCTTCTGGAAGGATCACTGACCAGCTCAACAAGCACGGACCACCACTGCTCTGTCCCAAGGTGTTACCCGCAGTGTCCTCTTTGTTCCTGCCTGGAGGATGATGGGTGCTCAACGGTCAACCGAGAGCCACAGGCGTCTAATGACAACTTCTGAGAGGAACGAGAAGTCCTTTTTAAATTGTAACAAATATTGTCTTGAATATTGTCTCGAACCTCTAAAAACAGGCATGTCCAAACTTCAGCCCTCCTGATGTTTTGGACCGCAACTCCCAGAATGCTGTGCTGAGATTGCCAGTGACAAAGGACTATGGGAGTTGCGGTCCAAAACATCTTGAGGGCCAAAGTTTGGACATGCCTGCTCTAAAATTACAGGGACCTAGGGTGGAAGTTTCCCCTGGCGTCTGCATGGTGTCAAGTGCAGCCACCTGGGACCCAAGAGATCAGAAAAGGTTCTGATGCGACATCTACAGATGTCAGCAGCTTCGGGGCACATCAGAAGGATATTTGTCCCTCTTACAAGAGGCTGGAAGAAACAGACCCGCCCTTCCAGATCCATGGGGGAAAACTGGTCAGCAAAGAGGACGGAGAGGGACAAAGTGCTCCCTCCATTAGGAGTGTAAGAAGCACTCATTTGTTGCAGAACTTCCCAGGTATGAACAGAGGTACCTTTGAGGTAGGTGAACTCTTCCCCATTACATACAAACAGAAGTGGAACAAAAAAAGGGTCACGATTTTGTAGGGCCAGGTGGACATCCAAGCAGAAAGGAAAGTTTGCCTCACCACCGACACAGGTCTCTTCCCTTGTGGCCAAATCTCCCTGTATCAACAGAGAAGTCCTACCTTCAGTGAGGAGGACTTTCTATCAATCCTGAGCACAGGTCACAGATCTCAGTCTCTGTGTTTCCTGTAATACCAGTGGGTCCTTCAACCAAGGGTGGGAGACCACATGCACACCTGGCTCTCCAGGAATGTCAAGGCCGCCTGGAAAAGGTAGCCTCCCAGGACATCTGCTGTGCAAGCCAGATGCAGTGCAAACGTGAACGATGGTTGAGGCCAAATTTGCATGCATTTCCCTCTTTTTGCCGTTTGTAGCTGCACCGATTCCACCCCTACCCCCACGGCCCCAATGGACTGAGCGCTAACCCTTCACTCACCATCTCATACATCACCATGCACACATCGCACCCACACACAGAGCTTCATACATCACCATGCACACATTGCACCCACACACAGAGCTTCATACATCACCATGCACGCACCACACACAGAGCTCCGGATAGATCTTCAGCATTGGGCAGTTCCTTGGCTTTTCCCACCCATCCGCCTCCCACCTGAATGCCTTTCCAGGGAAGCTGCCAGATGAGAGGATAAAAGTAACAATGGGATTGTCAGTCCACTTGGATTTTTCAAGTCCCACTCAGAACACGCCATGCACGACGGGGTCTCGGTCTTGCGCTGCCACCTCATCAGGCAAAGCCTGAACCTGCTGCGGCCCTTCCTCTTCTCGGAAGCAGGGAGCAGCCGCGGCACCTCGTTCTGGCCGAGGCCCCCCGTTCAGTTTTCGTCTCCCTCTGAGGACTCCTCTTCAGCCTCCTCCAGCCACTGGATAAACTTCTGAAGCTGAAAGAAGATACAACAGGGAATCATAAAAGAATAGGGAGGCTGCCTACCCAACGGAGCCACCGATCGCCAGATAATCTCCACAGTGAACTAGAAGAGGGGAATATGTCTGTGAAGATTCTCAGTCATCCAGGTGAATTTATCTGGAAGTTGAGTCATGGCTACTGGACTTCTTTTTTTTGAGAGAGATAGAAACATTTCGCTGCTCATCCAAACAGCTTCATCAGTCTGAATACAGCTAGTGCGAGTCCTCCATCTTATAGTCAGCTTTGACCTCTTGTCACCCTGGCCTGAATTAGGCTCATAAGATGAACAGTGGCCTAAATAGGCTCGTTAGGGAGACAATAGTATCCTTAGCCTTAAGGTGAACAATGGCCTAAGGTGCTGAAACCTATCAAGAATGGGTCGTTAGCTATGGCCTTGGTGGTGAAGGCTTTTTGATTTGTCTGAATACAGCTAGTAGGGAAAAACGCTGGTGGAAAACATGTGATCCCTCAGCGGCTGCCCACATGGAGTCCATAAGTATCTACTGTGGTAGCAGGATAAATTGTGCTATTGCACACTGCCTCTTTGTGTGTGTTGGGGGATGCATGTATCACATTTCTGTATGCCCCTTAAGTGCTTTCAAAGCAAAGTCTTGGGCAGGGAGGCCTACAAGCCTTCCACCTACGTGGGCCTCCCTCCCTCCCAAGCACATGTGTCTTGTGGGATGCATGTGGTCACAACTCCCCTGCCCCTCCAAAATGTGTGTGTGTGTGTGTGTGTATTCAATGTTATCTTGCACTTGCACCCTCTAGACCAGTGGTTCTCAACCTGTGGGTCCCCAGCTGTTCCTGGACTGCAACTCCCAGAAGTCTCCAACATTCGCTGCGCTGGAAGGGGTTTCTGGGAATTGCAGTCCAGGAACATCTGGGGACCCACAAGTCGAGAACCACTGCTGTAGAAGGTAAGAGGGGCAAATCTGCCTCGTTTGGAGGGCCCCCAGCATTCTTGTATTTTCTGTTAACACTTTTTTAAAAAGTTTGGACACTAGAGGGTATTATTTCAGTTAACAACAATTTAGTTAAGCTATTTTCTTCCAAATCAACAAAGACCTGTTGTGATAATACAGTTAGGGCAGGACCATCGGATGGCCCTGTTGGAGACCTGTCCCTCACCAACCCAGGGCCTGAGTTTTCTGTCCATAGCAATGTCTCAGGTCCCACCAAGCAGGGAGACGGCTGTACTGAGACCCAACGCTCCCATGACAGCTGGGCCCAGATTGAGACCCTTGCAGTAATATTGGCTCTGGGGATTAGGGAATGACCTCTGGGGGGAAGGAAGGATCTGGTCTACCCCAGCAGACGGTGCCCGTAAAAGCTGCCTTGCCGTCTGCGGAAGCCGACTACAGAAAATGCCAGCTGCCAAAGAGATGAAAGCAAACCAGCAGCAAGCAGAAGCTCCTGAGGAAGTGGCAAGGTTCCTCCACCTCTAGGGCATGATGGGGGAACCAGGTGGGAAAGGAACCAGAGTCCCCCTGTGGAAGGAAAGGACAAGGCTGATAGCTGATAGCCCAGTCAGACAAGCAGGCAGGACAGGAAAGTCCACGCTCCTGCCAGGGACTCACTAAACCGCTGAAGAGGAGGAGGAGGAGCATGCTCTGACTGGTGTGTGGGTCACTGGCCAGGGCGAGGGGAGAAAGGAACGCCTGTGCTGCCATTTATTTTATTTATTTATTTTTACATTTAAAATACCGCACCAATCTCCCAAGGGAACGCTGGGTGGTTTACACAAAAAGCACAAGAGATGCATAAAATAGTAAACAGATTAAAAACATATCAACAATTGGAAAATGTAAAAAGGTAATTGGCAAGAGGCATAAGACTAATAATAAAACAAATTAGAAGGAAAGAAAAAAAAATTAAACCATGATACAAACCCTAGTGATTGCCAAAGGCATCCCTAAACAGCCAGGTTTTAACGGCTTTTTTAAAAGATGCCAACGAAGGAGCCTGGCGTATCTAGCTTGGTAATTTGTTCCAAAGCACCGGGCCGGCCACCGAGAAGGCCCGTTTACGAGTTCCCTGGGGGTGGCCACCCAGAGTGAGAGAGCCATGGAGGATCAGGTGGGTCGGGCCAGCTCTGACCGTAGGGAGATACGCTCTGCCAGATAATCAGGACCCATGCATGGAGGGTTTTGTAAACCAAAACCAACACCTTGAACCTTATTCGGGAGGCAACAGGCAGCCAATGCAGGCAAGCCAGGATGGGGGTGACGCGGTCAAACCTGCCCGCACCAACCACCAACCTGGCCGCCACATTCTGCACCCGCTGCAATCACCGAACAAGGTTCAAGGGGAGCCCCATGTAAAGAGTGTTGCAATAATCTATCCTCGACATGACCTGCACCACCGTCCTCAGGGAGTCCCCATCCAGGCACGGGCGAATCTGGGTGATTATCCTAAGATGGTAAAAGGCCGACCTGGTCGCCACCTGGGATTCCAGAGACAGATCCGGATCCAGGATGACGCCCAGACTCCTCACTCTGTCAGCCAGCTGGAGGGCGGAACCACCCAGACTGGGAAGAGGGCCAGTGTACCCATCCGGGCCACCCCCGAAGAACAGAACCTCAGTCTTCCCAGGATTGAGTTTGAGTCTGTTAGTGAGCCATGCATACAAGCCTCCAAACTGAGATTCGTGCCCATCTCTAATATCACGTGCACAAGAACGAATCTTGTGCACAAATATCGTCAGAGCGTACAGATCACAGCTGCTCCCAAAAGTCAAATGGAGCTTCCCATGCTCCTCCCCAGAAAAGGAATAGGCCTCTGCTACACCTGCAACAAGAACTCGCACAGATGAGTGGGCTGAGGTTCCTAGCTGAATCCCCACCAGGTTTCCTGGGAAAGGGGCCACCTCAAACCACAAAAAGTGTCTGCGGCTGATAGAGTTACATAGCCGCTAATTGTGCAGCCCTGGGCCACCAGCAGAAGGGGGATCTGCTGAAGCATTTCTGAATGTTTTATAGTCACCCCTGGCATTTCGCGGTTCAAGTACTGCAGTCCCACTATATCGCAGGATCGCAGTACCTGCGCCTTGGGCCACGCGGGAGGGGCAGCGGGGGCGATCGCAATGCATTTCAATGGAGATGGCCCCGGATGAGAATTCTCGGGGTGGCGCGGGGTGATTGCATCGTCCCGCGCTGCCCCCCCCACTCCTCCGAGAAGCCTCGGGGCCGCTGGGCAGGCGGCGATCGCATCGCCCCACGCTGCCGCCCCCACTCCTCCAGAAGCCTCGGGGCTGGCTGCTGGGGGGGGGGCGGCGACAATCACGCTGCCCCGCAATCTCCATTGAAATGCATTGCCAATGCATTTCAATGGAGAAATTTTCCCCATTGGAATGCATTGAGCCAATGTTTTCCAATGGGGAAAATTTTCTCCCTTGGAAATGCATTGGCAATGCATTTCAATGGTGACGGCCCTGGACAAGAAGTCTCGGGGCGGCGCGGCGGGCAGTCAGATCCCCCTGCCGCCGCTGCACGCCGCCTCAAGACTTCTCGGACCAGCGTGTTCTGGCGGCGGCAGGGGGGTCGGATTGCCCCCCCCCCCCCCGTCTTCCACATATCGCGGATTTTCAGACATCACAGGTCGGGTGGGTGCCTATCCCCCCACGATAGGCGGGGGGTTACTGTACCCCCCAAATTATGGGAAAGTTGGGACTGACTAGATGGCAGATCATTATGTTGTTATTTGTCCCTTCTCTGAGCATCAGACCAATGAGTCTTAGTTTGTCTTTGGTCTGCACCTGGTAATTCCTCCAACATCAATGATGCAAGTGAAATTTGCTTATCTCTGTGTGAACATGTTTCCTAACAGTCTTTCTAAGGAAGAATATTTGGGATTGTTGCATATTCAGTATTACTGAGCAGAGGTAGACAACATGGCGCCCTCAAGATGCTCTAATTACTAATTCCGTGAAGATCTTCTATGATCAACAAAGAGCAGTTAGGAACAGCAGCTGACAATGCCTTGTGCCCACCCCGGGGACTCACCCGCTGGTTTTTACGAAGCTGTCGGCCTTTATCTGAAGTGTCCCTTTGAGAAAACCAGGCAAGGATCATCTCTTCTGCCAGGATTTCCAGCTGGTAGAAAGTCATCAGCACCTGTAAGAACCCAGAGGACACACATTCAGACACAGTGGGCAGTTGATTCGGGGTCAAGTGCTTTCATGGTGAGAAAGTGAAAGCAGACCACTTCCAGACTGTTAACCAGCTAACAGGACAGATAGTAAGACCCCCATATCCACTGATTCATTAACCACTGATCCAGTTATCCACGGTGGGCAGAGGGAAAAATTAAATAATTCAGCAGCCACAAAGGAAGCTACTGTTTTAAACAGCAGCTGTAAAGCAAGCTACTGTTTTAAACAGCAGCTGTAAAGCAAGCTACTGTCATAAAACAGCAGCCGTAAAGCAAGCTACTATCACAAACAGCAGCCATAAAGAAAGCCACTGTCACAAAGCAGCAGGTGTTTTTTTTTTTTTTAGGGGGGAGGTGATGTCCTCTCTTATCCATAGTTTTCGTTATCCATGGGAAGGCCTGGAACCAATCCCCAGTGGACACCGGGGTCCTACTGTACCAGCATCCAAAGCAATGAATCCAAGCCCAGAAAAAAGGCAGAGAGCCTCACATAAAAGGAAAGAATTGCACAAGCTGGTTCTTTTGTCTAACACTGCCTAGAACTTTGCTAAAACACACACACACAACATGTGAAGAAGATATTTTAAAAAGTGGGTTTCAGAAATGTAACCTTCCTTGTGTTAATGGAAGAACACGGCCTAATTATGCCATTGCCGTCTTTGAAGTGACAATAAGAGCAGACCACCCCAAAAGGTGCTCTGGTGAAGCGCTTATGCACTGTTTTCAAAACGAGTGTCACTCAGCCTCATGGCAGATGACCGGACAATGGCAAAATCCTTGATCCATATGTGTAGTATGTGTAATATGTGGATAAGTACATAACCATAGTTTGATTTCTGTTAGTCTTGTCAATTGATATATTTGTGGTTTTGTTGTATATGCAATAAATCAAGAATGAAAAAAACAACGAGTGTCACCCAGCCCAACTTATTTATTTTATTCATTTAGCTTCACCTTTATCCACATTTGTCTTAAGCCCCACATCATGCTCTCACTCCTGACAGCAGTCGTCATAAAGTATTGTGAGGAGAAGATTTTCCCTAGATAGCTCTCTAGAAACTCTAGGATTGGTGCCTTTAAAAGGGGATTGGACATATTTCTGGAGAAAAGTCCATTGCAGGTGACAAGCTATGATGGGTGATCCATGTTCCCTCCAGGCTTAATAAGCAGGGTACAGTACCTCAAAGTATCAAATGCAGGGAAGCTGCATTGGGAGAAAGATATCTAGTTTTCTCATGTGCTCCCAGAGGCATCTAGTGGGGCCACTGTGAGATACAGGAAGCTGGACTAGATGGGCCCTTGGCCTGATTCAGCAGGGCTCTGCTTATGTTCTTAAAAGGTCCATACAATAGAGGCTGATTATTGTATATGAAAAAGCATTGTCTCCTAGCAATAATCTCCAACTCACTCCCACCTAATGACCCATCTCCAACAACCCAAGATCAGGGAGTTGGTATCCTAATCAAGGACACACCAATGTACAAAGCATGGAATCCAGCAATAAGCAGAATCCCCGAACTCTCCATTTTCATGTACTTCACTTTCAGATGTAAGGTTTTAGTCATATAATTCAGAGTGGGGGGCCTTGAAAGGGATTTGGGGGGAAAATGCATAAAAGTGCCTCCCCCACCCCCGAAAAACAGCACACCAAAGATTTTGTGTCGATTCTCCAGGCATGAGTAGAACATGTCTCTACAAAAGGAAATGTCTATGGGATCTGATTTTAGAGTAGCGGTGGTTGGAATGTAGCTGTCTCGAAACTAGTCGTCTCCAGGTCTCACTGGCCAAGTGTGCTGCCTCTTGAGCCTTGGCCACGGGAAAGGCCACGGGGGGGAAAGGATCGGCAAACAGCCTCATAATCAACTCCTGCTGATGGGCATATGGGCACTTCCCTTCCTGATAATAAACAAAGCGCTGGCTCAGAAAACAAGCAATAATTCAACGAGACATCTGTCCTGGTGGTGGAAAAACAAAGAGACAGACAGACAGACAGACAGACAGACAGACAGACAGACAGACAGACAGACAGACAGACAGACACGCACGCACGCACGCACGCACGCACACACACACACATGAACCTTCAGCATGGAAAAGTGGCATGGAAACTTACTTTGGCCATGGACATGCACAGGTTCTCGTGGTCCAGGAAGAACTCTTCAATGGCGTGCAAGGCGTCCAAGTGATCCGACGCCCGCTTGATGTAGTTCTTGAAGACAGGAGCCCAGTTCTTCAGTAACTGTTAACGGGAGACACAGGGAGAAGAGAGAGACAGGAGAACAGCCACCTCAGCGCTTTTGTTTTGCTACTAGAGAAGGTACTCAAGACATAACATAAACAAATCAAAGTGTGCCCTGTCCATTTTTATGTCGCTACAGCCTGCTGCAAATGGAGTACAGTGGTCCCCCGCCCTTTCGCGGTTCATAGAGTGCGGTCCCGCTATATCGTGGGACTGCAGTATATGAAAAAAGGCCCCCTAGTTTAAGGGGGGGAAAGTCCTGTTTCAAGCCTTCCATCCTTACCACAGGACTGGAGCTGCCCCAAAAGGGCCTCCCTGCAAACCAGAAGTGACTTCCGGATTGCTGAAAATCATTTCTGAGGCCTCCGAGAGCCTTTCTAGGCCTGCTGGAGGCCTCAGAAATGATTTCCTGTTTACTGGAAAGTACAAGAACCCCCAGATAGCCCCCCCCCCAGGCCTGACTCGACCTGCATCTGCATATCGCTGATTTTCAGTTTTCACGGGTCAGATCAGGTCCCTAACCCCAGCGATAGGCGGTGGATCACTGTACATAAGAACATAAGAAGAGCCCTGCTGGATCAGGCCAAAGGCCCATCTAGTCCAGCTTCCTGTATCTCACAGTGGCCCCACCAGATGCCTCTGGGAGCGCATGAGACTAGATCTCTGTCTCCTGATACCACTCCCCTGGTTTTAAGTAGAATTCTGAAGGGAAAAAGAGGCACCTGCCACTTTCTCGAGATCTGCAATTTCACTAGATCCAGCCATTAAATAAAAAGCAGCCATGATCTGATTTTATAAAACAAGTCACTTTAACTGCTCTCTTCTGTGGTGATTTGAAAACAGTCCAATGGAGAAATCTGAGAAAAGGTGCATTTGGCAGCCATGTCTTGTCCTGAAGCATAAAACCCTACTGGGTTTATTTGGCACGAGCCTTCTTTATGCCCTGTCTGAGAAGGTAAAAGAAGCCCTGCCAAGAAAGAGTATCCATGATCATCAAGCCGACTCATGAGAGCTGATTTTTTTCCCCCCAAGGTCTCTTCGTTCTTCTTATAAAAATTCTTTCTTCATTTATGACTGTTTACATGTCTAGACCATACATACTCTGAAAGCTCCTACACGTCACTTGGAGTAGTCAGTGAATTTTATGTACGTACACGTACATGTACACGTACGCGTGCGTGCGCGCGCGCACACACACACACACACACACACACACACACACACACACACACACACACACACACACACACACTTTAAATCCACAAACAAGCCCAGGAACAAACTGACCAAAATCAACCATGCATTTTTCCCCCCTTGAGGATGAATACATGAATGGAGAGATGACAGCTGTCGCAGAAGCTTCCTCTGGAGGCCTGTTATGGCCAAATAACATCTCACAAGCCTGGTCTCTTGCCCAAACACATTTTAAAAATCTGGCAGGTTATTTATTCCTTCCAATTTAAGAAGGCTGACATTGTACCCTCTCCTTTCAAGTCAATACTACACAGTGGTCAGATTGCCATGAAATGGCTGGAAACACCAAATCCACACCGATGCTTACTTTGTATTCAAAAGCTAGACACTCTTGCTCACTGCAAACCAGCTTACAGAGTCATTGCACAAGTAAAAATTGAAAAAAGACCTCTCCAGGTGCCCTTCCCACCCCTCCTGAAAAGATACCCAGGTCCAAAATTAGACAAACTGGGATGAAGGAGGTAAGGGTAAGAAAATGGCATGGAAACAGCAGAGCAATCAAGGTGTATTTTCCGGGCAGTGGATACAGGACGTGACCAGTCTGGTCAGCCAGCTGGGGATTTATCAGGAATGGAGACACCGGATACGTTTTCCAAAGCATCTGGCCCTTGAAGCCACATCAAGTCTGAAGAGCTCATCTGCTTAGCTCAGAAAGGACTTGCTTTGTAACCTGTAGTTCTGGACCTTTCCTCCAGGAATCTGTCCAATCCCCTTTTGAAGGCATCCAGGCCGGTGCCATCACCACATCCTTTGTGGCAGGGAGTATCCACAGGATCCTAACAACACGCTGGGTAAAGAAAAGCATGCCAAGCATTTTGTGACTTAAAACTAAGACACCAGCTGAAAAAGCTATGCCGACTTGAAACCACAAAACTTGGCAGACGTTCGCACACCCTGCTGAGATTAGTATGGTATCCTTAGTACAACTACAGCCAAAACTCTGAAACTACAAAATGCCACCTTTTGCTCAGTAGACTGGAGAACACCTAAAACAAGGGTGGGTAACACGCTGCTCTCCAGATGTTTTTGGAGTGCAAACTCCCACCAGCACGACGACATTAAAGTGGGAGCTACAAAACAAGGGGCACTAAAGACTAAATAAATCTATAGGATTTATGTAGTCTATAGGAAGCACTACCCTTGTCTTTCCTTCATTCGTTTGTTTGTTCGTTCATTCATTCATTCATTTGTTCATTCATTTACTCTCTATACCACCCGTCTGTCCAGTGGTCACTCTGGGTGGTAAACAAGAGTGACCATGACATAAAATAGCATAGACACAGACAAAAATCAAGTTAAAAGTAAGCTAATTTGAGGTAACATTTAAAAACGGAATGGAAAACAGTAGAGCCTCGTGGCGCACAGTGGTTAAATGCCTGTACTGCAGGTGAAACTGTGCTCACGACCTGGGGGTTCAATCCCAGGTTAGCAGGCTCTGGAGGTTCACTCAGCCATCCATCCTTCCGAGGTCGGTAAAATGGTACCCAGCTTGCTGGGGGGGGGCAATGTGTAGCCTGCACACTGTAATTAAAATTGTAAACCGCCCAGAGACTACTTGTAGTGGTATGGGGCGGTATATAAGCAGAAGCAGAACACTTTGCTGAACCAAAGAGGGACACTCACAGGTACTATCAACATGCAGTAGTGTTGGGGGTCCTTCTCTGCATTTAGCTGCTGCAGGGGGAACTCCAAACGACTCTGCTGAGCACCTCCATCACCTCTTTCAGGCCAATGTTATAGGCGTATCTGTAGGGGAAATAGATTGGTAAGAACGAAGGAAATAAATCAAGACATTACGGGAATCTGTTCCAAATGCTTACGCCCATGCCTAGGGGGAAAAACTGAGGACTCGCTGAAATGGCTGGTAGTTCTAACAACCAAACTTAATATTTCCTTGATTTCCACATACCTACTCTAAGCAAGACTAGACTTGGATTTAGTCCCTAATACCTTTGTTGAATAGGTTACTCACTATCTTTTATTGAAAATATGTATCAGTAACATTATCCTCAGGTTCACCCATTCATAGCCCATGTTCACGCCAATTCACTCACAAGAATATAGGACCCGTCCGCCAGTGGTCACAAATGGTGGAAAAGATCAGTAACATTAGCCTTCGAAAAGAAAAATCACAGACACCTCCAAAGGAAAACAATCTTTAAAACTGGCAGCTACAAAATAAGTACTTTACATCTCTGTTTCATAGCCAAATTCAGTATTCAGAGCAATTCAGTATTTCTGAGTTTTTTTCAAGCAAACACATAAACCCCACCACGGGTGCATATTGCTAAACAGCAGACAAAAGGTTCATTACTTGTTGAATCAGCTTAAAGAATCATAGAATTGTGAAGTTGCAAGGGACCTATAAGTGGCCGTCCCTAGCATGCATGTACAGTGGTACCTCAACTTACAAATTTAATCTGTTCTGAATGCATGCTCTCAAGTCAAACTACTCTTAAGTAGGGGTACCTATCTAAAAATTAAAAAAATAAGTTAAAAAATCAAAAAACAATGAACAAATATTTGTAAGTCGAGCAGACCATATTTTAAATTTGTAAGGCGCCAGTTAAAATGCCAACAGTTTTCTGCTCTTAAGTCGAATTGCTCTTAAGTCGAGCTGCTCTTAAGTCGGGGTACCAGTGTATTCATGTATCCATTTAGGGGGGGGAATCAGCCCATTGAACATGTGAGGAGTCAGTGAATTTCAATTTGATTACTGCAATGCGCTTTATGTGGGGCTGCCTTTGAACACGGTCCGGCGATTGCAACTGGTCCAGAATCGTACGGCGCGGCTGGTAATGGTTCCAGAGATCCATCATACCGATTCTGTGTAACCTGCATTGGTTACAAGTTGCTGTCCGTCCCGAATTCAAAGTGCTTGTTTTGACATATAAAGCCCTAAACGACTTAGGACCTAGATACCTGAATATCGCCTCCTTCATACGAACCTACCCGGCAATTAAGATCTAGCCAGGGGGCCCTTTTGAAAGAGCCATCCCTCAAGGAGTTAGAGGGATGGCCTGTAAACACAGGGCCTTCTCGGCAGCTGCTCCCAAGCTATGGAATGCCCTCCAAATCAAGATCCGCCTGGCGCCAACACTGATTACTTAGCCGGCGCCAGAAAAAAAACCTTCCACCTCCAGAAGGTTTTTAATTGATATAATATAGACTGTGGGTCCGCTGATGACAATTTTAAGATAATGATTTGCAGTGTAAGGTTTTTATTGATGATTTATTGATATTTTAGCTTTTCATTATTTTTGATTTTTTATTCTTTGGACTGTAAGCTGCCCAGAGACCTTTGGGTAGTGGGCGGCATATAAGTTAAATACATAAATACTTGTTGAATACATAAATAATACATAGAACATAGTTACATACATACATACATACATAATATACTATCTGCCCACTGTAGAATAAGCATTATGTGACTCCTCAGTTTAAATATTTCCTGAAGGACTTGAATTCTCTAAACAAATTTTATGATTTGTTGGTAGAGACAGGCACAGTTGGTTTCTTGGCTGAACAGGTGTTTGGCACTTCCCAGCCCTACCTCTCCTAGTGATTACCTGCTCAAGAGGCACCACCCTGGCTCCCCAGCCCCTCCTCCTCCAGGTGCGGCCTCTGAGTTTGCACCCCATGGGGGAGGTGGGAGCCGGAAGTGCTCAACACCTGCTTGACCGAGAAAGGAACTAGCACAAATCACCAAACCAGCCTTTCATGCCCATCTCTGTTTATTGCAAGATAACAAAAACACTTGCTTTCGACTGCTCTTGATGTACAGAAAAGGAGAAAGTCTGCAAAGGAGTCTGGCAGACGTCTTACTTGAGCGAGTTGATTTCCAGGACCAGGTTGTCGCACGATATATTTTCCTCTTCGCCCCTCTGCAGAGTACCCAGGACCTCGTTCTGGAAAACTGTGGCCAAAGCAAAAAGGGGCTCGTTAGCTCAAACACGGCGAGCGCCGGCATGCGCAAAGAACTAGGAGCAGCAGGCAGCATCACTCCTCCATGGGGGAGGCCTCACGCTCCAACTGCTGATGTCCACTCAGCTAATTGGTTTCTCCCGACTGCAATGCAGGGAAGCGTGCATGCAACTGGAGCTGACTCCATAGACGCAAGCCAAAACAGGTACTCTACCTTTGACATCATCCAACTGGGGGGAAGCTGTCCGACTGTCTGGCTGCTCAGCCCCCAGGCTGACATCGCTTTCTGTTTCACTTTCTTCTTCGGCACTCAAAGCAGGACCTAAAGCAGAAAGGACAAGGCCACCTCTGAATACAGTACCCCCCCAGCCGATCGCGGGGGTTAGGGACCCACCCCACCCGCGATGCATGAAAATCCGTGATATGCGGAAGCGGGGGGGGGGGAACTTACCTCCCCCCGCCGCCGCCGCAGCCCGCCCGTGCGGACCGAGGCTTCTCAGCGGAGCCTGGTTGAGCGGTGCAGAGCGACCCGATCACTCCGCGCCGCCCCTCCCGGCCGCCCTGAGGCTTCTCGGGGGTACGTGGGAGGGCGGTGTGAATGACCCGATCACCCCCGCCACCCTCCCACGCACCCCCGAGGCTTCTCGGGGGAGGCAGGGGGCTGCGTGGAGCGACCCGCGCCCCCCCCCACGGTGCAGGTACTTCGATCCCGCGATGTAGCGGGGCCAGTGATACCTGAACCGCGAAATGGCGGGGGGTCACTGTACAACATTTTAGAGAGCCCTGTAGCACAGGGTTAAATGCCTGCACTGCAGTTAAAACTGTGCTCACAACCTGAGGTTCAATCCCAGGTAGCCGGCTCATGGTTGACTCATCTTTCCATCCTTCCGAGGTGGGTAAAATGAGTACCCAGCTTGCTGGGGGTTGTGGGGGGGTGGTCAATGTGTAGCCTGCATCATTAAACTGTAAACTGCTCAGAGACTACTTGAACTTATATGGGGTGGTATAGAAGCAGAACACTTTGCTTTGCTTTGCATTCAAAATCAATGCCCGGCACTCATTTACCATTACTCAGTCTAAAAGATGGTATTCCACCATCGCACTCTCCCATTTCTTGTGTGATGCAACTACAATAAAAGGCAATGGCTATTTTAGGCTGCATTGAGAGAAGCATTGTCTCCAAATCCTGCAAGATGCTATTTCCTCTTTTTTCAGTAATAGTTAGGCCTCGTCTTGGACACCATACTTCAGGCATGTCCAAAGTCAGGCCCGGGGGCCCAATGCGGCCCGTTTTCAAATTTTGAGTGGCCCGCAGCCTCTCCTCCCCGCCAGCTCAGCCTGTCATGCATCCCCGCCAGCTGGCCCCTCCCCATACCAGATGGAGGCATCAGCTTGCAGTTTTATGGTTTGCCTGCCCTCCCTGCCTCTGTCCACCACCACCTAGCCAACTGCCGAACATACGTGCCCCCCCCCGGCTCCATTGCTACAGCGTCCTCCCTGCCTCCTTGCATGTTATAGAGCAGGAGTGTCCAAACTTTGGCCCTCCAGATGTTTTGGCCCACAACTCCCAGAATTCCAAGGCTATATTGCCAATAACAAAGGCCTGTGGGAGTTGTGGTCCAAAACATCTAGAGGGCCGAAGTTTGGACACCACTGTTATAGAGTCTTGTCCAAATCCAGCCCAGGGGCCAAATGCGGCTAAATGGTCGGCCCACACACATTTTCACCTCACCAAATCTGGCCCTTCTTGCAAAAAGTTTGGACACCCCTGCCATACTTCACGAAGGTTGCTGATAAATTAGAACAAATTCAGAGGAGAGCAACAAGAATGATCAGGTGGCTGGAAACCAAACATCAAAAAAGGAGAGAATGAAAGAACTGGACACGTTTAGCCTTGAGGGAAAAAAAAAAGACTTGGGGGGAGATAGGAGAGCACTTTTCAAGTATTTCGAACAATACTCCTACAGAGGAAGAGCAAGATGTGTTCCCCATCATGCCAGACTGCAGGACATGCAACAATGAGCTCAGGTTAAAGAAAGCCCAGCTTTTGGCCGAGTATCAGGAAAAACTTCCTAACTGTTAGAGCAGTATGACAACGAACACATGACCTCAGGAGGCGGTGAGTACTCCAATGCTGGAGGCAATGGAGAGAAAACTGGACAATCATATCTCAGATCTGCTTTGATTTGTATTCCTGCATGGAGCAGGATGTTGGACTCAATGGCCTTATAGGCCCCCGGCAACTTTGTGATTCGATGAGGGCCAGGCTTCTAAATCAAAGCAGATTTGACAAATGGTTGTCCAATTTTCTCTTGAATGCCTCCAGCACTGGAGCTCTCACCAAGTTAACTGGTTCCATTCATGTACCGCTTTAAGAGTTAGGAAGTTTCCCCCCCCTGAATGTCTGCCAAAATCTGGCTTCCGGTAACTTGAGTCCACTATTGCGTGTCCTGTATTGTGGAATTATCAAAAACAGATTGTCAGTTGTTCTAAGATTCTATAAAGACATCGACCTTGCCTCCAGACAGAAATGTATTTCACCAATGACAGCTCTTAACCAAGGAGTCCTTCTCTGCTATTCTAATCCAGCCTATTATGGGCAAAGAAACTCTCTCTCTCTCTCTCTCTCTCTCTCTCTCTTACACACACACACACACACTCACAGAGAGAGAGAGAGAGAGAGAGAGAGAGAGAGAGAGAGAGAGAGAGAGAGAGAGAGAGAGAGAGAAGGAGGATGAATGGCCATATCTGCATTCTTGTAGAACACCAGTCCATTTCATAAGGATCAGCAGCAAAGCAGCTGGTAGAGATTCCCCTACTTCAGTGGTTCTCAACCTGTGGGTCCCCAGATGTTCCTGGACTGCAACTCCCAGAAATCCTGGGCAGCTCAGCTACTGATGATGAAGACTTCAGGGAGTTGCACTCCAGGAATATCTGGAGACCCACAGGTGGAGAACCACTGCTCTAGTTGAATATTTTCAAACTGGCATTTGGTAAAAAGGTGCTTCGTTCAATGTGCTTTTGCTTACCCCAAAGACTTTGTGTTTGCTCCTCTTGGTCCACATCATTCTCACTGTCAGCTTTCCAGACGTACCCCCTGCCTTCTGAGCCAACCTCTGCAGCGTTATAACCTAGAAAAAAGAGCAAGTGTTGGCTTGGTTGAAGTCACTTGGGAGGAAAAGTGAACAGGAGCAGTTTGCATCAGAGAACCAAAGTGACACTCAGCAGACAGGTGTGGTTTGCTCCATGAAACTGTAAATCGCCCAGAGAGTGCTTTAAGCACTATGGGGCGAAACATCACCCTTTGCTTTGCTTTAGACATGCAACCCATATATAAGTTTCATCCATGTAAATAATGATAAGCTTTTCGGAATCAGATTGATACTGAATACAAGAACCCAAAAAAAGATGCATTCATAATGACTGTAGCAAGTGATACAGACTGAGTTATTCTCACTTGATAGTCCATCACTTAAGCAGGAATTTGAGATACCCGTTGGGTCTTCACCAGTTATGACCTTTCCTTTTACACACAGATAAGAACAACTTGGCAGGTGAAGCTGAAGGTCTATCAAATCCAGCTATGGGACTCCTGTTAGTAATCAGATTGTCCTTCTATTGTTTTTAAGCACCCTTAAAAACAAATCTAGCTGTATAGGTTTTGGAGGCAGAAGTATTCTGCTTGTTCTCAGTTGCTGTTTGTCTGCATTACTTTCAATGTATTTCAGCAAAGGTTTGATTCTTGCTGTTTGAGACACAATGTAATTTGCTGTTTTTAGGTGTTTATGACTTCATCTCTTTGATTTTTCTGTGCTTTGAGCTTTTATGAGGGGATAGGCAAAACATAACATGAATGATCAACACGTCAACTTTTACCTCACTTTAATGTGCTTTGCAAAGTTTTTAGCTTTTATTCAAGAGCTAGATAAAGACACTCATTTTTAAAAATATTACAATTTATTGACAATTAGTTGACAATTAATTAATATTGCCAGAAGAAATATCAACAACCTCAAATACCCAGATGTATACTGTCACCTTGCCTATTTAGCTTATATGCAGAGTACATCATGTGAAAGGCAGGTCTGGATGATTCACAAGCCGGAATTAAGATTGCCGGAAGAAATATCAACAACCTCAGATACGCAGATGATACTACTCTGATTGCAGAAAGTGAGGAGGAATTAAAGAACCTCTTAATGAGGGTGAAAGAGAGTGAAAAAAAATGGGCTGAAGCTCAACATCAAAAAAACTAAGATCATGGCCACCGGTCCCATCACCTCCTGGCAAATAGAAGGGGAAGAAATGGAGGCAATGACAGAGTTTATTTTCTTGGGCTCCTTGATCACTGCAGATGGTGACTGCAGCAACGAAATAAAAAGACGCTTGCTTCTTGGGAGGAAAGTAATGGCAAACCTAGATAGCATCACTTTGCCAACTAAGGTCAGGATAGTCAAAGCTATGGTTTTTCCAGTAGTGATTTATGGAAGTGAGAGCCGGACTATAAAGAAGGCTGATTGCTGCAGAATCGATGCTTTGAGCTGTGGTGCTGGAGGAGAGTCTTGAGAGTCCCCTGGACTGCAAGGAGATCAAACCTATCCATCCTGAAAGAAATGAATTCTGAATATTCACTGGAAGGACAGATTTTGAAGCTGATGCTCCAGTACTTTGGCCACCTCATGAGGAGAGAGGACTCCGTGGAAAAGTCCCTGATGTTGGGAAGGCAAAAGGAAAAGAGGACGACAGAGAATGAGAGGGTTGGATGGTGTTATTCATGCAACCAACATGGATTTGGCCAAACTCAGGGAGGCAGTGGAAGATAGGAAGGCCTGGCGAGCTCTGGTCCATGGGGTCACGAAGAGTCGGACACGACTGAATGACAACAAAGCTGTCTTAACATTTGTCTTTAATATTGTTTTATAAACAGCCCTCGGTTGTTGTGTTGGGAGAAAGCTGTGTTACAAAAGAAAAAAGAACCAAAAAGGATACAGTGGTCCCCCGCCCTTTTGCAGTTCATATACTGCGGCCCCGCTATATCACGGGACCGCAGTATACACCAAAAGAGCTTGAGGGAGGGGAAAAAGATTTTAAAAACCCGGGTTTTTTAAACCTCCCCCACCTTCCCCAAGCCCTGGGCTCCAGCTGACTGGCGCTGGGGTAGGGAAATAAAGGCTCTGTTGCTTAGAGACATTTTAAACATTGTGGGCCGCCTCCCCAGTCCCGACCCGACCCGACCTGCATCCGCATATCATGGATTTTCAATTATCGTGGGTCGGGTCGGTCCCTAACTCCCGCGACAGACGGGGGGTTACTGTATCCATTCAGAATTTGTAGCATAAAATCAAACCCATTCAAGAGCCCACAACCACGATCAGAATACAGAAGTCCTGCCCCACTCTCTAACCCCTAAGGAAATGGCATTGAGGTACATACCGTGCCACATATGGAGATCCTATATAATCACCATACATGTGCCTCGAAAAAAAATAACTGGAAATATAAGCTCTGTCCACTTCTCCAATCATAACCTCATGAAATACTATCATCTCCCCTTTAATTAACTTCTTTTCAAATCAACAACAGGAATAACAAACACTACTATTAAGTTTTTCTTTTTAAAGAAAATGGTCCAACAAAAGTACAGTAGGACCCTGTATTCCTGAGGGACTGGATCCAACCCAGTCCCCCTTGGATGTTGAAAAATGCAGATTATAGAAAACATTATACAAAGCCTCGAAGGGCAATTCACCTATGGGAAGGAAAACGTCAATCTTAAACCTCAATTGCCTTGTGGCTATACCCATCTATGGAAAAAACTTTAGGAATTACCCTTGAGGCAAAATCTGAAGCAGGAGTCCTGGAGAGAGTGGGAGTGTTGGAGGAGAAATACCTCCTTAAAAAACCTTGGTCCAGCTGGCCTGGCTGGTAGTACCTTGTAAGGGCGCCTTCCCAGGGTTCCAGAAGATGGTCAACTGTTTTGAAGGCGGACTTTATGCCCCAATAGCAGATAAAATGGAAGAGCCATCTTCTAGGAGAAGGAAAACTCTCATTTTAATCCTCCACTGCCCTGTGGCAATATCCATTTCTGGAAAAGGCTTCAGGAGTTAACCTCGAGACAAAATCCACAGCCAGAGCCCTAGAAGCAGTTCATAGCTGTGCACAATAAGGTTTGGCAACTCCTGTGATGCAGCTGGAACTGCCTTTTAAGCCAGATGGCACGGTTTATAAGTCAAATAAATAAATAAATGAACTAATCATATTGGCTCTGCAGTTCTCACTATTCCAGGGACGTGAAGAGGGGGCTTTTGCTGCTTGGGTAACAGTTTTAACCTCCATATTAATCTACCCAAGCCTTGTGCTCTGAAGAGGCCACATTAGCTTTGCATGCATTGTGGAAACAACATGAGAAGAGAGAGTTACCTGGCCTTTTTAGCCACATTCGATGTTGCTTTAGGACTTTCTATACGTAGCACAATACCATAGTCTCTAGAGACTGAAGGATGCCTATCATGATGATGATGATGATGATGATGATGATGATGATGATGATGATGATGATGATGATGATGATACAGAGCATGGTCTCGGGGCCAATTCCAGTAATGGCATCTTTAGAAATGTATATGTCTAGGATTTTTTTCTTTTAACATTTTTTTATTTTCAGACTGTGGATGAGTGAATCAGTGGATATTGATTCCGCAGATAAGGGGTCTCACTGCATATATTAATGAAGCATGGGAATAAGGCTGCGTCGAAGCAAGGCGGGCAGTGAAAAGGCAGAGGAGCGTTCTTGCTCCCCAACAAATTCAGAGAGAAAAACGTTCCCACCTTTTAGCCTCACTTTGCTCTCCTCTTTGTTCACACCGGAATCGTCACTAAACTGGTCGTCGTCCTCGTCCTCCTCATCTGCAGGATGCATAGAAATAACTGTGCCTTCAGGGAGGGTTATATCAGGGCCCACCACCACCTAGAAATCAAGTAATGTTACCATTTAATATCAGAAACAGATCCGGAGCTTTGGCTCCTCTGGAAGATAAAACACATAGATCCTACAAGCCAAAAATTAAGACCCTAAAAACAAACGTGACAAGCCATGATGGCGAGCCATGTTCTCTCCAGGCTTAAAAGGAAGGTCCCTCAACGTGCCAGACACAGGGGAGTGGCATAATGACACAGGGATCTAGTTGTCTCCTGGGCTCCCAGAAGCAACTGGTGGGGCCACTGGGAGATCCAGGAAGCTGGACTAGATGAGCCCTTTGGCCTGATCCAGCAGGGCTCTTTTTAGGTTCATAAGTCCCTGTCTCTGACAGAAGAGGTAAGACAAGTCTATCAATTGGTTACGGCCAACTTTCATTCCAGGCACTGTTCTCTTGCTGTCCAGCTGACGTGTCAGTCACTATCCATTTATCTGTTGTTTCTAATACTCAAAACCATCTTGCATTCTTGATGCCACAACGTAGAGCATTATCAGCCCTGCTTTTGCAGACAGACCACCGAGGCTGGGTCAGCAAGTGAAGGACTTCTCCAGCAGTGCTACGGTGGACATCTAAGCAGACCAGAGGCCTGGTCAATCAAGATGAAAAGGGAGCAAACAATCTGCCCAAGATGAGAAAGGAGCAAACCTGGGAAGTGAGGACACAACGAGGAGTCAATGTTACACCTTTCTTCACCTCTGCTTCGTCACAAATTATCGACTGCTGGATTTTCACATGATCTCCTACGCAGACACCATGCCACAAGAATGCCCGGTCCAGAAGTACCTCGTCACCTGCCAAATATCACCCAAAACACATGGAATGGAATGGCCATCTGATGCTGCGTACATCAACGGGCAACAAAATATAGCAGAAGCTAAATGGAACAATCCCTGTTGGTGTTCAGTGTCAAAGTCCAGAATTTTGGCTGTGGAAACAATTCCATTGCTTCCCATATTTCTATTCTGTTCTGTTCTATTCTTGCTAAATACAAGCATTGTAAAAATATACAGGGTTAATAGCACAGACAGTGCCCTCAACCAACCATCCAAACCTGGGGACGCAATGTTGGGTCTCATCCCTTGAACCACCCCTAGATCTGATTAACCTGACCATCCTCCATATTCAAGCCAAAGAGCCAGTGTTGTGAGAGTCCGTGGCCACGTGGCCAGCATGGCTGCAAGGAAACACGGTTTTTATCTTCCTGCTTTTTACAGTGGTGCATATGCATCTACGTGCATTTACATGCTTTCAAACTGCTAGACTGGCAGGAGCTGGGGTGAACAGCGGGAGCTCGCTCCGCTGCGTGGCACCCTGGATTCGACTTTGTTTCTGTTCTTTCCTGGAAGCCTTAACTTCTTTAGGACTTTTGATGTCAGAGAACGTTCATGGAGGCCCTTCTGCACACAAACGCTTGTGTGCAAGCTTCCTTCTACGGTGCACACTTGCCTCCACCCTCTTCCACACAGGGGTGGGAAAGGCCCATTCACCTGTACCCACAGAACTGTGATGGGGCAGAGGACATTTATGTGTGTGCACAAAAAAAGCCGCACACAGAGGGTACGTTGATTGTGTGAGAAGTGATCAAATCGTTGAAGGTCCCAAACCAGTTGCTGCTCCCCAATGTCCAAATACCTTCTGAAGTGCACCATTAACACAAGAGGTTTCTAGAGAGATCAGGCCCTTAAAGCAAAGGAAGCTCCTTAGAATACTCAACATACACTCAAATTGAGGGCAGGAAGAGTGAGAACAGACAAAATAATTTTTTTTTCACCCAGCGCGTTGTTAGTCTATGGAACTCTCTGCCACAGGATGTGGCGATGGCATCTGGCCTGGATGCCTTCAAAAGGGGATTGGACAGATTCCTGGAGGAAAAGTCCATCCCAGGTTACAAACCATGATGGAGATGTGTAGTCCCCAGGCTTAAAACGGGGGTACTTCAAGGGCCAGATGCAGGGGAGTGGTATCCGGAGACAGATATCTCGTCTTGTGTACTCCCAGTCATTTGGTGGGGCCACTGTGAGATACAGGAAGCTGGACTAGATGGGCCTTTGGCCTGATCCAGCATGGCTCTTCTTATGTTCTTAAAGGGCAGGTAAAATACTTGATCATAAAACCAAATCAATCTTTAGTGACCCAGAAGGATCAGCACCCACAGAGTCAGTGGAATTTTATTCTCTGAAATGACTCGAGATGGGGGCTTGGTGCTTCAGACGAAGCGCCCCGGCCAGCTGTGGCCAATCAGCCTCCTCGCCAGCTGCCTGGACCACTCAGTGGACTCAGCACGCTGCTGCGGTCATTTCCTTACAGCGGCATGCAAATCATTGCCGGAGCCCCATCTGGCACCTCTGCAAAGCCAACCACTCTGCTGGATAGGCAGGAAGACGAGTCCCCATATGCTGCCAATAATTCGTTGGATGAGCACAGAGGTGGGATGAGGCGCCTGGGGTTCCCGCAATGACTGGCATGCTGTTGCAGGGAAAAAGACCCAAGCGGTGTGCAGAGGCCAGTGAGTGGTCCGGGCAGCTGGGGAAGGAAGATTGGCCAGGGGTGCTTCGTGTTTTGTACGAAGCATGAAATCCCCGTCTCTAGAAACTGCACAACTGAGGAAAATGTGATGGGACAACTCCTGGTTTAAACAATCGTTGAGATTGAAGGACAGACATAGAGTGTCAACAGAGTGTCTGTTTTTTAGAGCAGATGAGCCGGAAAAGGGGAGATGCCGATATCAACATACTTCTCCTAGCACTCTGCTCTGACATAGGCTCATTCCAGACCCAGAAGCCCACTCTGAGGAACAGAGACCCCACGTGAGACGCTCTGTGAGATGAGCTCAGGGATGATCAGGGCTGCAGCTGATGCTCCTGTTGCTTTAAAACAATCAGGAGCCCACCTTCCTACTATAAATTGCAGCTGGAACCCAAGTGCAAACCAGCCAATACTGCCAGTTCAGTCAATGTTGTACCTGGTGGTAAGGCTCAACCAACAGATCATGCTGCCCTCTAGCCTGTTTTATTCATGACACCCAATCAGCAGCTGCACGAACAATGAATCATGCTGCTGTTAATGTCCCCCCCCCAGGTGATTATTTGCGGCTTCCTCTGTCACTCTGCTACCACAGTTCCTATCATTTCAAGCCGCCAATGAGCCAAGGACTCGTCACTCAAGCTGGCTCCCTCTCCTTACCTATCTTGCAATTGGGGCCGATGACGCTGTTGGAGATGCGGCATTTCCTGCCAACCGACGTCCCCTGCCCGATGAGGACATTCTCTTCGAGGACGCTGTCGTGGCCCAGGCTCACTTCCGCCCCTCGGTAGATGTTGTGCCGGGAATGAGAGCAGCTCTGCCTCCTGTCGCCAGTGACGTTCATCTCCGGAGTAATCGGGTAGATCCAGCGTTGCAGGATGTCAGAGGATACCGATTCATACATCAGCAAGTTAGAGATGGAGGTGCCATATTCTTCTGATGTCACGTGCATATGGATCTGGTTGCCCAGAACCTGGAGAATATAGAAAGATACCAATGAGAAAGCCAACGGAGTGAAGGAAGGCTTAGGCCTGCTTCTGCTGGTAAACAGAGATCCAGTTTGGGGTTTTTGTTTTTTTTCGCGGATTTCAACGCTCCCTTTATTTATTTATTTATTTATTTATTTATTTATTTATTTATTTATTTATTTATTTATTTTTATATGCCGCCCACTACCCAAAGGTCTCTGGGCAATAGAAATGAACAATTAAAACAAAGCATTAAAATGTCGATTAAGACAATAAAAACATTTAAATACAAGACACTAATATTGCCATCAGGACACACAATCTATATTATGTCTGTTAAAAAACTTCTGAAACAGAAAGTCCTTTAGTGCAAAGTGGTGGCGTATATCGTCCCCCCTGCCCCGCCACCTGCCTGCCTGCCTGCCTGCCTACCTACCTACCTATCTATCTATTTACCCGTATATACTCGAGTATAAGTCGACCCGAGTATAAGCCGGGGCCCCTAATTTAAACCCAAAAAACCCGGGAAAATTTATTGACTCAAGTATAAGCCTAGGGTGGGAAATGCAGCAGGGCCTGGCAACTCCTCCTTTGTGAGCTGGGTGTGTGTGTGATGTTTAAAATGACTTTTAGCCACCGAGGCAAGTGCTTGAGTCGGTGGCTAAAAGTCATTTTAAACACTGTTTTCAAATGACCTTTTAAAAAGTCATTTTAAACATGGGGGGGGGTCAGGAGAAGTGGCACACAATGTTTAAAATGACTTTTAGCCACTGACCCAAACTTGCCTCAGTGGCTAAAAGTATTGAACCCGCATATAAGCCGAGGACCCCCTTTTTCAGCCCAAAATCAGGGCTGAAAAACTAGGCTTATACTCGAGTATATACAGTATCTAGTTTTACAGCTTATATGCTGCCCACTACCCAAAGGTCTCTGGGCAGCTTACAGTCAAAAGAATTAAAAGAGTCAAAACATCAAAATGTCAATAAATAATCAAGACAATGGTAAAAGCATTACACTAAACATTTGGGATTCAAGCTTCCAGGCAGGTTTAACAACTAAATCACAGACCACACTGAACACAAGACTGCACAAGTGGACCTTTGAGTGTGAATACAGAAGGCTTGCACAAAAGCATTTTCATCCAGGGAAGGCTACACATGTGTGCATGCACAGCAAAACCCCAAATTTATTGTACTGAATCCTGGAACTCCATCGTAAACAAGGACACACACTCTTTAGGGAACATTTATTATTGCCTCTTTCTCTCTACCTCACTGCACTTTATTTCCAGCGACTATTTTCTGGAAAGCGCCTGAGCACTGTAAATATCTTCCTTTTCTCCCTCTCTCTGCCAAAGTCTAGCTAAGTTTCACAGGTCATCTTTGCACAGATTCCAAATGCCTTGGCGATCCACCAAAGCTTCCAAGGTGATTTCTTTTCCCAAATATTCCCTCCCTCCCTCCCTCTCTCTCTCTCTCTCTCTCTCTCTCTCTCTCTCACACACACACACACACACACACACACACACACACACACACACACACACACACATTGTACCGCTTGATCCAACCCTGACACAATGACGGTGCAGCCGTGCTAGCAGTCAACGCTTCAGAGTGCGGCCCTTTCTCCAAACGTACCTCTTCATTCACCAGAAGGCCCCGCACAAAATCATCCCGGGTTTGATAATCAAAGTTGTCTGTGAACAATTCAGCCACCTGTGGGAGAAGGAGAAACACCGGGAGGTCAACCAAGTGAAAAAAGAGACTCGTGGCTCCAAATGATCTTCTTAAGGCCCTGGCTTAACTCTGAGCGAATGGCACACAGAAGAAAATCTCCCCGGGGGAGGTTTTGAAACAAGTGAATGTTCCTGGACAACCACTTGCTGGGAATCTAAAACCATTTGGCGGGGCCACTGTGAGATACAGGAAGCTGGACTAGATGGGCCTTTGGCCTGATCCAGCATGGCTCTTCTTATGTTCACATGCTGGGAATCTAAAATGAAGGCAAGAGGTTGCCATCAGTAAGTAGGTCTTTGACAGGTGGTTTCCACTGCACTGAGGGAAAACACCCTGTTTCATGGCACTGAAGAGAAGAAACTAGAGGTCCTTCTGCCCTTCCTCCTTTGCTAGAAGTGGTGTTGAGTCTCGCAGGAAGGCTCGGGGTATCAAGACCCTATTCTTTGCTGTATCATCTTTTGAAGGTGACCCAGGCACAGGGACACCTCTCTGAGACAAGAAGAAGGTCCACTTATGATGGGAGCTGGTTATTCCTTGGAACCTACCTGAGGGGAACAGATGCTGATATGACAGTCCAGCAGATCATGCCGTATTTGCACTTCTTCAATATTACTCTGGAACATGCTCTAGAACGGGAAGAACGCAGCAAAAGTCCAGTCAGCTCCTGGTTTTTCTGTACCCTTGTTACCCGCCCTGAGTTCCCATTTGGGGAAATCTGGCAGTACATAAATACTAAAAATAAATACCCACCCCCTGTCCATGCCAGTTAGGTGCCTTCATTACAAAGAGGAGAAGCTGAACTGGTCACATTACGACACTTGCCTGATGGTCAATGCCATTGCAACTTCTAGAGCAGCATCAGGAACCATGTCTGACATCTCCATTAGTAGAACAGTGGTGGCGAACCTTCGGCATTCCAGATGTTTTGGATCACAACTCCTACAACCCTTTGTCATTGGCAATACAGGCTTCGAATTCTAAGCGTTGCGGTCCAAAACACCTGGAGTGCCGAAGGTTCACCAAGCACTGAGCTAGAACGATCACTTAAGTGGATTCCCAGAGGTTTCTCAATATGTAATACAGCACAGTATTTCTAGAAGCGACTGTCCCTTGGCTTTGTCTATGAAAGGTCATCAGAGAAGGCTCCATTACAGCCGGGGTGGGGAATCTTCGGACCTCCAGATGTTTTGGACCACAATTCCCAGAGTCCTTTATCACTGGCAATGCAGGCTCAGAATTCTGGGAGCACCTGATATTCGCTGGTGGGTCTCCCATCCAAATATTAACCAGGGCTGGCCCTGCTTAGCTTCCAAAAGCAGGTGAGATTGGATGTGTTTGGTTTAAAAAAAAAGGTTTCTGGGAACTGCAGCCCAAGAACACCCAAGTTACCCAAAGTTGGGAATCACTGCTATAGGGAACTGGAATGTCTACCAACCCTTCTACTGAAACCCAGTAAGCCTCCACATTCTGAAAACAAAATACCTACTCAAATGTATTAAAAATCACATGTAGTACGGAAGTGAAAGACAGCATCTTATCAGTGAAGGATACCTATTCAAATAACACTTTTTAGGCATAAATGTGTTCTGTGCTATGCTGTTTCTCTGAAAATAAGACCTACCCCAAAAATAAGCCCTAGCAGGATTTTAATGCATTTGTTAAATATAAGCCCTACCCCGATAATAACATCTAGTGATGGGCGTGGCAAACTTGCCTGTCGCTCGCTCCTTCGCAGCTGTCCCCTTGCTCGCCCCTCGAACCCAGGACAGCACATTGCCTGCCTTGCTGCCTCTCTTTCTCTTGCCGTCCTCCTGTCCCCGTCGCGCGCTGAGTGGGAGCACGGATGTGTTGCCTCTCAGCCAGCGCCGCTCTGGGGGGGGGGATACTGAGCCGCTGCTGTCCCTTCAACCCACCATACCCCCACCCACCTCAGGCAGCATGTTGCCACCTGGGCCCTTCACACACACACACACACACAAAACCATTGGTGGTGACTGCTGCTGCTGCTGCTGCTGCAGAGGACAGTGGCTGAGCGTTGATCCCATCTGGATGCTGACAGGGGCAGTGGAAAGAGGCGTGCGTGCATGTGCATGTTTGGCTCTGTTTTGTGCGTGCATGCACGCTAGCATGCACACGCATGTTGCACCTCCTGTCCCAGGCTGCGACAGATAAAACTTGACACCTATGTTCCACCTCCCAGCTGGGGGGAGGGAGACAAAGGGAAGATTGCCTGAAAATAAGACATCCCCTGATAATAAGCCCTAGTGTATTTTCTTGAAAAAAATAAATAAATATAAGACAGTGTCTTATTTTCGGAGAAATACGGTACCTTGGGTCCCAGTCCAGTGTGAAGGGCAGCAAACAAATAAAATAAGTAAGTACGTAAAGATTTACAACTGAACTACCACTTGTCCAGCAGGAAACTATCACGCTGGATGTACAATGAGCAATCTAAGCCTCTAAAAGAGGGAAATATTCAGAGCCAGCAACTCTTTAGTAACTAATGGATTGTTTGAAGCAGAGATGGGCACAAACTGGCAATTCGTGCTGGTTCGTTTTTCAGATGAAGAGTTTTTCGATGCCTCCAAGCCCTGCCTCCTCCAGTAGGCACTCAACCTGGAGGACGCGAGACAGGGAAGCGAGGTCACTGCCTCTCAGTGGGCGCCCTCCAGAGAGGGTGAGGCATCAAACATCTATTCAGCTGAAGAATGAACCAGCATCAACCGTTTCGGCATTTCAGGCCCTTCTCTCGTCTGAAGCCCATCTCCTTCTCCAGTCTGAGGTCTCACAAGGTCCCCAGGATAAAACTCTGCTTGCCAACTCCTTCCCTGTCCACACACCATGGGAAACCGGAAGCGTTTCAGCCCTCGAGTTCTCTGGTAGTGCAGGACCCGTTTCGTAGCACCATCCATGGCAATCACCACGTCATCTTCTTGGCACCTGGCTCGGTGGCCCGGCGAGGACTCTTTGAAGACCATTGTCATCACAGACACATTTTTCTCCAGTTTACGCCGTAACCTGCACGGGAAAGGGCAGGGGAAGGGGGAGGGAGAAAGAGGGCCTTTAATTGAAATGAGGCACCCCCACCAGTTGGAAATGGGTCACAACAAACAAGATCCATCCATCCCCCTCCAAAACACCCACCTGTGTTCCTGTAAGGCCGTGGAAACGTTAATATTGGACACAACATCTCCAGAGACGAGGATGAAATCGGAACGAACAAGTGACTTGGCATCGACGTCCCGGAGAACATCGCCAAGCGAGCGGTAGAGGTCCGAGGTCACAAACCGCACTGTATTTGGAGAATTTGGATGGCACCACTTAGATTTCCTGGCAACGGGACACAGACAGAAAGGAACATCTGGGAACATCTGTAGAGGGTGCACGCTAGAAAAAGGCCAGTGCCTTCTTGCTGTTCTTTTTAAAAAACATGAATATAAGACACAAAACTACAGAAGTAAACACAGAAGACGGAATCCAGCAGCCTGGGCAAAAAAATATATATATATATATTTCCAAAATGCAAACTTTTACTTCTGTTGAGGAAAAAAAAACTGGAAACCATTTAAGAAATTTCTGTCTGTACCTTCCAAGGAAGTGGCACCAGACGCTGAAAATTTTTCCCTACACAATAAAGTCTATGATACCTGAAAGGCTGTACTGCAGGGGAGGGGAGGGACCTGTTTTTGATCAACCTAGAGTGCAAGGCGTGCAACAATGGGCTCCCGTGACAAGAAGCCAGATTTTCATGTATTTTCAAAGGATTTCATGGCCAGGATCTGATAGTTGTTGTGAATTTTTCAGACTGTTTGGCTGTGTTCTGGAAGTTTTTCTTCCTGACGTCAGGGCTACCAGTGAGTCACTTTTGTCACTTTTATTCACTTTTTTTAAAAAAATCCACTCACTGTTGTCACTTTTCCAGAAATAGTGGCACTACTGTCACTATTTTCAGAGCTAAAGGAGCCCCCAAGGCGTTCCCAAGACAAATGGAAATGGTAGTAAGGACAAGTCCTTTAACCCGGACAATCCCGACAGTATGTTAATTTAGTCATGTGATCATGATGATGGATTCTTTGATGTGATATGTTAATCCAATATTAAATTTGAAATGTTTACTCTTCTTTGAAAATAAGATAAATATTTGTGCTTTAAAGTGTAATGATTTTTTTAAAGTTATCTCTGTTTTATAACAATCTCTCTAATCCTGCCAATGAGCTCTGAAATGATGGCGGAAACTGCACTACCTCACTTTAAATTAACCGAAATGGAGTTGGGAAAAGTCACTTTTGGGTCACTTAATGTGTCAAAACGCCACTACTGTATATCGTCACTATTTCTGTCTTTAAAATGTCACTTTTCTACTGTTATAGACCCCATGAAGTGCTGACAACCCTGCCTGACGTTTCGCCAGACTCCATGGCTGGCATCTTCAGAGGTGTCTCACTCACTTTATAACCCAGAGCACAGAGAGAACTCCTAGTTCCCTGAGCTCCTTGCCCTCTGAAGATGCCGGCCGCAGAGTCTGGCGAAACGTCAGGAAGAAAAACTTCCAGAACACGGACAAACAGCCCGAAAAACTCACAACAAGAAGCCAGATTTTGGTTGAATATCAGGAGACATTTCCTAACAGAGCAGTACAGCAATGGACGAATGACCTTGAAAGGCAGTGAGTGCTCCAACACTGGGGGCATTCAAGAGAAATCTGGACAACTACCTGGCAGATCTCCTTTGACTGGTATTCCTGCATCAAGCAGGGAGTTGGACTTTATGGCCTTAGAGGCCCCTTCGAAACTTCATGATTCTATGATTCTGCCAAAGCAAATAGAAGCAGCAGGTCATCTTGTGGCCCATAAAGGCTCCTTGATTAGGGATGGGCATTTCGTTTCAGAACCAGTAGGCTACAAAATGAACCACGCGAGCCCAGGTGGTGCTCGGAACCGGCTGATACACGCAGATCCTGTTGATTTACCTTTCTCTGTCTCACGCAGGGTTAAAACCTGACGATGAAGCACACTGCAAGGTTATTTTTCCCGCTTCATGCTGCTGGTCAATCAGAGAGGGAGGTGGGATGATGCCTGTCCCTGCACAGCTCCTGATTGGCCAGCATCCCAGATCTAGCACAGATGACGTCGCAGCATGCTTCCTCGTTAGATTTTTAACCCTGTGCAAGACAGAGAAAGGTAAAGCAACCGGATCTGTGTGTATCAGCCGGTTCTGAGGACCACATGGGCTCGCGTGGTTCGTTTCATCACCTACTGGTTCCGAAATGAAATGCCCATTCCCTATCCTTGATCTCTCACATGCATGTCTCCAAACCACGCACTCCTTGAAGCAATAGGAGGGAGGATATAATACATCCTTCTTCAGGAAGACTGAAACAAGGAGGACACCAATTTCTTAGATAAACCAGAAAGCTCGCCTTACAGTACATGGTCCTTGATTTCTGCAGACTTCCAGCAACAAAAGATGAAGGTTTCCTCTACACCGGTTGCAGTTAGGAATTCTAGGGTGTAATCAATCATGGCCACATTCGCCAGAGGAATCAGGGCCTAGGAAAACACAGGAAAGTCAGGCCAAAAATATATATATAAAAACACAAAACAGTGCAGTTCTGTTGCCAACAAGACACTCTCAATCCCTGTGTCAAATCCAGAAGCAGCAGCAGAACAAGCGATGACTTGAAGTCTATGGGAGCATTTAGAATAGGGCGGTGGTATCTACAGGGAGGGGAATCCAGCAGCAGCAGCACCCGCCTTTGGATGCTGAAAAATGTGGAACTATTGAAAGCTATATACTGCATGGTCTCTGGTTTCCTCTAGCCTTCAATTCTAGGAAATACACCCTGGAGATGCATACAAACCTGTATTTCTAGGTTGTGGCTGTTTTACTCTCTTCAGCCCGCCGATTAATAAATCAGTGGATCAGTGGACTCTGTAGAAGTCAACTGCCCAATTTAGTGCAAGCCCAATTTAAGAAATAAGTGAATAATAAAATAGGCACTGGCTTAATGTTTCCTTAGTGGAAAACAGTAACTGTTGGTCTGAAGGAAATGCACACCACAAAGTTTCTGGGTCTCTGCTGTCGTTCCAGAAGCAGGCAAAGACCATCCTCTTCAGGCAAGCTTTCCCTGAATGAGGGACTACCTATTATGTGACTCTTATATGAATTACCATGCATGATTGCATTGACTGATTTCATAAGAACACCAGTGCTTTCCATGCTATTTTCCACCTCTCATAATGGATTTTTCTTTTCTTTTTGTGTGCTCGTTGTAGCTCTACTGTTACCTTTTAATGTTCTAAGATGCCTCATTTAATTCCCTGTTCTTAATTTGAATACTGTATGTCTTACGTTCTTTATATATTACCACTCATTATTGTTCTTTATATATTACTCCTCATTATTGTAAGCCACCTTGGGTCCTTTTCCAAGGAGAAAGGTGGGGTAAAAATTGTATGTATGTATGTATGTATGTATGTATGTATGTATTTATGTATGTATGTATGTATGTATGTATGTATGTATGTATGTATGTATGTATAAATAAATAAATAAATAAATAAATAAAAAGAGGAACTGCAGAACTAAAATTAAGTGTCTGATATAGATTTTCTGCCTTGAAACCTACCATGCTTTCTAGAAATGCATCTCCTTAATGTAGCATCATATTATTCAATGTAGGTTTCCAATGAAAGTATGAGAAAAATTCCAAGTGTTGACCCGTCCTTACATGTAGTAAGTCACAACTCAAGGAAGCCCATTTGAATTAATGGAAGCTATGGAGGTGCTGACTCACCAAATTCCCCCTGACTGGATGGGCTAACTCTATTACACTGAGCAACAGGATGTCAGCTATTGTTAATTTGTTAATTAAATGATTAGCCCTTAGAAGCAATCACCAGGAAGTGTTTTGCTTTTGGGTGACAATAAAGCATTCTTCACCCTGCCATCCCAGAAGAACTGGGCGCAAACCAGCCCAAACTCCTTCCCTAGGTCATATGTCTCCTGAACTTTAACTAGAATGTCTCGCTTTAATAAGGAGGTTTGCAAGACTCCAAACAGGGAAAGTTTACTGATAATTAACTCCGCTTCAAAGGACTATCTAGCCAAACCTGTTCATGTACAGAAATGGCACAGAATGCAATTATTTCCTCCTTGTACGGAACAGGATCAAAGACACCTGTAACTTCAAAGGAAGACATACTGTTTGAGAACATAAATGACGGACCCAATTACGCTACTATAGAAACATGGGGTTAAATATCATGGCTAGTCCCAACTTGAGCACATCCTCTGTTTCAAGTGGGACTCATATTGTTGTGGATTTAATTTTTTAGGAGCTGAGCTAATGGGTCTGTTCCAGGTGGGATAAGCAACTGAGTCCATCCCATAATAGTCTAAGAAAATCAGGGATGAGGAGGAAGAGAAGGAAGCCCACTTCACCTATCTCTTGGCCAAGCACAGGATATAGCAGACTGATGGGCAACAAACTGCTCACTATTTATTTATTTATTTATTTATTTATTTATTTATTTATTTATTTATTTATTTATTTTATTTGTACAATACATATTAACCGCTCAACTTACCTCAGGAACTCTGGGCAGTGTACAACAAATTATAAAAAAAAAACAACTAGACCCCCCCCAAAAAAAAAACAACCCACAAACAAAATAAATAAAAAACAATAAAATGCAACAACAGCATATACACAGACAAACAAAACTCCAGCAAGAAAAAGGCTGGGATAGATAAAACCAACTAAACTATTACTTCTCTGCCAAACGTAATCCCTATTCCACCATCTGGAAACTTTTTTTTAAAAACTGGCAACTTTTTTAAAGCTTATAAGAAATTACAAGGAAACCATTGCAGAGATCAGATTTTGTCCAAAGACCTCAGATTGCAGCTTTTGAAAATGATGGAAAAATTACAGAAAGAGCCCTGAAGTGCACGATTAGACAGGAAAGAAAAAGAATGTAATACAGGTGGAAGTCACAATGCTTCTATACATGATCATCTGAAGGACTCTTTAACCCTGGACCTTGCTAGCTGAAGAATGTGACAGGGCTGTGAAAACGCCCCAAAGAAGAAGATGCATGCAGGGTTTGGGGGGAAAACTATCACATAAATAAGTAAGATTTCCTTACTTCAGTTTTCCCCCTCCACAGATCTGGAATGCTAGCTGAGCAGTAATTTAGATATTTTGATCTGCCACTCTAAACCCCCAAGTTGAGGAGAAGGCTGGTGGCTGTGACAAACAGAGCCCAGGGCACAGCTGACATAATGCTTAGTTGGGATACAGGAGAAACAACTCTTAATCCTATGGTGTCAAAGAGACATTTTTAAAAAGCCTCTGGCACTTCTCCTTTGCATGCAAAGGCTACTTCCATTCGTTCAATACCTTCCAAAGTTAGTTAGCTAGCTACTAATTATGACTTTACAATTACATACAGTATATAGTAATTAAGTGGACATATACAGTAATTCAGTGGACAACCCCCTTCATAAGCCTGAATGTCCCCTTCTGCACTGGACTGACATGCCAAAATGTCAAGTATAACAGTGAGCTAGAAACACAGCAGCCCTATTTTCAGCAGAAACTTTAAGCATCCTTTCCTCACAAATATTTATTTATTCATTTAAAATATTCCTATCCCGCCTTTGTCCCCAGAAGACCCCATGGTAGCTTAAATATACAAATACAGTAGTTCTGTTGTTTTATTCTTCAACTGTCTACCTACTATAAAGCTGGCCCAACATAAAGGCTTTGATACCTTCTGTTGAGTTCTGTTTCATTCGGAGACAATTACCAAAAGCAAAGTGTTTCTCTTTGCAAGATGTTGCAATATAGACTTAATACAGTATTGTCAAACTGAATATATGTAAGCCCCTTGCTCGGTAAATACTTTTCTTACTATGTTAATGGACACAAGTGGTTGTAAAAAGAGCCAACCATATTGTGAAACACAGGAACAGCACACTAATTTTATGTGGACTCAGGGCATGAGTAAAGTGGATAGAGGGACACTTTTTCCCCTCTCACAAAATACCAGAACTAGGAGACATCCACTCAAATTGAGGGCTGGGAGAGTGAGAACAGACAAAAGAAATTTTTTTTACCCAGCATTTTGTTAGTCTGTGGAACTCCCGGCCACAGGATGTGGTGATGGCATCTGGCCTGGATGCCTTCAAAAGGGTATTGGGCAGAAAAGTCCATCACAGGTAACAAACCATGATGGAGATGTGTAATCTCCAGTCTTAAAACCGGGATACTTCAAGGGCCAGATGCATGGGAGTGGTAGCAGGAGACAGGTATCTAGTCTCGTGTGCTCCCAGACACATCTGGTGGGGCCACTGTGAGATACAGGAAGCTGGACTAGATGGGCCTTTGGCCTGATCCAGCAGGGCTCTCTTCTTATGTTCTTATGATTATATTGGTGCATAAAAACTGCCCAAATGTCAGTGTCCCAACTTCTAATGAGGGCCTTTTCACACGACCCCTAAGATCCGCTGGTCCCTTAAATTCGGACCAAAGATCTTAGGGGTTCGTTGCCCTTCCTTCCTCCCCACCAGAGAAAGAGGGGAAAAATGCAGCTCACCTGGAGGAGCTTCCCGGAGCTCCGTTTCTCTTCCGGAGCTCCTCTCTTCCGGAGCTCCGTTTCTCTTCCGTTTCTCTTCTGCTTGCTTTTTTTCCTCCCACCTCTTCTCTTAAAGGGGCAGGAGGCAAAAAAAAAAACACAAGCAGAAGCCAGGAGAGCCCCGCACTGACCAGATTAAATCCGGACCTGGGGATTTTCACCCACCTCAAGCAGGTACAAGAAAGTGCAGCTGGGTCACGCTTAGGTGGGCGGGGTCGCACTTAATTGTCTGCAAAGTCCGGAGCTGGTGGGAAAACACTTGTAAGGTCCGGACCTTGCAGCCATTTCCTGCGGAGCTTAGGGGTCGTGTATAAAGGCTCTGAGTGAAGCACAAGTTGTTAGTCCGGTAAGAATTCAAATTGCAGAGAACTAATAGACCAAGAGAAAGCTACTGCTAAACAGATTGAGAAAAAAAAATCCTGAAATCACAAAACTGCAGGTGAGTATCTAAAAACAAGCAGCACAGCAAGCAAGGAACTGAGGACAGAAGGCAGGTAGGGAAAAAAAAACGAAGCTGGAATTGCATCAATGCAGTATTCTGCCAACAACTTAGGTGTACTCTTGGATTTGTCTCTGAGCCTGGATGCCCTGATTTTAAGCTACCTTGGGCCCCTTTTTAAGGAGAAAAGCAAGATAAAATATTTTAGATAAATAACCATCATTTATTTTAAATATATAAATCAGTCTTATCAATATCCACATTATACAACTGTTATTTTATGACAGAGAGCCTCACAAACTTTACAGCACAAGCTTCAGTGAAATTCCTGCATACCGAGGACACGATCACCAGAACGTTAGACACCCACTGACTTTCTTACCAACTAACCACGATCTCCACATTTTGACCTCTATTTTTTTGATACTATGTATAAATATTTGCCATGCTGTATTTCTTTTTCTTATGTCTGAGGAAGTGGAATTGCCCGCGAAAGCTCACATCAAAATAACATAACACTTAGCCACGGAGGTGCCATCCCATTTTTAGCTCTCTCTTTTTTTGTTCTTGTCATATTTTTTACTTATTTTTCAACCTACAGTGGTACCTTGTATAAAGGAATTAATACGTTCCAAATGAAATTATGTAAAGCAAATTTTCCTTTATACAAATTTCCCATAGGAAGGCATTGAAAACGGAGCGATCCCATTTTTATGTTGTACGGATTTGCCCCACAGGCGATTATGTTAAGCAAATTTCCCCTATCTCCGGAATTTTTTATGTTGTACAAATTTTATGTTATACAAGCTGTTTGTTATACAAGGCTCCACTGTACAAACTGTTTGTCACACAAGGGTCCACTGTATAATAAATATTTCTCAAGCAACCCTTCAGTGGATATATACCTGTGGTTTACCACAACGATATTAAAATAAATAAGCAAGCTATGGGTTTGCTGTCACAGCAGGGGCCTCAGAGGGAGTTCTTTCCAGGCAAGGGGAGGGGGGGGGAGCCAAATTTCTCCAGGGTGGGGGAACCGGGCAGCGGTCCCACAAGAAGGGACACCCCACCACCATCCCCCGGGCGGATGATGATCTTGGGGAAGGGCTGAGGGAGACCGAAGGGGCAAGGTGGCTCGGGGCGGCGGGTGGGACGAAAGAGCCCGTCGTCGTGCCCGCCTGGCGTCCCCCGAGAGCCCCGATGCCCAGGATCCGAGCCGAGGAGGAGGAGGAGGAGGAGGCGCCGGTCGGTCCTTCTTCCCCTGCGGTTGGGGCATCGCTCCTGCCTCTCGGCCCCTCCGCCTGCCCAGGCGCGCTTGCTCTCTCGCTCACCCGCGGCCGGTCCTTGGAGATGGGGAAGAAGCGGCGGTTGAAGCTGTCGGCCACCAGCACGGCCTGGAGCGGCGGCGGCGGCTCTTCCTCTTGAGGATCGGGCCCTCGGGAGGCTCCGGCGGCTGCTCCCGATCCGGATCCGGCCCCGCCACGCTTCCCGGAGGGACCGCGAGCCGCCATGACACCGCCCGCCCTCCAGCCTCCCACGCGCGCGCGCCCCCGCCCCCTCGGGCTCGCCACTTCCGCTTCCGCCCACGGGGACGGCGGCGCGGCGGGGACAAAAACCGGCGGCGGAGCGCGAAGCCTTCCAAGTGCCGAGGAGGAGACAGAGTGGTGTGGTGGTGGTGCGCATGCGCCCTTTCGCACTCAAGGGCTTTCCCCCTCTTGTTGATGAGTTTCATGTCGGGGAGAGAAACTTTGGCGAGGCCGGGGAGGGGGCCAATTATTAGTTTTTTTTAATTACAGTGGGCCCTTGTATAACAAACAGCTTGTATAACATAAAATCTGTACAACATAAAAAATTCCGGAGATAGGGGAAATTTGCTTAACATAATCGCCTATGGGGAAAATCCGTACAACATAAAATGGGATCACTGCATTTTGAACGCATTCCTATGAGAATTTGCATAAAGGAAAATTTGCTTAACGTAATTTCATTTTGAACGAATTAATTCCTTTATACGAGGTACCACTGTATTTGTATTTACATCACCTCCTGGCAAATAGAAGGGGAAGAAATGGAGGCAATGGCAGAGTTTATTTTCTTGGGCTCCTTGATCACTGCAGATGGCGACTGCAGCAACGAAATAAAAAGACGCCTGCTTCTTGGGAAGAAAGCAATGGCAAACCTAGATAGCATCCTAAAGAGCAGAGACATCACTTTGCCAACTAAGGTCAGGATGGTTAAAGCTATGGTTTTTCCAGTAGTGATGTATGGAAGTGAGAGCTGGACTATAAAGAAGGCTGATCGCCACAGAATCGACACTTTTGAGCTGTGGTGCTGGAGGAGAGTCTTGAGAGTCCCCTGGACTGCAAAGAGATCAAACCTATCCATCCTGAAAGAAATCAACCCCGAATGTTCTCTGGAAGGACAGATTTTGAAGCTGAGGCTCCAGTACTTTGGCCACCTCATGAGAAGAGAGGACTCCTTGGAAAAGTCCCTGATGCTGGGAAAAATCGAAGGCAAAAGGAAAAGAGGACGGCAGAGAATGAGATGGTTGGACGGTGTCATCGATGCAACTAATATGGATTTGACCAAACTTCGGGAGGCAGTAGAAGATAGGAAGGCCTGGCGAGCTCTGGTCCATGGGGTCACGAAGAGTCGGACACAACTGAACGACTGAACAACAACAAATTTACATCATAAACATCAAACAAAAACAAATCAGAGTCGTTCCAACAGAAGAAAAGACATCAAGCCAGTTATTATTGGATGGATGGATTGTTTTGAATCTCACCCACCCATTCCCTGCTGCAAATAAATACTGTACAGCAGGCATGTCCAAACTTTGGCCCTCCTGATGTTTTGGACCACAACTCCCAGAATTCTAAGCTTAGACTGCCAATGGCAAAGGATTGTGGCCGTTGCTGTCTAAAACATCTGGAGGGCTGAAGTTTGGACATGCCTGCTCTACAGTATATCCCAAATCCTACCAAATTCTGTTGAGAAAGTCATCATTGAGAATCCATAACTAAAACCAACAATCTATACAACCTGACCAGTGGGAGCGGTGGTGTGACCAGGGAGTAAAAGTGGAACCCAATCTGCCATCCAGGCAGGATGGCGTAGCTTTCACCCCGACACCCCACCACCCCTGCCGCCCGCTGATCACCAGCTGTGGATAACTGAATCCTCAGATGGCAAATCAGCAGATACAGGGGTCACACTGTACATAATAAAAGGATGCCACAAAAGTACCTAGTTTTGTATCCCTTTAGCTATATATAAATTAGGTTTTGGAGGAGGGGGGACAACTATAATGATAGCCTTTGAATTGCAAAGTTGGAAAGGGACCCTCTGGATGACTGAGGGCACCTTTTGTCAGAGAGCCCCAGTGGGGAATTGAACTTCCAACCTCGGGTTCCGCAGCCAGAGGCCTAAGCCACTGAGCTAATTGTTATTAATTGTTGTCAAATGACATGCAGTATTAATATTTATTTAGAATTTAGAAGTGCATTGGCTGGTTTCTTGGATGATGGAGAAAATCGGGTTTTACCGACCTCTAATCACCCAACCACCATGACTGTGTTTCATCATCATCATCATCATCATCATCATCATCATCATCATCATCATCATCATCATCATCATCATCATCATCATCATCATGTCTTTTGCCCACTATAGCTGGGTCCTAGGATAAGAGGTATTAACTAGACCAGTGGTTCCCAAACTGGGAGTTGGGACCCCTTTGGGGGTCGAATGATCATTTCACAGGGGTCGCCATGAGCCAGTAAAGAAAAAGGCACAAACGGCTTGGGTCTGGAGGAAGAAGGGGAGGAAGGGGGGTAAATAAAGAGTGAGTTACAGCTTTATAGGTTGGAGGGGATGTCAGTCAATGGCACCGTAGGCTGCGATTAGCTGAGGGTGCCTGTAGAGGGAAGTTCTCTATGGCACCTGCGACAGTGGCCTGCCAAAGGGGTCTTGTGGCCTCTTCCAAGCAGGGCAAGGGGGTCACCACAACACGAGGAACTGTATTAAAGGATCATGGCATTAGGAAGGTTGGGAACCACTGAATTATACCATCTAGCTCTATATCTATTTTGGTGGTCTCCTGATGAATTCGGTTTGCAAATTTGAGAATATTTTGATTGCACAAATAGAACTCATTAGGAAAGCAATGAGGGTATAAATTGTTCAGTGTTTCCTAATATTTTGAAGTGATGAGCCCCTAGTTCCCTAAGGGGCCCTGCGGCTTCAGCCTAGTCAGGTTGATGGCCTTGCCTCCAGCTCCACAGATAACAACAACAACAACAACAACAACAACAACAACAACAACAACAACAACAACAACAACAACAACAACAACAACGAGCTTTTGCAGCCTCAATCTCTGTGGCATGATATGAACAGCATTGACCTCACTGGGGTTTAATCCCCTAATCTGAGTACTGTCTTCAATGATACTTATTGTATTTCACGGTAGACACACATAGGATAACATGGCAATGCAGGATTGCTAATTCATTTCTGTTTCTGGAGAAAAGAAACACAATTGAGAACTGCTGAAACATGATGGAAAGTAGCCAGTAGAGGGCAGGGCACCCCCACACCTAATTGTTTTACAGAATCTTGATTTGATCTGGTACTACTACTGATGTCTGCTGCTTAGATTCCCTAACCACATCAGTCTCGCCTGATTTCGGAAGCTAAGCAGGGTCGGCCCTGGTTTCTACTTGGATGGGAAACCACCAGAGAATACCAGGTGTTGTAGGCGCCTGGAGTAGGAACTGGCAAGCCACTCCAGTATTCCTGCTACAAAAACTCCATGGACACGGAGTCACGAAGAGTCGGTCATGACTGTAACGACACAACACACGCACTGTATGTTACACAACACACACAGAGGGTGCCTTTGGCTTCAGTATCCAGGGAAAAGGTTAAGTTGCCAAGGAATGGGTGTGTCTAATTTGGTAAGACAAGGTATGCATACAGTTACTTGGCCAGGAGTTGTCAAACCTTCTCCAAGTTTCATTATATCTTTATTATGTCTGTGAAGATTCTCAGTCATCCAGGTGAGTTTATGGGCAAGTTGAGTCATGGCAACTGGACTTCTTTTTCTTGAGAGATTGAAACGTTGCACTGCTCATCTTTAATATCCTTTGCTCTGCGTGGCTGTTGTACTTGGCATGAACCCAACTGGGAAGGGTAGTACAAGGAAGTGAATTTCCCGAATTCTGCAATGCCTACCAGCCCTTGCTCAACTTGTATCCAGGGTGTCTGCATTAGGAGACTCACGGACACAGATTAGCAATACAGTATTTCTGGGAAGAAATTTATGGAAAGTGTCTGGAAACCTCAGTAGGTTCAAAATGCAACAGCTAGGTTGTTAACTGGTGCTGAACACAGGGATTGTATTAAGAGTCGGTCACGACTGTAACGACACAACACACACACACACTGCCCTGTTACAGCACCACCACTGGCTGCCCATCTGTTCCCAGGCACAATTCAAAGGGCTGGTACTAACTTATAATGCCCTATATGGCTTGGGCCCAAGTTATCTCAAGGGCTCCTTCTCTGTTTATGAGATACCTCAGTGTTAAGATCATCAAGATAAGTCTTCCTCTTGGATCTATACATATTAGAGAAGATAAGTGCTTAGAGAGAGGGGCCAGGGAAGCCATTAACATGAGTACAGTATTGAAAACCCCTCTCTCAACAGAAGTAGGGGACTCAGGCACAATCTGCCTGCTACTTATCAAGCTCTCTTTCAACCATCCCCAAACAAACCAGAAGCACTTCACACCTCCACCAGCAAGGCCAAAGCTAACGACCCATACTTAATGGGTGCTGGGAAGGGTTGCATAGGTGGGACTTTCACACACCCCAGGCCATGATACAACTAACAAGCCTATTCAGGCCATTGTCCACCTAATGAACCTATTCAGACCAGGGTGATGTGAAATCAAGTAAACTATAAATTGGAGATCTCACCACTAACTTCCCTCAGACTGACAAAGCTGCTTGGATGAGCAGTGAATTCCCTCTGAGGCCGTGGTCAGACCTGAGTTTCGATCATGATCTTCTGAAGGTCTGGCTTTTCCTCTTTGTCCCATCACGTGATTTAATATGTGGGACAGGAGTTCCCACCTCTAAAGCTGGGTTTTTTTTTAATTTTAAAGTGCAGTTCAGCCCCCTTGGCCAGCAGGTGGCGCTAGCATTTAAAAAAAGGACCACTTGGCTGGGGGAAATTAATGCTTAGAGGACCCGATTGAACTTTCTGTTGCTCTGATGTGCAGGGAAATTAAAAAAAAAACATAGCCCATCGGCCCCAGGAAGAGCCGGTTGGTGTTATGAAAAAAGAAAGAAAAAGAAACCCAGATCATCTGCGTGGTCCCACGGCGTCTGCCTCCTTAAAAGCTGGATTTTCAAAGCGAGGCAAAACATTCCCTACCTCTTGGGTAAGTCTTAGGCCCTGGTCCCACGTCCCTTTAAAAGCAGTTTAAATTACTAGATAACTGTGTCTAAAAATGCTGTCCCCACGGCCACCGGGCTTTTTGAAAAAAAAAGAAAAAAGAAAACCCGGTAATGGTCCCTTAAGCGAGGTTTCTAAGACTTATCCAAGAGGTAGGAAATTTTTAAATGCTCGCGCCACCTGCTGGCCAAGGGGGCTGAACTGCACTTTAAAATAAAAAAACAGCTTTAGACGTGGGAACTCCTGTCCCACATATTAAATCACGTGATGGGACGAAGTGGAAAAGCCGGACCTTCAGAAGATCAGGATCGAAACCCAGGTGTGACCACGGCCTTAGAAACCTCGCTTAAGGGAGTATTGCCAGGTTTTCCTTTTTCTTTTTTTTCAAAAAGCCCGGTGGCTGTGGGGACGGTATTTTTAGACACAGTTTATCTGGTAATTTAAACTGCTTTTAAAGGGACGTGGGACCGGGGCCTCAATTCCACCACCTTCATGTGCACATTTGAAGTTTCTTCAAATTTTAGTTCTCCAATGTAAAGGTCTGCACACTCCTCACTGTATTGGACCACACATACTGTACTATATTGCTCCTCTTGTGTTTTGGTGTCGAGTCCTTTGAGAGGACAAGTCTCTGCCTTAGTGTGTTTGTGGGTTTGAAGTAGATGGGGATGTGGTGTATGCCAAAAATCGCTTTTCAGGCACTCCAGCAATGTAAGGAATGGAGAAACTTTGGAGCAACGATACAGCCATTAAACAGGAGGACGGCTCAACGCAGGAGGTGGAACAGCTCAGGACCAGATTCAGCAGTGGACCTCCACTTGAAGGACCAAGGGCACTCATTCAATCTCTCAAGGAAAAAAGAACAGTTGCCGTGACTCAACTTCCAGACAAGACTGCTTTCCAACTCTTCTTTCAGTTCCCTTGCTTGACCTTGGAGTATCTTATTATTCTATTTTTGTGATGTTCTCCCCTGGAATTCCCTTTTCTGTTGCTTAAATGATGAGCCACCTGGCCATATTGTTGTGATTCAGGACACACCTGCGTAGAAAGGCTTGCCTAATAATTATGGGATTTAGGGATGGGTGGGTGAGTGGGAACATCGCCAGAATATTTTTTACAATAAATTCACTCATGGGCAAACTCTGTTTTACAGAGTACGCTAGTAGGAGTTTATTGCCCTGCATCTCTGTATAGGCAGGATCAGACAAAAATTTAGCAAAGCGAAGTGTGAGGGTTCGGTAACAACCAGTAACAGTTCCGTTGAAGAACGACTATGAGACTCCATCAGCTTCTCCCAAAACGTTAAACTTTTATTCGCGCCATGGGCAGGTACATTGTCTTGAACATTATTTCCAACATTATGAATGTTAATAAAAGATGAACTTTTAAACCTTGCTCCCAAAACGGAGGGATCATGTAATTCTTCTCCATTTAAGAAGGGTTGATTACATATTTGGGGGAAAGAGAGATTCCTCGGCACCAGGGGTCCATAGCACACGGTCCCACCACAGTGGTGCTTGATGGCATTCAACTGGGTCTCCCAGCCCCAGTCAGGAATCCATCTGGATATTGCTCCCCCTGCTCTTGCCACTGTCATCGTATTTGTGCCCCTATTTCGGGTTCGCTGTTACTGTTACCGGTGCAGGTAACGGCAATCCCACTTCTACGCTGGGTCTTATTTCCTTATCTGTTTGTGTCCGCTTCTCCAATTCTGGTCACCGCATCTCAAGAAAGACATAGTGGAACTGGAAAAGGTGCAAAAGAGAGTGACTAAAATGATTACTGAGCTGGGGCACCTCCCTTATGAGGAAAGGCTAAAACATTTGGGGCTCTTTAGTCTGGAAAAAAGGCGCCTGAGGGGGGATATGATTGAGACGTAAAAAATAATGCAGGGCATGAGTAAAGTGGATAGAGGGAAGTTCTTCTCCCTCTCACAAAATACCAGAACTAGGGGACATACACTCAAATTGAGGGCTGGGAGAGTAAGAACACACAAAAGAAAACATTTTTTTCACCCAGCACATTGTTAGTCTGTGGAACTCCCTGCCGCAGGATGTGGTGATGGCATCTGGGCTGGATGCCTTCAAAGGGGGATTGGACAGATTCCTGGAGGAAAAGTCCATCACAGGTTACAAGCCATGATGGAGATGTGTAATCCCAGGCTTAAAACCGGGGTACTTCAAGGGCCAGATGCAGGGGAGTGGTTTCGGGAGACAGAGATCTAGTCTCATGTGCTCCCAAATGCATCTGGTGGGGCCACTGTGAAATACAGGAAGCTGGACTAGATGGGCCTTTGGCCTGATCCAGCATGGCTCTTCTTATGTTCTTATGTTCTTATAGTGATTTGTCTTGGTGTCCTCTGTTTGTGTCTTCACCTCACGCCCTCCTAGCTTGGTCTGACATCCTATACTACTCTTTTCCTCTACCACCTCGTTCTTTCTAATCCTTCTCTCCCGTTCGTCCACCGGGATGTCTATTATCCAATAGCTGTCAATGATTAGCTCTTCCCGTATTATCTGAACCCTCCTCCTGTCATCCTTATCTTCAGCCCTCTTTATGTCTGTCCATTCAATCAAATTTCTATCTGTTTCTTCTTTCTTCTCTTCCCGCGTCCTGTTAACTGAACTCGCAGACGGCACACTCCCGGTATTCTTACACGAAGCTATGTCTAAGTTTAAAAAGTCATCACGACATTGTGCAAAACATCACCATGAGAGCAATAATCTCTGTTACAAAGCCTGTTTCACAGGCTTCCTTTATTTATTTTTACCAGCTCTTCAAAACTTTAAAATCATTAAGTTAACTGTTATGTGTGCCCCGAAACCCAACCTCTTTGCAAAGGAACCATGTTGACGGAACCATTCACAGGCTGAAAATATACTGAATGAAATGATTCATCAGCAGTACAAAATAGAACCCTCCGAGGTGGTGGGGAGTGGAAATTAACCTTTGACTAGGAAAATGAGCAGATCATGGCCTTGTACTGCGCGCTCGGGGATTTATGAAATTATCTTAAAATGGCCAAATGGGTATAACATGGATTCTTTTGGTGGGTTTGATCAGGCCTTTAGTATTTAAATATTTTTTTCCCAGGGTTTTTCAAAATTCTTCATTTCTCCCTTCCTCCCTTCCCTCTCTGATTTTTCCGGAACAGGAATATAATGCAAGAGCATCAGCTGGAACAAGTTGCCATCGGCAGCCAGCCAAATGTAGGAAGCAGATGAATGGAAAGGAATGAATGGGACACATAACTCCTCCATGGCAACAGGAAGCTGGATCTTGCAGGAGCTTCCTGGAAGGAAAAAAATGAATTTGAGGCAAGGTTCTGGGTGACTTTCAGCACCTCAATTCCAGGTGAGCCCAAAAGGCCTGCCTCCAGCTCCTATTTCTGGCATCTCAGGAGCAGAAAATAATTTAATACTAGGGTGGCAGCATGCAAAGATTAAGGTGTGGGTTTTTTGTTTTTTTTTTGCATAGTGATAAGATACATGATTTATGTGAGGTTTTTTTCTGGATTCACAGGGGATCCCTTAGTACCATATTTTCACCTTTGTACTTCTGTTGTATGAGATACTGCCTCTGAACATAAGCAGAGTAAATTTCCTTTGCTACTATAATTTAAAAATCAGGTAGACTTTCCAGTTTCAAACTGGTGTGAACTTTGACATCCATCTGTTTCAGAGATCAATCACTGTTGAGCTTATATCACCTCCAGGAGCAGAAGTCAATTACCTCTGGAGAGCATATGCTGGGAACATGAGTCTCACTCTAATTCACACAACTGCTTGAAATGATTTTTGTGTTTATTGGAAAGAAAGAAAGAAAGAAAGAAAGAAAGAAAGAAAGAAAGAAAGAAAGAAAGAAAGAAAGAAAGAAAGAAAGAAAGAAAGAAAGAAAGAAGCAAAGCAACGTGTTCAGCTTATATACCGCCCCATACCACTACAAGTAGTCTCTGGGCGGTTTACAATTTTTTAAATTACAGTGTGCAGGTTACACATTGCCCCCCCCCCCAGCAAGCTGGGTACTCATTTTACCGACCTCGGAAGGATGGAAGGCTGAGTGAACCTTGAGACTGCTACCAGGGATTGAACCCAGGTCGTGAAAGAAAGAAAGAAAGAAAGAAAGAAAGAAAGAAAGAAAGAAAGAAAGAAAGAAAGAAAGAAAGAAAGAAAGAAAGAAAGAAAGAAAGTATAGATAAGATAAATCTTTATTAATCCCCCATCGGGGAAATTTACTTGTGACACAACTCCCAATAAAAGAACAAGCAAGAAGGGTAGGTGCACAAAAAGTTTAAAGTGAGAAAGAAAATAATAAATAATAGAGATTAGATACATTTTTAAAAGTCCAATATGCAAATATACACTATAAAATTTGGATTTAAAAATAAATGTGAAAAATAAGAAATAAACTACAATATACCCCCATATGAAAAGAAAGAAAGAAATTTTTTTTTGAAAAGGACAAAATAATAAATGCTCCAAATGCTAACAAAAAGATTCAGGAGCAAATATGTAGACAGACTTAAAAGCATTCAAGAGTAACACACCGGAAAATAATAAAAGTGAATGTGCCATATAATACTAGCATTATTGTGTAGTTCTGGGTTAGGGTTAGTACATCCTCTGAACATAGCTTTGCAGGATGGCAAACAGACCCAGTCTGTGGACCTGTCCTCTACCCCACAGTCAAACTCTGCATAAATATCTGGGAAGGAAGCAGTTTGACCTCTTTCAAGTCAAGAGTCGCAGTCCTTTTGAGGCTGATTTTAAATGCCCTCTAATAAGCATGGAAACATCAAATCCTATCCCAATCCTTTCTTTAAAATGTTCAGTAACAGGAGGTAAGTTGAAGGTGTGAATGGTTTCTTTACACACAAATCTCTGCCTGTTTGGTCAGCTTCCCAGGCACTCCGAGGAACACCAAAGTGCCCAAAAAGTAAAATCCATAATTCATATTCCCTCAAGGACATAATCAGAAATACTATATCATGAGGCCACTTACAGCTACAATTTAGTCAAAGGTTTAGTTTAGCACAAGGAAAGAGAAATTGTTAATTCCTTTAATTAGTTCAAAAAGGATGAAACATTTTGAAGTGGGGATCAGAAAAGCAGCATTCCGGGAAGAAAATAACAACATTCACGGAAATCAAATCAACTGCCAAGTAGACTGGAGCCATATGGCTAGATATGATCCTGAACAAACAGAGTTAACACTTGAAAGGAAATCCCTGTGGCATGCAAAATCAAGACCTATGAAATGAGCAACCTCCTGAAGCATTATCTAGCACCATCTGATCTCTCACAGGTCCTGACTTTTAGAAGCAGGACTAACGTTTGCACTGTATGGCAGCAAAGCTTGCAGATCAAAATGTGACTGAAACAGAAAGTAAAAAGTCTAATCCAATGCAGGGATGCAAATATCTTTTTCCTGTAGGTCCAGCCAAGCCTCCTCCTAGATCCCAGATGAGGATTCCCAGAGAAGTTCATCAGGAAATTGGTGGAGAAGGGAAAAGAAGAAGGAACCAGGAACTAAACATTCAGGGAAAAGGTGAGAGCTTTTCCCTTGAGGGTGCAGCGACATTTTGTCCCACTGACACTCCTTAAATTTCCTTCTTCCAGATTGGCTCCTTCACTTTCCTCCTGTCAGATATTAGTTAGTGAAATATATGTATTAGACAGGATGTTCTTTATAGATTTGATATGTATTTAATTGATTTAAAGATGGAGTCTGTAAAAAGTGCAAAGTCACAGTGACTCAATGTATAGTTTTTTCAAATGGGGTACAGATGTTAAGAATTAACATAATGAATTTTGGCTGATGCAAGAGGGTGCAATAGCATGGCAAGCCACTCCAGTATTCCTGCCAAGAAAACCTCATGGTCATGGGGTCACGAAGAGTTGGTCACGACTGTAACGACACAACACACACACACAATGTCATTTATGATTGGACAGACATGTGTAGAAAAATGTTCTGTAAATCATAGTTCATTGGGCCTTCCGTTAGTAAAGGCACCCACTTTGTTTCTCTGTCATATATTTTGTCTATGCATTATGCTGTTATGCTGTTGAATTTTGTATCAATGTATTAATATGATTTTCCCCTCTATGCTTTGTTGAACTTTGTAGAAGTTCTGTGATGCTGTGATATATTTTTGTACTTTTGGAATACAGTGGACCCTTGTATAACAAACAGCTTGTATAACATAAAATCTGTATAACATAAAAAATTCCAGATAGGGGAAATTTGCTTAACATAATTGCCTATGGGGAAAATCCATACAACATAAAAAAGGGATTACTCCATTTTCAATGCATTCCTATGATAATTTGTATAAAGGAAAATTTGCTTAACATAATTTCATTTGGAATGAATTAATTCCTTTATACAAGGTACCACTGTATAGCTGTTTGGTTTTAAGAAAACTCTGTCCCTGGCTAACAATTTATTCACTTCCCCAGTTGATAGCCCCACTGGTGAATAACATGGTGGGACCAAAACCTGAGGAAAGTCTTAGCAAACCAAGACATATTGATCAGACTTCATACCTGAACCCTCCTATCTTATGTATTTTGTATACTTCTCTGTGGAGTGGAAACTTGGATCCTTACAGACACATTATGCAGGAAGCTGGAAGCCGCCTTGGGTCCTTTTCCAAGGAGAAAGGTGGGGTAAAAATACCCTACAATAAATAAAATAATTTGGGATGTGGACATACAGACAAATTCTAAAGATACCTTGGAGAGCCATAAATGTGGCCATATTACAGCATATGAATAAAAAGCTATAATTTCTCAATACCATAAAGAGAAGAAAATTGCAATATTTCGGTCACATAATGCACAACAACAAATACCATCTTCTCCAGGTTATCCTTCAAGGAAAAATAGATGGGAAGTGTGGTCCAGGGAGTAGAACAATCTGGTTTAAGATTTTAAGCCAATGGTTTGCAGTGAGCACAGCTTCTGTATTTAGAATAGTTTTGGATAAAAACCAGATCATGCTACTGATCGCCAACGTTCTACAAGTTCATGGTACTTCAAGAAGAAGAAGAAGCTCAAACCTGTGGAGGCCATTCTGTGTTGTTTTCAGAGGGTGACATCTCTGGGCACCACGTGTCTGTATAAGGAACATCCCAGGCTCATGGAGTAACAAGTTTCCATTATGTATGTCTCCATATAAGGCTCAAGGAAGCTATGTCAGCACCATGAAGTTGTTCCCACTTTCCCATTTCCCAGGCAGCTAAAGTTTGCTGCTCACACCTGCCTCTAAGCCATCTTTTTACCCCTTTTCTTGGCTCATTCCCCCTTTGAGTCCCCTGTTCCTGACATCTAGGTATTTTCAGGATAAGGTTCGTGTAACATGGATAAGATTATTCAAACAGTTAACAAGCTGCAAACAAGGCTGATTTCCTCCTCTCTTGTGTGGTTGACTGAAGCAAATTAACCCGGGGGGGGGGTGGAGCAATTTACATGGATGCCACTTCATAGAAGATTTTTATGCATTTTTCTCACTGTGTAGTCACACCCTGACATATAGACATTAGCCAAATGGACGAAGCTTAAGAGGAGACTGAAGATGAAATAAACTTGGGAGAATGATGAGACCCAGCCGGGAAGTTTGTAAGTCTTTGGGTCAGAGTCCAAGTCTTTGGGTCTAAGTCCCAAGCCTCAAGTCTCATGTCCGTATTATAAAAGGTTTTTCCTAGGGGCACCCCCTTTGGAGCTTCATAATTCAGCTCCCTGAACCCCAAACCTTTCCAAATGTCAAGGGGTTTGCTCTCCTGGGTCCTTTAGGGCCCAGGTGAGCATAGCATTTCATTTCGTTTCGTTTCATTTCATTTTGTCTTGTTTGTAACAAAACTACTTTAAAGTTCGCTTTGTAACAAAACAAAACGAAACTACTGTAGAAACTAAATGAAATACTATCTTCCTGTTTCGTTCCCATGCCTAGACCCCACCAAACACACCTGTGAAGGTGTTGGGACTTACACCAGTTTGGTTCTATGAGTTACAGCAATGCAAGACATTTTGCTGCCTGAGGCAATGGGCATGGTGCTCCTCCCCCTTTTGTGTGCAAAGGCCAGCTAGACTTAACCTTATGTCCTGTCAGAAATAGGACAGTATTACACTGAGAATAACAGTATTACACCTGAGAATACACAATTCTATCCTAAGGTAGAAAGGCCCAGCTGGAGAGTCTTTGAGAGCAAGGCAGCTATTCCCCTTGCAACAGCTGCCTCAGGTACTTGGGTCACTTCGTCTAATGATAGAGCCGGCCCTGCTTCATTCCCTTCTCTGCTTGTGATTCTGCTGCTTCGCAGGAAAGACCACCGACCTTATAAAAAAAAAGGTTAGCATCAATCCCAAGATAAGAGATGTTTATGTTGGAAGACAGGGCTCTGAGGGCTTGTGGGGGTTCGCTTTCTGACTCTTGACCGTTTGTAGAAGAATTACAAGTAGACTTAGGAATTTCTTGAAAAATAAACGAACTTTTATTCAACATTTCCAACTTCAATCTTTCTTTGTCTTTTTTGTTATAACAATCTTCAACCGGGGTTAAAACAGGTATGCCAAAAGTTGGATCAAAAGAGTTATCTAACAATATATTTTTTATTCTTTAACGATTCCTCCCTCATTTGGGAGGAGTTCTCTGTTGTGACATCAAAGGACCTTCGCAATGACTCCCGCAACAATGGTGTTGCACATTTTGAGGGATGTTCCAACCCCACCCGGGGATCCATCCTATTGGGTTAGGATCGGGGCTCCCTTTTCTTTCTCTCACCACTGGATTATTGACAGGTTTTGGGTAGCGAGGTGCACATTCTGGTGTTGGAAGTGGAAGCCCCGTCTCCACCTTCCGCAATATCTCCGTCTTCCTCGGCACCCCCTCTCTAAGTCCCTAACGGTCCCCGCCTCCCCGCGTGAACCACCCTTCTTTGCTAAGTTCTTTCCCTGTCTCGTCCCTCTCGGTTTGCACGCTCGCTTCTTTGAATAGGACTCTACTTATTCTACTCTCTGTCTGCACCCCAACCCTTCTAACTTCCTTCTCCAAATCCCGATTACATTGCACCGCGGTATGCCAATACATCCTCATAGGCATATCCCCAAACCTCCCTCCCACTTGTATTTTCTTATCTCTCCCCATACATTTCCAATCATCTGTTTGGACTTGTCTTTCTCTCATCACTTTCTTATTTACCTCTTCCTTCTCTGTTTGTGTGTCAGTATCTTTAGTCTCAAGGTCTAGCCCTTCTATCTCTTCTTTCACTAAATCCCAAGTCACCACTCTATTGATGACTGCTAAGAATCCATCAGTTATCCTTGAAGGGCTCCATCCCTTTCTTGGAACATCCTTGAGTTTATCGTCTATAGTTATATTTCCACCGCTTATCTCTTTCTCTCTTAGGGCCTTTATACACGACCCCTAAGCTCCGCAGCAAATAGCTGCAAGGTCCGGACCTTACAAGTGTTTTCCCACCAGCTCCGGACTTTGCAGACAATTAAGTGCGACCCCGGCCACCTAAGCGCAACCCAGCTGCACTTTCTTGTACCTGCTTGAGGTGGGTGAAAATCCCCAGGTCCGGATTTAATCTGGTCTCCTGGCTTCTGCTTGTGTTTTTTTTTTTTGCCTCCTGCCCCTTTAAGAGAAGAGGTGGGAGGAAAAAAAGCAAGCAGAAGAGAAACAGAAGAGAAAGGGAGCTCCGAAAGAGAAAGGGAGCTCCGGGAGGCTCCTCCAGGTGAGCTGCATTTTCCCCCCTCTTTCTCTGGTGGGGAGGAAGGAAGAGCAACGAACCCCTAAGATCTTTGGTCCGAATTTAAGGGACCAGCGGATCTTAGGGGTCGTGTGAAAAGGCCCTTAATTCTTCCCCATGATCTTTATTCAGATATTCCTTCTCCTCTTGTATCTCTGGTTCTTGTGCGGAGGAACCCACGCTTGTGGCATCTTTCTCCCTTTCACAGGGCTGTCTCCAGTGTGTGTTTACTTATGGGAGGCCTCCTCTTTGGAAAACATAGCTGTATAAACTTCCATGCATTCTTCCTCCACACAGCGGTGGGGTGACAGAAGGGATATAAGCATCTGAAAGTGGATCCCAGGCTGATTTTTTTTCAGGGAATCCTCAACACTTTTTGATCATCAAGAAAAAGAACCGGCCCACAACAAAACAGGCTGTGCTGAAATATTGAGTTGCTTGGAAGGTTGTGTGTGTCTGTGTTTGTTTGTTTTAATTACTACAGTCCCAGAATCCCATTGGTAAGATGGCCAATTCAGGCTCCTGAGAAGAAGAAAAGTTTAGAAGAAAACCAGGAACGGACTAAAGAGTGTGAGGAAGGGTTCCTAGGCTTAGTATAGGCTCAAAGGGAACACTGGTGCTGCTATCTGACTTCTAGCTTTCCTTGCTGTCACTCTCTGTTTTTGCAGAGTCTTACGTTGGCCTTAATTGACCCTGGAGTCAATTAAGAGCAACTCGTAGAAGTATTGAAATGCAAACAAAAATAATTCTCTCTTTATTTCTAAAAGGTATGCTCTGCTTCCTACACAGTCCTGGATGCTTCCCATAAGAGCGTCCATTAAATTAAATTTACGCAGTGAATAACAAGAGGAAGATGTTCCCGTAAAGCTAGCAAGTCAGGCAATAAAAGCCTACTCATAAAACTCTGAACTATAAAGGGAGATTTTTTAAAAAAATAGTCAGCCTCCTGAATCAGGGGAAGATGTAACCCCTTCTCGGATAAATGTTCCAAAGGACATCTGCAAGCTGAGCAATGGGAAGTGAACTTCTTGGTTCGGGTTCATCTGGTTCGGGCCCACCTTTGGTTCAGTTCGAGTTCGGGTTCGGGTTCTTACCACTGGCGGCGGCGGCGGCAGATCCTGGCCCTGCAGCAGGGGCTCTTTGAGGTGCTGGCATGGGGCACCTTTTTTTTCCCAAACGTCCATCGCGTGGCCCCTGGGGCCAGGTGGGCACTTTTTTCTTTTTTCTTTTTCTTTTTTCCCTTGATTTTAGAGCCTGGGGCCGGGTCGGCGTTCCTTTATTTTATTTTATTTTATTTTATTTTTATTTTTATTTATTTTTTTACTTCCAGGTTCCAGCCTTTTTTTCCCCCCCATAGCCCCTGGGGCCCGATCGGTGCTGGGTTTATATATCTATATCTATATCTATCTATCTATCTATCTATCTATCTATCTATCTATCTATCTATCTATCTATCTATATCAATTTTAGGGTGCCAACCAGGCCACCCCCGGCGCCCAGTCAGTGCTCCTTTTTTTTTTTTTTTTATTTTATTTTATTTTATTTTATTTTATTTTATTTAGCGCTAGCCACGTAGCCCCTGGGGCCTGGTCGGCACTAGTTTTTTTTAAAAAAATCCTTTATTTTAGGGCACCAACCTGGCCACCCCTCAGTGCTCCTTTTTTGTTTATTTGATTATTTTATTTTATTTTATTTTTAGGTTTTATTTACTGCCGACCACGTGGCCGTGCTACAGCTGTAGCACAGCCATAGGCTCCCCCCCCCCCGGTTGCCGCCCCTGAAGCTAGGAAGACTGGACCTCCGGACCAATACCAGGTAGGAGACATCTCCATCCCCCATTAATGAATCGAAACAAAACGAATCAACTTTTTTGTTTTGTTTTATTTTGTTTTGTTTTAAATTTACACCTAGGTTCGTTATTCATTACGAATAACAAATAACAAATAACAAATAAAACAAACTAAAAGTTCATTTCGCGCCCATCTCTAAACAGAGCAGAATGACTATTTCCTGTGGTTGCTTCCTCTAACTATACCATACATTGTGTTCCTTTTATTAATATTATTCTTATCGTTACTTTTTTAGTTTCGTGGCACTGCTGGCTTATAAATAAGAGTTTATAAGCCAAGCTGAGCAACTGGTTACCTGGTGAGCCTTCCTGGTGGTGGCTGTTTATTATGTCTTCTGCCCTTACAAGTGAAGAATTTCAGTCTTCTGCCCTTGCATGTGAAGGACATGGAGAGGCATCTGGATAGAACATGAGACACGTCTTACTCTTGTAACAAGGATTTTACGATATGGTGAAATTAGCTTACTGTGACTAAAAGGTCACTCACTGAATAGCTTGACCTAAAAGGTAGCCTTGAACAGTGAGGTAGCCAGCTTGCACAGTACACAGAAACGCTTGCTTTACTGTGAGTGTTGTGACGTTGGTGTCAATAAAGGCATATGGACGTTGTAGATACAAGTGATATAGAGAAGGGCATTGGAAGGACAAACTGAATCAGCTATTTGGAGTCACATGAGGCTGTTGAGAGGCAGCACTTGGAAACCGAAGATAAGAACATAAGAACATAAGAAGAGCTATGCTGGATCAGGCCAAAGGCCCATCTAGTTCAGCTTCCTGTATCTCACAGTGGCCCCACCAGATGCATCTGGGAGCGCATGAGACTAGATATCTATCTCTTCAAACCACTTCCCTGCATCTGGTCCTTGAAGTACTTGGAGATGACATATTTCCCTCATGGTTTGTAACCTGTGATGGACTTTTCCTCTAGGAATCTGTCCAATCCCCTTTTGAAGGCATCCAGGCCAGATACCATCACCACCTCCTGTGGCAGGGAGTTCCACAGACTAACAAAATGCTGGGTTAAAAAAATTATTTTATCTTTTCTCACTCTCCCAGCCCTCAATTTGAGTGGATGTCCCCTAGTTCTGGTATTTTGTGAGAGGGGGAAAAGTGTCCCTCTATCCACTTTACTCATGCCCTGAGTGCACATAAAATTAGTGTGCTCTTCCTGTGTTTCACAATATGGTTGGCTCTTTTTACAACCACTTGTGTCCATTAACATAGTAAGAAAAGTATTTACCGAGCAAGGGGCTTACATATAATCAGTTTGACAATACTGTATTAAGTCTATAATGCAACATCTTGCAAAGAGAAACACTTTGCTTTTGGTAATTGTCTCCGAATGAAACAGAACTCAACAGAAGGTATCAAAGCCTTTATGTTGGTTAGGCCAGCTTTATAGTAGGTAGACAGTTGAAGGATAAAACAACAGAACTACTGTATTTGTATATTTAAGCTACCTTGGGGTCTTCTGCATGTGAAGGACGTGGAGAGGCATCTGGGTAGAACATGAGACATGTCTTACTCTTGTAACAAGGATTTCACAATGTGGTGAAATTAGCTTACTATGACTAAAAGGTCACTCACATAGCTTGACCTAAAAGGTAGCCTTGAACAGTGAGGTGTTGTGACATTGGTGTCAATAAAGGCATATGGACGTTGTAGATACAAGTGATATATAGAGGGGCATTGGAGGGACAAACTGAATCAGCTCTTTGGAGTCACATGTGGCTGTTGAGAGGCAGTACTTGGAAACCGAAGATGTACTCTGACAACTACATAAGAACATAAGAACATAAGGAGAGCCATGCTGGATCAGGCCAAAGGCCCATCTAGTCCAGCTTCCTATATCTCATAGTGGCCCCACCAAATGCAAAGACTAGATCTTTCTCTCCTGATACCACTGCCCTGCATCTGTTTCTTGAAGTACCTTGTTTTTAAGCCAGGAGATGACACATCTCCATCATGGTTTTTAACCTGTGATGGACTTTTCCTCCAGGAATTAGTCATGGGAACAGTGACAGATTCTTGAGAAGAAAAAAAACCAACATACTAAAAAGTGTTTCTCAAGCTTAGGTTCTATGGATGTTCCCTGGACTAAAACTCCCAGAAGCCTTCACCATTTGCCGTGCTAGCCAGGAATTCTGGAAGCTGTTGTGTAAGAACATCTGGGGGCCCACGTTTGATAAGCACTGGACTAGAGCGCCTGCAAGAAAATGCTTCAGTTGGAAATCCGCATCTCTCAATCTATATTTCTTGCTTGCTTCCAAGCTACCACCCTGTTTCCTATATAGAGCAGAGTTTCCCAACTTTGGGTCCTCAGGTCATTATTAGACTAAATCTCCCAGTGGCCTTCACCACAAGCTTTGCTTGCTAGGATTCCTGGGAGTTGCAGTACAAGAACATCAGGAGACCAAAGGTTAGGAACCACTGATAGATAGGTTTTTTTAAAGACTCTTGGCATTCATACCCCATCTCTGCCGTCTTTCTGGAAACAGGCAAAGACCTTTCTCTTCAGGCAAGCTTTCCCTGAATGATGGACTACCTATTATGTGTCTTTATATGAACTACCATACATGACTACACAGACTTTGTGTTTATAACCACTTATCACTTTGTGTTTATATAGTTAGATAGTCCACCGTACATGATTGCATTGACTGACTTCATAATTACAGTGGACCCTTGTATAACAAACAGCTTGTATAACATAAAATTTGTACAACATAAAAATTCCGGAGATAGGGCAAATTTGCATAACATAATCGCCTATGGGGAGAATCCGTACAACATAAAAATGGGATCACTCTGTTTTCAATGCATTCCTATGGGAATTTGTATAAAGGAAAATTTGCTTAACATAATTTCATTTGGAACGAATTAATTCCTTTATACAAGGTACCACTGTACACCGGTGTTTTCAATATTAGCGCCATCCTTCATAATGGATTTAACTGCTCACATTCTCTTTTAGCTTTCATGTTGCCTTTTATTGCTGTAAGGGCCTTTTCACACGACCCCTAAGATCCGCTGGCCACTTAAATTTGGACCAGGGATCTTGGGGGTTCGTTGCTCTTTCTGCGTCCCCACCCCTCCGCACTTCCTTGCTCCTGTCTGCGTGAGGGGAGGGAGGAAAAAAGAAAGGGAAAAATGCAGGCTCACCTCCGAAGCCACCCGGAACCCCGTCGTCGCCCTGATTCCTTCTCTTCTGTTTGTTTGTTTTTGCCTCCCGCCCCTTCTCTTAAAGGGGCGGGAGGCAAAAAAAAAACAAAAACAGAAGCGAGGAGAGCCCTGCACTCACCAGATTAAATCCGGACCTGGGGATTTTCACTCTCCTAGAGCAGGTACAAGAAAAGTGTGCTGGGACGCACTTAGGTGGGCGTGGTCGCACTTAATTTCCTGCAAACTCCAGAGCTGGTGGGGAAACAATTGTAAGCTCCGGAGCTGGCAGCCATTTGCTGCGGAGTTTGGGGGTTGTGTACAAAGGCCCAGAGATGCCCCTCAATTCCCTGTTCTCCAACTTGAATGTGTCTTAAATGTACTGGGCTGTATACTGTCCCTCATTACTGTAAGCTGCCTTGGGTCCTTTTCCTAGGAGAAAGTTGGGGTAAAAATACTAAAACAACAACAACAACAACAACAACAACAACAACAACAACAACAACAACAACAACAACAACAACAACAACAACAACAACAACAACAACAACACCCCTCACAACTCTAATGACTGAACTATACCTAAAGGTTACAGAGGTTACCCATATAAGTTTGACTCACAGTGCATATCCCCAGACCTTAATTTCAACTTTTCTTTTAGTGCTTGTGGTAAGGAACTCAAACAGCTCTGCCCCCTCCTACATGACTTTCTCTTCTGTCCCAAACCTCTATCTATTTAATTGTTTTCCCTCTCTCTAGGCTGTTTCATTTTCTTCTATTAGTTTGCATGCTAACATTTGGCAAAGCTGGGAAAGTACTTTTAATTAGAATGAAAATAAATGATGTGTTGAAGCCATCCATAACTGAGCAGTGATAGGATAATGCTTTCCGGCTCAAATTTCCAAGTGCTGATACTGACGCATGCCATAAAATCTCTCATATAGAAAGCACCACCCTGTCTCTCTCCAGTTGTCCCTGTTTCACTCCTGAATTGACACACACGGGGCCATTTCGTTCTGTCTTGAAGGGAGGGTTGATGACACTGATGTTTGTTCTTCAGACCTTATGATTACGGGTCAAAGTGTTCGTCCTGTTTTGATGCCAACTTTGCACCGATGCTTTTATCTTCCTTCTTCCAGAAACTGAAGAAAATGACCAGCACAAGGAGAAAGAATCCTTCAACTGCAGGGTTTTTTTTTACATTTAAAATGCTTCTTTTCCAAGCCTCTTTTCTCTCCTTCATGCCACTCCCCCTCTGACAAAAAGAGAAGTGTACAGATTTGTATTTTTGTGGCTCAGGCAGCACAGCAGAATAGTTGAACCCTAACTCCCTGCCTCTTTAGCAATCTGGAGGACCTCTACGTCTCATATTTCTGTAAAATGTATTTTCTTTTCTTGAGAGATAGAAATGTTTCGCTGCTCATCCAAATGGCTTTGTCAGTCTGAGGAAAGCTAGTTGCGAGTCCTCCATTTTATAGTCAGCTTTGACCTCATGTCACCCTGGTCTGAAATAGGCTCATAAGATGGACAATGGCCTGAATAGGCTCGTTCGGTGGACAATAGTCTCAATAGTCTCATTAGGCTGCTGATCCTTCACTTGTCTTCTTTGTTTACTTGCAAGTATATTTTGCGTGAAAGCTTTTATTCTGTTTAAAATATTGGAGATGAAGAACGCACTGTGCGTTTGAAAGGCGTCTAGTTCACATTACTGCCTCAGGATTTTACAGTATCATAATTCCACCGCATATTTTATTATTTATTTATTATTATATTTATATCCCACTTATCTTCCGTACGGAACTCTAAGCGGCTCACACAGGGCGAACAAGCGCCAATAAACACAAAACAATAGTTATATAATGTACAACAAGGAAATAGTTAAGACAGTTAAAACCCGGTGCATCCAAAAAAGCCGGCAATACAATAGCTATCAAACCAAGCGACTTAACTAACAACATAGCCTGCGGCACACATAAACATGGTCGCTTGGAAGTTAGAGATGGCAGGACCCTTAAAAAAAAAAAGAATCAGGGCTCGCCAAAGGCCTCTTGAAATAAATAAGTTTTTACAGCTTTTCAAAAGGCCAGCAGGGACTCTGCAGAGCGCACCTCGCTAGGGATGGAGTTCCATAAGGAAGGGGCTGCCACCTAGAAAGCCCGGTTCTGGGTGACCGACTTCCGGGTTCTCGTGGGGTGGCAACCCGGAGCGAGTGCGCTCGCACCTGCCGAACAGGTCGGGCCAAGGTGGATCGCTGCGCGATACGCTCTGCCAGGTAGTCCGGTCCCAAGCCATGGAGGGTTTTATAGACTAAAACAAAGACCTTGAATCTAATCTAATCCGGGCTGCAACGGGCAGCCAGTGCAGGCGGACCAGGATTGGGGAGATGTGGTCATACCGACGCACACCCGCCACCAACCTGGCCGCCGCATTCTGAACCCGCTGCAGACGCCGGAGAAGAGTCAAGGGCAACCCCATGTAGAGGGCGTTGCAGTAGTCCAGCCTCGAGATCACCAGCACCTGGACCACTGCTCTCAGAGAGTCACCATCCAGGTACGGGCGGGTCTGAGCGATCTGGCAAAGATGGTAATACGCGGCCCTGGTCACCGATGCCACCTGGGCCTCCATGGTCAGCGCCGGGTCCAGGACCACGCCCAGATTCCGCGCCCTCTCCACAGGCTGGAGGGAGACCCCCCCCCCAGAGAGGGAAAAGGGCCACCATACCCGGATGGCGAGCCCCCAAAGAACATAACCTCCGTCTTCTCGGGGTTGAGCCTAAGCCTGTTCGCCCTGGTCCAAGTCAGCACGGCATCCAGGCACCCATCAAGGATCCTCACAGCTTCCTCTGCAGAGGTGGAAAAGGAGAGATAGAGCTGCGTGTCATCAGCGTACTGATGACAGCACACTCCAAAACTCCTAATGACCCCAGCCAACGGCCTTACGTAGAGAGCGACGACCCCTGCGGGACGCCACAAGGGAGAACCCACGGGGCCGACAGCTCCCCCCCATGCTGGACGTACTTGGGGATGGCCCTCCAGGAAGGATTGGAGCCAACTGCGAGCAGTGCCCCCGATTCCGACCTCAGAGAGCCGATCCAGCAGGATACCGTGGTCGACGGTATCAAAGGCCGCTGACAGATCCAGGAGGACCAACAGGGTAGAGCAACCCCTGTCGGCTGCCCAGAGCAGGTCATCTTTCAGGGCGACCAAAGCTGTTTCGGTCCCCCGACGGGGCCTGAACCCTGACTGGCATGGATCGAGGCAGTGCCGATCCTCTAAGTATGACTGCAGCCGGACCGCCGCCACCCTCTCGATAACCTTGCCCATAAACGGGACATTAGCGATCGGACGATAGTTGCCTAAGTCGTCCGCCGCAAGGCCCGGTTTCTTAAGAATGGGCTTGACCACCGTCTCCTTCAAGCGAGAGGGGGAAAAACCCCTCGCTGAAAGAGGCGGTGGCGATGGCGGAAGCCCATTCGGCCATGGTCCCGCTGGCAGCTTTGATAAGCCAGGAAGGGCAAGGGTCGAAAGGAGTGGACGCCGGCCGGCAATGCACCATAGCCCTAGAGGCCTCGACAGCAGAAACAGCCCAAGCCCCTCCAACCGAGGCGACAAAGGCGGACCAGCAACCGGGGATGCCGGGGCAGTGCTACCGCAACCGGAGTCAAAGCCGGCACGGATGGCCTCAATCTTTGATCTAAAAAAGGCTGCAAAGTTCTCACTACTGAAATCAGTAGGAGGAGGCCTAGTCAGACTAGGATTGGTGAGGTCCCGAACCACCCGGAAAAGCTCCGCCTGGCAGTTAGAGGCCTCACCAATTCTCACGGAGAAAAACAATGACTTAGCCTCCGTGATCGCGTTGGAATAGCGACTAGTCTGGGAATCAACAGCAGCCTTGCTAATAGCCGTCCGGGTTTTTCTCCAGCTGCGCTCTAGCCTTCTCCTTACCTGCTTCATTGCCCGGAGCTCCCCCGTGAACCACGGTGAGGGCCGAGCTCGGCACTGGAGGAGGCGCTTAGGGACGATCCGGTCTATGGTGTGGGCAGCTGTTTCAAACCAATGGTTGGCCACAACCTTGGCTGGAGTGCCAGTCAGTCCACCAGGAAACTCCCCGAAGACCTCCTGGAACCGATGAGGGTCCATGAGTCTACGAGGGCGGGCCAAAACAGGAGGCCGAGGGTCCCCGCGAGGGGGGGGCGCGCGATCGCCAAGGAAAAAGAGAGCAGGTGGTGGTCCGACCATGACACAGGTAGGGAGATAAAATCCCCCACCTCCAGACTCGAAATCCCCGACATGGAGGAAAACACCCGATCCACGGTATGGCCTGACCTGTGGGTGGGACATACAACATGCTGGGACAGACCCATGGAAGCCATGGTTTCCATGAATTCCAGAGCTGCACCGGAAAGTTCACCGCCAACATGCACATTGAAGTCACCCGCCACCAAAAGGCGCGGGGACCTCAAAAGCGCAGCCGCGAAGAACTCCGAGAGCTCATCGGAGATGAGATACTGTAGATGCAAACCCATTTTCTAGGTAGCATCATCACAATTTCCACCACCTCCCAGCAAAGCATGCATAGACCACAGGCTAAGGGATAAACCAGTGGAACTGATGCCTGAGTATAGGTGGATTACTGTAGTCTCAACAGCAAACCTTACTAGGTTCAACATTGTGCCATTTCATTTTGAAGCACTGAGTGTCCTAAGCCGAAGATAGGCAACCCAATACATGTGCTTTTAGAACTAAGACGGCACCCACGGAATACTAATTCTCCTTCTGAAAATGATGGAAGCACTCAGTGGAGCACGGTGTTAAGAAACAACAAGGCATGTTTGTGCTTAAGGCTAATAGACGTTTCTCAGGAGAAGACAGATTTCCTGTGGTTTTGTTTTGCTGTGCCCATTTGGCAACCTTTACTCTGAAGATGGTTATGAAACACTTATGAAGGATGTTATAGGGCGGCATGGTGGTGTGGGAATTTGGACCGGAGAGCGTGGGAATGCAGCTTAACAGATGGGATGCAACCTGAACAGAGTGATTAGGAAGTAAATTCATCTCCATTGAAAGGGACACTGGCATTAATATTCTTTGCATCAAAGCTTTGGTTGTGTAACTAAAAAGAGACTGAAGGAACAGATTGGGGATTCATCTAGGTATAAAACTGATCATGATTCTGCTGCAATATTTTGTCATTTATACCCCCCCCACACACACACACACATTAACTAGGGGACATACACTCAAATTGAGGGCAAAGAGAGTAAGAACAGACAAAAGAAAATATTTTTTCACCCAGCGCGTTGTTAGTCTGTGGAACGCCCTGCCACAGGATGTGGTGATAGCATCTGGCCTGGATGCCTTCAAAAGGGGATTGGACAGATTCCTGGAGGAAAAGGCCATCACAGGTTACAAACCATGATGGAGATGTGTCATCTCCAGGCTTAAAACCGGGGTACTTAAAGGGCCATCCCAAACACATCTGGTGGGGCCACTGTGAGATACAGGAAACTGGACTAGATGGCCCGATCCAGCATGGCTCTTCTTATATTCTTATGTTATGTTTTTATGTTCTCTTTTGCTTTCCATGTGCATTAATGCCTGCTCAATTGGGCCACCCAGTCCATGCATCCAATGAGGTGGGCTGCAGCCCATGAACATTTGGGGTCCTTTTGGGAAGAAAGGTGAGATATAGAAATATTTTAAATAAATATATTAAATAAATAAAAGTTTATGACAAATTTCATCAGTTGTTAAGGTGTCCCACCGGTGGGGTTTTGTTGCAACACAATGGCTCCCAACCCTGGACGTGTCATCCATAAACTGTGTGTAAACTTTTAGGTTCCATGTAGCCACTGCAAATATTAATCATAGTCCTTCTCCATTAATTTGTTCAATTCTCTTTTAGATCAGAGAGGTGGTTCAAGTGTGAACGGCAACTCCCAACAGTTCTAGCCAGGATAGCTAACGGTCAGGGATGCTGGGAGTTGTAGTCCAACAACTATCAGTCTCTTTCCCCACCATTTTTAAAAATAATTTGCATCAGAACCTGTTGCAGTGAGTTCCATAATTCTGAACTGTATGACATATTTACTCTTGCTTGCCTGAATCTAATGCTGATGAATTGAATTGGATGTGCCCAGGTCTTCATGTAACTATGGAACCCCCCCCCATTAAAAGAAGACCAAAATGTTATCTTCATACAGAGCCATGTTTAACACTTTTCTCACTGGACTCAGTATGAACCACGTTTTCTTACATCATCATGGAATGTAAAATACTGTATTCTGTTGTATCTGCTGAAATTCCCAGCTATATTCCCTTATTATCTACCACTGCCACCCCTCAAGACTCCTTGGTAATTAGAGACACTCATTACCATATTGTTCTTGCTCATTGTCTGTAGCCTGGTATTAATTTAGTCACTAATCCTTGTCATCTTTATGGAACAATTCTTCCTGGGAGGGGGAACCGAATATCAACAAGGGTTTTAAAGGCCATTGCCAAGTCAACAACCTGCGCCCAAATACACGTATCTGATCTGGGGCCATGTATAAAGGTATCAATATTTCCCATGCATTCCCACTTTTACATCTGAGGAAATGGACTTAGAATCATAGAATCATAGAGTCATAGAATCATAGATTTGGAAGAGACCCCAAGGGCCGTCTAGTCTAACCCCCTGCCATGAAGGAACCCCCATCACATTATTTCCGACAGGTGGCCATCCAGCCTCTGCTTAAAAACCTCCAAAGAACGCAAAAGCTTATATTAAAAGAGTAGTTACTTTTTAGAACAGAATAGAATAGCAACTTATTGTCATTGTACACATACACAACATGTACAACAAAATTAGGTGTTCACAGTACTATACAAATTAAACAAAAAACAAAAACAAAAAACACCACATACAATATAACAGTAGACCACAGCATTTAACCTAGATACTGCTCCAGGGTAGAAACTGTACTGTAATCTGTTCGTTCTTGTCCTAACCATCCTGTATCTCTTGCCTGATGGCAGTAGTTCAAAAAAAAAACAACGACGATATCCAGGGTCATTCAAGATTTTAGAGGTCTTCTTTGAACACCCGGAGCTATAAAGTTCTTCCCAAGAAAGAAGAGGACAACCGATGATCCTCTCGACAGTAGGTTAGGTTGCTGCAGTGTGCTTGTCTTTTTAATATTCCTTTTGTTTTTGTCTGATATGCTACCACAGACTACCACAACTGCCTCTCCTGAAACTGCTCATGTGATTGAAGGGCATGATTAAAAGAAGTCCAGTTGCCATCACTCAACTTCCAGATATCATAGAATCATAGAGTTGGAAGAGACCTCAATGGCCATCGAGTCCAACTCCCTGCCATGCAGGATCCCCCATCACAGGACACCCGACAGACAGATGGCCATCCAGCCTTTGTTTAAAAACCTCCAAAGGAGGAGACTCCACCACCCTCCATATGTCTGAAGGGAAAAAATCCAAACTCCTCCACTGTTTCCACATCGTATTATAAACTTACTTTGGGGCTCACCCTTCAATTGTTCACTCCAATCCCTGTTTTAAGAGTGCAACAACCCTTTAGCCTTTGTAAAATTAGTCCCAGCCTGTAGGGATCTTAGTCAAGTATAAAATCAGTAACCTAGGCGGGAGTGGAATGGGGAAAACACATGTTGCATCACATAGTGGAAAACTCAATTTTCTTTTATTGCACCAGCTGTGTTCTTCCTACATACCACTCTACACAGCAGTGTTCTTCCACCAGGTAAATCCCCTAGCTGCCTTAAGACACCAAATCCCATTAACCCCACCTGGCCACTGACTATACTAGGCTGTGATGTTTGGCACACGACCCCTAAACTCCGCGGCAAATGGCTCCCAGCTCCGGAGCTTAAAATTATTTCCCCACCAGCTCCGGAGTTTACAGATAATTAAGTGCGACCATGCCCACCTAAGCGCATCCCAGCGCCAGTGCACTTTTCATGTACCTGCTCTCGGAGGGTGAAAATCCCTGATGCGGATTTAAGGGAGTGAGTGTTGGGCTCTCCTCGCTTCTGTTTGTTGTTGTTTTTGCCTCCCGCCCCTTTAAGAGAAGGAATCAGGACGACGACGGGGCTCCGGGCGGCTTCGGAGGTGAGCCTGCATTTTTCCCCTCTCTTTTTTTCTCCCTCCCCTCACACAGACAGGAGCAAGGAAGTGCGGAGGGGTGGGGACGTAGGAAGAGCAATGAACCCCCAAGATCTCTGGACCGAATTTAAGTGGCCAGTGGATCTTGAGGGGTCGTGTGAAAAGGGTTAGATTTGAAAAGGCTAGTGTAATTGTTTGTTTGATTGATTGATTTATATCCCACCCATCTAGCCAAGGACTACTCTGGGCAGCAAACAACAGAGTGATGAACATAAGCATAATACAGACATAAAAAACATTCTCAAACAATACTGTATAATCATTAACAAAAACAAATGGGATATCAATAAACTAAAACAAAATAAAAGGTAAAAGCACATCAAAGAAATATTAAAAAGAAACAACACCTGGACTGAGATGTGAAAACCAATGACCATAATTATTTAGGGCATTACACACATTAATAATTAAAAATAGCAGCATCACTGCCCCACCCTTTTTCCTTGTTATACATCCTAATGTTTGATTGGTGAGCTCCTCTTTTTATCTATTACTTGGTACTGTGTAAGCTGTTTGCTTGCATTCACTCGAAGTTATTCTGCAACATCAACCCAGGAGACCTCTCAATCTTTTTTTTTACGGTATATTTGTCTGATAAGAAGGAGCAAACAGAAGGTGAAGTGAGTTGTTAGAATTAAAAAAAACATTGATAAAATCAAAAGGTCTTTTATCATTTTTCCTTTGAACATATGTGGAACGTCAACAACGCTGTGATTATTCCCTGGGGGAAGAGGAGTACCCAGTGAAGTTGCCAGGAAAGCCTGCATGGGTACACTGAACAGTTGGGAACATAATATTTCCTGTTCATTCTTAGGGGGACAAGTTTTGATGGTGCAGGAATGATGGGTCTCTTCAGGACAACAAAGTGTAGGGCAGGAAGGGAAGGTAGTAAGGGAGAGGGGGAAATAAGTCTCATCTATGCACACAGAGAAAAAGTCCTCTGTGGATAACTAGTTGGATTCTCCCCCACCACCAAAGGCTCCAATGTCATACTGATGAATTCAAAAGTAGACTGGTCACTACTAAAACAAAAAATGTAAGCCAAGCTTTCAATAGCAACTTGCTATCTTTATTAAAGCACCTTTCCCCCACCCCATTCCCTCAGGCAAGCAGAGACTTTTATTAGTCTCGATACAGCCAAATTGAGGGTGGGAAGAAGGGAAGGGGTGGTGGTCAAGGATGCTGCTGCTTTGTTTGATATGCTGGGTGTTAAACCGTAACTGGGACTTTGAAGCAGTCTTAACACCAGCTTAGAATCATAGAATCATAGAATCATCAAGTTGGAAGAGACCTCAAGGGCCATCTAGTCCAACCCCCTGCCATGCAGGAACCCCCATCACAGTATTGTATTTCCAACAGATGGCCATCCAGCCTCTGCTTAAAAACCTCCAAAGAAGGAGACTCCACACCCCTCCTTTGTGGCAACATAGTCCACTGCCGAACAGCTCTAACTGTCATGAAGTTCTTCCTGATGTTCAAATGGGAATCTCTTTTCCTGTAGTTTGAAACCATTGCCCCGAGTCCTAGTGTCTGAAGCCATGGAAAACAAACCTGTTCCCTCTTCAATATGACATCCTTTCAAATATTTAAACATAGCTATTATATGCCGCTCTCAGCCTTCTTTTTGAAAGGCTAAACATTCCCAGCTCCCTAAGCCATTCCTCATGTGACATTTCTTCCAGACCTTCAACCATCCTGGTCGCCCTCCTCTGCACCCTGCTCGACGTTGTCAACATCCTTTTTAAATTGTGGCGCACAGAACTGGACACAGTACTCCAGGTGGGGGTTGGCCAGAGCAGAATAGAGTGGTACTATCATTTCCCTTGATCCAGACACTATGCTTCTGTTGATGCAACCAAGAATCACATTGGCTTTCCTAGCCGCCGCATCACACTGCTGACTCATATTCAGTTTGCCTCCTGATACCTTTATCTCATTCCATCTCATCAAAAAGATTCTCAGCGCCTGATAGACAACATCCTCTATCAATATTGCATTTTTGATACAATGCTTTGATAAAGATAGCAAGTTGCTATCGAAAGCTTAGCTTACATTTTTTGTTTTAGTAATGACCAATAAAGGTATCACCTAGTCTACTTTTGAATTTGTTTTTCTGGTCACATGGCTCAACCCACAATTTTTTTTTTTATGCATTGATACTGACCAACGTAGCATGGTGGTCTTTAGATTAGGGTGAGAAGGCCATGAGTTCAACTCTTCCTTCAGTCACAAAGCTTGTTAGGTGAGCTTGTCATTGCTGTATATCCCTCAACCTAAGTTATATTTCACAGGATGTAGAGAAAGAATCAAGGATAGCATGAAAATATGAGGTGAAATAAGCAAATGAAATACACTACATTCCAAAAACATCAATGCGGTGTACTGGTCACCTTTGTCTATCATTTTGCATGGAGATTATTTTCTATCTCTGGGGGCTTAGCTATTTGTGGAACTGCCTATCTTATTATGAAGTTGTTTGGATGGCCAGATCTTCAAGGGCCCTCTTGAGAATACCATCGCGTGCAGAAACCAGCTTGATGCATGCCGAATAGAATTTTCTCCTGTGTTATTCACAGATTGCAGCTCCAAGGGACTCGCACTCCACAAGCATTTTCAACACGACCCCTAAGCTCCGCTGCAAATGGCTCCCAGCTCCGGAGCTTAAAAATGTTTCCCCACCAGCTCTGGAGCTAACAGAAAATTAAGTGCGACCCCGCCCACCTAAGCGCGACCCAGCGCACCTTTCAAGTACCTGCTCTGGGAGAGTGAAAAATTTTGATGCGGAGAGTGCCGGGCTCTCCTCGCTTCTTTTTGTTGTTGTTTTTTTGCCACCCGCCCCTTTAAGAGGAACCAGAAAGTGACGGGGGGTCAGAGCAACTTCCACCAGCACTCCGGAGGTAAGAGTGCATTCTTTTCTCCCTTTTTTTCTCCCTCCCCTGACGCAGACAGAACAAGGAAGTGCGGAGGGGGTGGGAACGCAGGGAGAGCGACAAACCCTCAAGATCTCTGGTCCGAATTTAAGGGACCAGCGAATCTTAGGGGTCGTGTAAAAAGGCCCTTTGTTGCTTTTAGGAATGTAATGATGACACCTCTTCCAACAAGCCTTTGGCTGTTTGTTTCAAGACCTCAAGGGCCATCTAGTCCAACCCCCTGCCATGCAGGAACCCCCAGCTCAGGACGCCCAACAGATGGCCATCATCTTAAGACAGGCCTGCCCAACAGGTAGACCGGGGGCTACCGGTAGCCTGCGAAGGGTTCAAAAGTAGCCCACCAGCCATCATTAAAAAAAAGTGAGGGGATAAGTTCTCCACCCCTCCCTCCCCCATCCCAAGGACCACCACTGCCCCAGTAAAGTTCTGAGTCTGCCAGCCCACTGTCTCAGCCGAGCAGGGCAGTTCAGGGGCCATGGTGCATTGAAATCTGTTCCCTCCAGAACAGATTAAGTGGTTTTCAATGCATTCCTATGGGAAACCGATGCTCTACTTATAAAAGTTTTTACTTATGAGCATGTGCTTGGAACAGATAAAATTTGTAAGCAGAGGTTTTAGTGTAGTAACCCTCAGGCACTTTGCGCTGGAAAAGGTAGACCTTGGCCTGTTCAAAGTTGAACAGCCCTGTTTTAAGAGATGGGCTTGGTACCAGTCCACACTGAAAGCAACTCCTAATGTTCTGGATGAGGTGGATGTATATGCTGTTGCTGAAACATGTTATGAAGTTGCAGACAATACTGAAAATAAATTTTGGAAGATGTTCTTACTCAAAGGCTCACCATGGATGGCAAGAGGAGTGAGTGACTTCTTTTTCTATCTTTTTAACATTGGCAAGAATGACTTGCAGCAACTTCCATGCACAGCAGTTCTTTGTGGGATTTAGTAAAGGCAAAGGCTCCCCCTGCACATGCGTGCTAGTCATGTCCGACTCTAAGGATGGTGCTCATCTCCGTATTCAAGCCCAAGAGCCAGTGTTGTGCAAGTCCATGGCCACGTGGCCGGCATGGCTGCAAGGAAACACTCTCTAACCTTCCCGCTTTTTATGGCGCTACCTGTTTATCTACTTGCATTCACATGCTTTCGAACTGCTAGGATGGCAGGAGCTGGGGTTATCAGCGGAAGCTCGCTCCACTGCGTGGCACCTGGGATTTGAACTGCTGAGCTGCTGACTTTCAAGCCAATAGTTTTCTGAGCCTTAGTCCTCTGAGCCACCACGCCCCCATTGTGGGAGTGAAATGGTAACCACTGCTAGGAGAACAAACCTGTGTCAATTCTGTATGCAAAATTACTGCCTATTTATTTATTTATTTATTTATTTATTTATTTATTTATTTATTTATTTATTTATTATTGTCCCATCTCGCACAAAGCCATTCTGGGCGGTTTACAACATAAAACAAGCTACAGTATATGCAATATAAATAATAGAGAAAAAAAAACAGTAAAAACAACAAATTATGCCATAAGAGCATAACTAAATCGTCACTCATAAAAGTAAAAGACAAAGTCAGTGGAGCCTTGTCTTCTTTCATCCCGATTTCTGTTTCTGAGAGACTTAATAGGAAGAGATATGGAAACTTCCCAACTCATAAACTGAGGTTCAGTATTTTCAAGCTTCTTAAAGTTTTAGAACTGCTGGAGAGATACCTGGCTGCAGGGCACACCTGGCCAAGGACCTCACCTAGGACTTTCTCCATGCAAAACCACCTGCTTGATTCATGAGCTCTGCTGGGCTTTTTAAACTCCCCAGTTAGGAGCACACAGCGTGCCTGGACCTTGATTTATCCAAGCCGCCTCTCTGGGCCTGGAGCTCCCCTTTGATCTTTAGGCACCTGGGGCAAATGCCATCTTCTTTTCCATAAAACAAAGAAAAAAGAAAACAGTACTCATTAGACACTGTGCTACATGGGTTCCATTCATATTCATATTACAGTAAATTCAGGCCTTATTCTTTCTTTCTCTTTTCTTCCCAATGATAGAACAGATCCCATGTTTGATAAAATTGTGAGTCCTTTTTTCTTTCAATTTTCATTGTTAGTCCGTCCATATCTGTGCGTTCCACAGTCTTAATTGTTCCTTTGTATGTTGGTATTTCTTCCATTTCCAAACATTGTGCCCATACAATCCTCACTGCTGTCAAAATATGCAACATTAGATAAATGTTTTGTTTATCTAAATTCTCTGGTACTATGCCTAATATTTTTTTTATTTATTTATTTATTTATTTATTGGATTTTTATACCGCCCATCTGGCAGCGAGTTCACTCTGGGCGGTTTACATTAAAATTCAAATAATTCATACAATAAAAACATAAAATACAGTAACATAATAAAATAGAAATAAATCTAAAATTAACATTGTGTGTGTTGTGTCGTTACAGTAGTGACCGACTCTCCGTGACTCATAAAATGTATTATTACTGGCAGGTTAATCAGTTTACATCATGATTTAATGAGTGAACACTGAAATTGCATTATATTTGAGGGAATGGTCTCTCTGCTTTCGTAACATTTGGACACGCCAAGTAAATTTCATTTTACGTTTCAAAGCAGATTTATTTTCTTGCTTGCTAGGTATGTGTTTGTGTGTATACATATATAGCCAGAGGCCAACCTATTTAAGTCTCGCGGATTTAGGAAAGCAAAGCAAAAAGCAAAGTGTTCTGCTTATATACCGCCCCATACCACTACAAGTAGTCTCTGGGCGGTTTACAATTTTGATTACAGTGTGCAGGCTATACATTGCCCCCCCAGCGAGCTGGGTACTCATTTTACCGACCTCGGAAGGATGGAAGGCTGAGTGAACCTTGAGCCTGCTACCGGGGATTGAACCCAGGTCATGAGCACAGTTTTACCTGCAGTACAGGCATTTAACAAACTTTTTGGTGCGGTTGGGGGGTTAGGGCAAAACCCTATTTATTTATTTATTTATTTATTTATTTTAAAAGCTTATATACCGCCCCGTCTTCCAAAAAGGAACTCCGGGCGGTTTACAACAATTTGCCCTGTCCTGGTGAAAAATCCTCCCTTAACTTCCCCACAACCCCGGAGTCATATTAGGCTATGAAGTATCCTGCACTATCTGCCACAGCCCTTGGTGAAAATGTATTAAATCCAAACCACAGTGATCCCTCCAGACAGACGAGCAGCCATAAATTCTTCCGAACAAGTGACCACCAAGGCAAAGGCTGGCGAAGGTTGTAATGATGGCTTTTGTGGAAGTGGGCATGCCAAGAAGTCCTTCACATTCCGCAAACACCAGTGATCTCAAGCAGATGATGAGTTCCTCAAAACAATCCTGCGCGCGAAGAGGCCAACAGTGGAATTGTTGCAAGGAACCAAAAATGCTCACTTACACACTGCAGAGAGAGATTATTGTCAGATTCTGAGCTGAGTGTTTCAGAGAACCCAGTGGCTGATAAAAAAAAAGCCCCTGGAAATGAACGAGCAGCTGAGAGGGCGGCGGCGGTCCAGCAGGATTCTGAAAGGGCACGTCTTGCACCGCAGCCATCATCATATGTAAATATGCAGGCATTTGACTATGAACAGAAGAAGCGATTGGCAACCAAAGCTATGCTTTAAAAAGCCAGTTGTTACCGAGGTGAGGACACCAACAAACACTTGGTAGTGGGCTTGGGTTCTCCAAATCGATACCGCCCTGAGTTCCCGTCCTGGGAAGAAGGCGCGGTATATAAATATAATAAATAAATAAATAAATAAATAAATAAATAAATTAATTAAAGAATTAAGGAGAGCTAACCACGTGTCGTACAAACCATCAATGACAACCACTTTACGAGGGTTCATCAATGTCTCTCTCACGATCTAACAGCCGGGAACATCTAGGAGGTGGTAGTGACTCTGATAACGGGAGAGAGATCCTAACAGCCTTGGCCCTGCTGCTCCCAGTGACTTTTTGTTTCCTCCATCGGTAGCCCAAAACGGAAACAAAAATCCGCTGAACATGATCTTAGCAGCAGCAATTACCATGGGCTGCATCTCTTTCGCTGACGGGAAGCAATGGCTGCAACTTGGAACAGTCACGTCTGTTTAAAAGATCTGACCTGCCTGAGCTGTTCAGCATACTGGGCTTGGGCAACTACACAGACATCTTCCAGCCACAAGAGATGGATCTTGCAGACGTTCCTCACGCTCCCAGATCAGGATCTGAAAGAGCTCGGAATCACTACGTTTGGTGCCCGAAGGAAAATGCTGCTCGCCATCTCAAGCCCGCCCTGGCCCCATCCTGCCGAGGCTTTTCAGCCTGCTTTTGGATTATACTGTTGTTGTTTTTTAACTTGTGCTTTTATCTGGTGAACTGCCTAGAGTTCCTTCCTGTAGGAAGATAGCGCAGTAAGTATATAAATGAAACAAACAAATAAATAAATAAATAAATTTTCCCCCCCCCCACGCTGGAAAGCCAGCCTGCGGCTAACCCCCGCACGCGCGGGAGGAGGAGGAGGAGGGGGGGGTTTGGTGGCAAAGCGGGGCACGGTGCCCTCGCCACCCCCCCCCCCCCACCCTCCGCATCCCGCTCGCAACCAAGGCAGCGCTACAGCGCCTGGCGAGCCGGAGGAAGGCGGGGCCTCCAGAAAGAAGCTGGCTGCCGCAAGGCTTCCCTGGGAGATGTAGTTCCTCCTACAGGTCTGAGACACGGTCTTTGGTAGGAGAGCGGACTACCTTTCCCGGCATGCTTTGCGAGGAAAGGCTGGCCGTGGGCGGGGAAGGAGAAGAAGAAATAAGGGAGGAGGAGGAGGAGGAGGAGGAGATTGGAGAGCAAGCGAGAGAGGGAGAGAGAGAGAGAGAGCCGGGAGACCCGCGCAGGCGCATTGCGGCCAAGGACGCTCCAGAAGCCGCTCTTAAAGGTTCTTGGGGTTGGTCCCCCCCCTCCTCGCTCACCGAACCAACCCCCCCACCTCCCCAACCCGCCTCGCGCCCTCGCTGTTTGCCTCCGGAGGGGTGGGCGCGCGCCCCCCCCCGCCGAGCCAGGTAGGAGCACGCGTGCGCACCCCTCTTTTAAGGGTAGGGAGCCGGCGGCCGTTGACAATGGTCATTTTTTTTTGGGGGGGGAAAGGGGGGGAATGAAGGGGAGGACGTGGGAGGCTGAGGAGGGGATTCCTAGGACCTAGGGAGGAGACGGGGATGGGGGTTCCATTCCGGGTCCTGGGGTTGCCTGGCTGGAAGGAGGGGGGGGAGGAGAGGAGAGGAGGGAGGCTTATATTGGAGGATAAAAGATGGGTGGTGGGTGGGGTGGGGGTCGTATATGAAGAGCCCCCCCTCCTCCTCCTTCCTGGGTTTCCAAGTTCTTCTGTAAAAGTGCCAGGAGAAGGCGAGGGCAGGCGGACATTTTGATAGGGGATGCCTTGGGAGGGCCTGGGCTGGAGGATGGATTTGCTGGGGGGGGGGGCGAGAAATGTGTGTGTGTGTGTGTGTGTGTGTGTGTGTGTGTGTGTGTGTGTAGGATAGATTTGTGAGCGGTGTGTATGCGTGTGTCTAAAAAAAAGTAAATAAACACAAAAGAGGGGGTCAGAGAGAGAATTTTAGCTGTGTGGGCATCTCTATGACAAAATGCATAATAGATAACCAAATATTTAAATGGTGATTTTATTATGTATGTGTGAGTCTATGTGTATCTGAATGCTCTCTCTCTCTCTCTGTGTGTGCGTGTCGTTACAGTCTTGACTGACTTGTTGTGACCCCATGTCCATGCAGTTGTCTTGGCATGAATACTGGAGTGGCTTGCCAGTTCCTACTCCGGGCGCCTACAGCACCTGGTGACCTCCCACTCACTTGTTTAGGATTGCAATGCATCCTGTCTGTGCTCCTTTGAAAGCAGCATTATCTAAGCAAGAACAGAACTGAAGAGCCAATGGGGTGCATTTAATTCCTCCCCCCCCCCATGTTTCTGTCCTGCCTTTTCTTCAGTGAGCTTAAGGCAGTTTACACAGCCTTGTTCCTCCCCACATTCTCCCCACAACCACCTTGGGAGGTAGGTCACACCGAGAAGTGTTGCTGACCCTTGCTTTCATGCCAAAGTAGGGATATGAACACTAATCCCCACACCATGCCAGCTCTTGTGGTGTGTTTCCCGTTTCCTTATCCTGCCCATTAAATGAGGACGCTGCATACACAGATGCAGAGGCAGTGAAAAGGAGGTTTTCTGTTCCTCTTTATGTGACTGGCAAATGGAAGCACATCAATCAGAGCCTCTTTGAAGCATTTGAACAACATGCGATTGAAAAAGGCAGCTAGTCCTGTGGAGGTGGATGAAACTGTGAAAGTCAAGGGGCAAAACAGGTGAAAGGCTGAGGACCCTCCTGTTGTTGATGGTGATGTCTTATGCAGAAGAAGGCTAGCTGGGGTTTCCTGACGAGAACCCAACCAGAAGGTTCTCGTCAGGAAAGGTAGATTATGAGGTAATTGGCTCTTAAGAGATGCTCTGTGGTTCTGAAATTAAAAGGGGTTTTTACAATGCAAGCTGCTGTTTACACATTGCCGGCACAGAGGATGCTACAAACAAAGTCCTTGATGATACTGTAATGCATTTGGCATTATAGAGAGGTTGCCAAACCCTCTGGCAGATAGAAAAATCGATAATGTAAAGCATGCGTGTGAGTGAGAGGAGGGGAGAAATGTCTCGTATGAATGCATGGAGAGGTCAGTTTGGGCTCCCTGCCGCCAACAGCATAAAACCACCTTAATCAGATGCAAGTGAAAAGGCACAACTTGCGGTGATGGTTTTCGAACTGTCTTGGGAAAAGAATGATCTAGACTTGTTGGGTTTTTCCATTTACAGGGGGAAAAAACAGCAGTGACAGGAAAGATTTGCTGACTCATTCAGTCAAATGTTTTAGATATTCAACCCTGTTTGGGGTGATGCATTAAATCAAAATCTTAACGCTGGCTTTAAATGCCCTAGTGGTAAATACATTTAATGGCACTGGAACAAGGTGACTTTAGAGTGAAACTTTATATACTGTACAGGCAGGGTGATTTGTTATCATAATTTTTTTAAAGGTGGCAGTTGGGAAAGATGAAAGCACTCTTTTGTTGTTGCTGATATTGCATGCGCTGCCATAGTGGAGATGTAGGGAGATGCAGTCCAGGAGCAGGCAACCTGCCGCTTTTAATTATCGTAAATGCTGGCCAGCATGAGCAATGGGTAGAGACTGGGTGTTGTGTTCCTTTGTTCCCTGATTCAACAACAAGTTGTTCTAAAACCACAAGTTCTTTGGAAAAGAGGTACTTCCCGTTGGTAGGTTTAGAGCTGCTTATAATGTTATGCAATGTTAGCTGTACTTTCTTTGCTGATTCTATCCTTCATTCTAAGCTAGTTGCAGCCTAGGCAGGCACTGAAATGGTAGGTTTTGGTAGAGAGAGCAGATTACCCACACAAACTGTACCCAAAAGTACCTTAGCTATTGCATCTTATTATAACTATTAGACAAGATTACTACATTGTTACACCAAAAACTTCCTGCTAGAAACAGTATGTAATATGTGCATTTGTAGTCAATTTTAGTACTTCAGTGGCTGAGGATGACTATATTTTTTTATGCTCAGTGATGTGAAATCTCGATGCTTGTTTAGTTCTTGCAAAAATTGGGTCAACAGAAGCTAAAGTCTTGTTTGTGCTGCCACATCTTGGGTTTTCACCTCAAATTTGTAATGACAGTATGAAAGGCAGTGGCCGAAATCCTGTTGCCATAAAGTTAGACTGCAGAATCCTTATGATGTCATTTCACAAAGAGAAATTTAAATTAAGCGAATGTTTCCTATCCCCTTTGTTTTAAGTTCTGAAGCTTCCTAGGATTCCTTTTTTTTGCTGGAGAAGCCTCTGGGAGCCCCAGGATGAAGTGTATGTGTTAATAGTTAAAAAAAAATCACTGCTGTTTTGCTGCAGGTAGCCTCAGTCCAGTTTGGTGACAATTTTGACTGTTTTGACTATTCCTTCCCATCTAAGGTTTCCAAAGGCTTTTCCAGAGGGCCTTAGAATCTGAAATAGGGGATTGATAGGAAGCTTTAAAATTCATTTAAATGAAACATTTTTGCTTCTGACACAGGATTTGCCCAATTTGTATTATCATGTGACTTGCCAGAATAAACCTTCCTTCTTTCATAAGTCGTCTGCTTTCAAAGAGCACAACTGGGGTCGACATTTGCAGAGTTTATAAGTCTAAATGCTGCTTGAAATCAGCTTAGTATGGCTAGTCAGGAGTGGGGATGTATGTTTTTTTTCCTTTGGGAGTACTTGAGGTCAGTGATGCAGGAGTTCATCTGAAATGTTATCTGTTCCGCTGGTGTTAGTGGCAATTCAGTAACTTGGCATTAACAGGATTTTGAAACTGTAATCCATTCCTGTTTAAGATATCGTTTAAGATTACACCAGTCCTCATAAGATTACTTTGTCTTTTTCTTCCGCAGAGCTTTCTGAGTGGCAAATACATTTGTCAACCCTGGCGTTTACAGACGGAGAAGATGAAAGATATCAATTTAGGAAAAGAGTATGTTATACCCAGTCCTGGGTATAGAAATGGAAGGGAGAGGGGCAGCCTGGACCAACCAGAAGAACAAGAAGAGCTGAATTACTGCCAAGATAAAGACAAGGTCAGGAGTTAACATCTTACTGAATCAGTTACTATAGGAAGTATAATTTTATGTGCTAGGTTTTGACTATACTGTACTTAATCTTAAGTATAGTAATACTTTATAGCTTGCTTCATGCTTAACATGATTATCATTAAAAACAAGAGCTTTGCCGATGTCTGTCCCAAAATTCTCCATATACCGTATTTACGTATAACAATTCCCAAAATTCTCCATATAATTGGCCCCTCACTCTGATTTGTGGAGAATTCTGAGAGCTAACCCCCACGCACGCCCTAACCCCCCTCCCTAAAGCCTAGTTCAGAAAGCCCGCCCCCCGGGACCCTAACTAACCCGCCCCCTAAATACCCCCCCTGGACTAAAAACTACACTGTGCGCCTTAGTGATTGGTCAGTAAGGATCAGTACCTGTGCAAAAAGTGACAAGTGTTGTTTCATGTGACAGGTAGATAGAAAGAATGCTGAAATTAAGAAGAGACATTGATATAATTTAGGAAGGCTCTACTTTAACTACATTCATTAGCTGATTGTTGTTATAGATACAGTTCTACAGTCACCCCCCCCGCCATTTTGCGGAATTCAGGTACTGCGGTCCCACTAAAAACTACACTGTCGCTTAGTGGGATCGCAGTACCTGCGCCGTGACAAGGGCCACACAGGTAGGGGCGTCATTGGGGGCAATCACATCATAGATACCCGTCACCGCCCCCCCCATTTTGCGGTTCCCCTCCAAGAAGCCTCGGAGCTGCGCGGGTGGGGGGAGCCATCGCATCGCCCCACGCCGCCCCCCCAGGCCCCACCCGACCCACTTCCGCATATCGCGGATTTTCAAGCATCGCGGGTCGGGTGGGTCCCTAACCCCTGCGATAGGCGGGGGGTTGCTGTATCTCCATACAATCAGTCTCTGTGTTTTTGTATTCCTGCTCAAGAAAGATTTATTTTTTCAAATATGATTGGGACTCAGTATTTTGAATACTACCTTCTTTTAACATCAAAAGCAATTCTTAGTCAAGAAAACTAAATGCCAGGCAATAAATACAGTGGTATCTAAAAAGCCAGGTGAGCATCAAGTTAAAACTCATTAGAAAGGTCCAGCATTATGTTTGGATTGGAAGGGTGTCAGTAGGGTTGGTCATCTTCTGGGAAGCGTATTCCATAGCTGTTGGGCAACATCACTGAGAATGCTTGTGACCGTGTTCCATTGTGCTTTACTTTAAATAACAAAGGTGCCATCTGGTATACTAGAGGTTTCACCTGCAAGCTACTAGAATGAAATTTATAGTCTCAATAGACATGTTTATAAGCCGCTTCTTATTGAGATTAATGCACAATAAGTGATGAAGGATATAACAGCCTGTCATAACAGGTGTCTTATGAAGTTATGTCAGATATTTATGCCAAGTAGAAATCAGGATTACTTGGTGGTAGCAATCCATATTCTTCCTCAGCTCTTATTTTCTGGGTAGGGGAGAGAGAGTGAATAAAAGAACGTGGTTGAAATGCTAATTTATGGCAAATGGTCAAGCCCCTTATAGGTGGGAAGCATATTCAAAACTACAAGAACTAAAGTGGGTACTGTTATCCTTGCATTTTCATAGATTGGTGCAACAAAATACTTCTCTTTCTCTAACATTAAAACTGGATTTTAGTGGCTCTAATGAGCCTCTGGGTCAGGTGGTTGTGAGCAGCTATAGAAGTAGAATTGCCTACCTTGGTATAAGTGTTGTTCAAAGACTAGTGACAACTGTTGATTAATTGAGAAGCAGACTTGCAAAACAGGATAATTTTATTAATGATTTGATTTATATTCTGTGCATCTGGCCAGAGGGCACCCTGGGCAGTTTACAACAAAAGAAAACAAGAATCACCAGTGTGAGGGTTCCTCTCCACACCAGACACCCCGCCCTTCCCTTTCCAATAACGAGACATTCTTTTCCAAAACAGAGTCTTTTTTTTTAAATTGACTTCTTCCAAACCATTGGAGGCACCTTCTTCAACATTAACATTAACTGAGCCAACAGTGGGAAGGAAGGGATGGTTCCTGGATTCTCGGGTGGGGGTGCACGGAAAAGAACGTAACCCTCCCTCTGCTCTGGAGAAGTTGGTTCCCCACCTGACCCCTTCACCTGGCTTAACTCCGGTGTGTTTCTAGAGTCTCTGCCCCAGCCTCCACTGAGGTTTGGGTTCCACATGGTGGTCTCCATTGTCCTCTAAAATGGATAGTCTCCCAACAGTACCAAACCCCTTCCGAGGGAGTATTTACCCGTCCGGCATTCCTCCGCAACCTTCTGGGCTACCCACTTGTATAAAGCAATGTCCTTTCGTATCTGCTTTAGCTTCTCTTGATACTCTCTCACTTCTCGTTCCCCCCAATATGAACAACCCACTTTATAACTTTCAGCCTCTGCATTTTGTAAGCGGCCCGGAGTTCCCCTAGGGAAGATGGGCGGGGTATAAATTTAATAATAAATAAATAAAAATAAATAAAATCGTCATCCCCCCCCCCCCCGTCCTGAGTATCTGGGTTTTGCATCCAAACCCATTCCCAACCTGGGGGTAGGATACATGGCTTCCTCTTTATATCTGCTGTGGGTGGGTATGCCTTTCTTGCCTTTCCCGCCCCTCCAATCTTTAGCGATTCTTCAAACCTCCGCTTTACTTCTTCGCACTCTTTTGCTTCCCTCGTCTGTTCATTCCTTGCCGCCTCCTGATTCCTCTGTTTCTCCTGCCACTCAGCCCAGTCGTCCCTTCTAGGTGTAGGCGGCACTCCAGTCAGGTGGGCCCTTTGATCATCCCCCCACTCCACAGCCAGATATAATAAAGCATTGAATTAAATCCATGCCAAGACTTCAAAATAATATTAAAGCAAACAGACATTGATGAGTGGGAGAGTTCAGCATGCAGCCAAAGGAGAGTCACATAGAAGCAGTGGATATTCTCGACTGATTCTGATTAATGTAGATTGCATGGATTTTCAGTCATGCGTTGTCATTCAGTGTATGTACCAAACCTTTTACTTTAGTGCCATTTATTCACGGGAAAGACATTCGATTATGAGATGTTGACGTTTCCCCCCTCCTTTTGTTTAGGAGGGGGCTGGGCTGTTTTGTTGAAGGAGGATCTCCAGGTGGTTTCTCCTTCCCTGATCGTAGCCCTTCTGTCATTCCAGAGCAGAGGAAGAGATGTCAAGTAGGGTCAAACTATTTATTCCTCTCAAAGCGTTGGTAGGTGCTTCAGGCTGCTCCTTTTTTGGGACTGTTTCCATTACAGCCGGTCATGACATCTATTCATGAGTTGTATGCAGTTCACATGTAATGCAGAACTGCACTCCCTCTGCTGTCTCTTTGGAAGTCTGAAAACAACCATCTGAAAAGCGTGGGACTGTAGTAGGCCATAGTTTCTCCATAGTATCATCATTTTACAGCCGTAGCAGGAAAGTATTGGCTTTCTAGCTCACGTGGAAAGCCCACCGAGCTGTTTTTTTTCTTCTGACTGTCACTTTCACATGCTGAAAGCGGTAATGGAGGTGGAAGGGCTCTGAGCATTTGCCTCTGCACACATGGAGTACACTTACTTACAGAATGCCTAAACAGGGCTCTCTTAAGAGCTGCTACAGTCACCCCCTGCCATTTCGCGGTTCAGGTACTGTGGTCCCTCTACATCGCGGGATCGCAGTACCTGCACCTCGGAGCCGCGCGAGGGGGAGCGATTGGGTCGCTCCTCGCCGCCACCCTCTCCTCCGAGAAGCCTCGGAGCCGTGGGGGGGGGATCGGGTCGCTCTGCGCCGCCCCCGTGCTCCTCCGAGAAGCCTTGGAGCCGCGCAATCCCCCCTGCCCCAAGGCCCCACCCCACCCCCTTCCGCATATCGCGGATTTTCATGCATCGCGGGTGGGGTGAGTCCCTAACCCCCGCAATCGGTGGGGGGTGACTGTACTAAATTTTAAGAACTCAAGCTTGATTTATTCTTGAAGGCTTTCACGGGCGGGATCTGATAGCTTTTCTGAGTTTTTTGGGCTGCTTGGCCAATGTTCTGGAAGTTTTTCTTTGTTTGGCTGTATTCTGGAAGTTTTTCTTCCAGAACATGGCCAAACAGCCCCAAAAAACCTCAAAATAGCTAAGGAGTAATGGAAATTCAAAGAGAACACTAGCAGTGGAGGCATATTTAACTTGTAGCAAAAGCTAGTTGGGGACATGTGAAGCCTTTATTTTGATGTGTGCATTTGCAGCAGGAGTTGCATCTTGTTTTTAATTTTGTCTAATGAAGATGTATCTCTCACAAAGACTGCAGTGAACAATTTCCACAATAACAAGTTGCCCTACCCAATAAAACAATGTGTTTTGAATAGTTAATGGTATGGTCATTCTTTTTAATTGTTTTTCCTCTCAGTGTCCTCTGGAGGCTAAATGATAAGACGGCACAACACTATCCAGACACGACAGTTCGTGCTGTTCTTTTGGGGTTTCCTGCTATAGTCTCTGACTCAGCAGAACATTGATCGTCAAGAGAAGTTGGAGCGTCTAAACTGATTGTTGTTTCACTCTGTCAGGGTTGTTTCTGACCTTTAGAAGCCTTCATAGGGTTCCGCAGTATGAAAGATACATGAGAGAGAGCCATACTAACTTTTTTAAAAAGTTCCAATGATTTCAGCCTAGTACCCTGTTTCCCAGAAAATAAGACCTCCCCCAAAAATAAGCCCTAGCAGGATTTCTATGCATTTGTTAAATATAAGCCCTACCCTGATAATAAGACCTAGTGATGGGTGTGGCCATGCAGATACGCGGCATAGCCACGCCATGCATTTTGGCACGGAGTGGTAAAGAAGACTGTAATATCTTTTATCGGCTACAGCTCCTTTCTCCGAGCCATTCGCACATGCACGGGTGCGCAGGTGGCAACCGCATCACTCCTTTCTCCTAGCCGTTCGCGCATGCGTGGGGGCACGTGTGGTAACCGCGGTCGCAGGCAACCTGTTGCGCACATGTGAACGGCTAGCGGAAAGGACTTCATGCATCACTAGCAACAGCCCCACCGACCAGCAGCTGTCTGTGGGCCTGCTTTTCCTGAGTATCTGTACCCCCAGACAAGGTGAGTGCAAAAAGAAAGAGCTATTTTGTTGAGTACAAGAAAGGAATTGTCGAGGACTGTCAGGGCAAGAATCTTACGGCTTTCTGCAAAGAGAAGAAGTTGGATATCCGAATGGTCCGAAAATGGCGGGCAAAATACGATAACCTCAGTCTACATGTGGACAGAGGAAATGCTAAGAAGCGCAAGTGTGATTCAAGTCAGCAACCTTTATTTCCTGAGCTGGAAAACATAATCTGTGAATGGATTCCTTATGGGAGAGCAAAGGCTATGGTTGTGCGCAGGGCTGACATTCAAGCATATTATACAAGTAAGACACCCCCTGAAAATAAGCCCCAGTGTGACTTCTTGAGAAAAAATAAATATAAGACAGTGTCTTATTTTCGGGGAAACACGGTAGTTCCTGTAGTCTAATGACTCTAATTAGCATAGGCTGTAAGTCAGTGGTTGCCAACCTTGAAGCCCAGATATTTCTGGACTAAAGTTTCCAGAAATCCTTGCCAGCAAAACTGCTGGTGAAGGTCTCTGGGAGTTTTAGTTTAAGAACATCTAGAGATCCAAGGTTGGGGACCACATTATGCATATACATTCTTTAGTCTTTTGCCTATATGACAAGCAACTAGTGCAAGGTGTTTTGAACATTCTTTAGTGTGTTTAAAATGTGTTATTGTATAAAAAATAACTCATGTTCCCGCTGAATATCCAAGCCATGCAGCATTGAAGTTATGTCAAAGAAAAATGTGGTTTTGGAAGAGTTGATATTACAGTTACCCTTTTTCTGTTTTGTGCTACAGTACCCCCCCCCCCCGCCTATTGCGGTGGTTAGGGACCTGGCCTGACCCTCGATAATTGAAAATCCACAATATGGGTGCAGGTCAGGCCGGGCCTGGGGGGGTCTAGCTGGGGACTGTTGTACTTCCCCCCAGCCTTGCACTGCCGTGAATGGGCCTGCAAGGCCTTTCCCGGGCGCATCGGAAGCTCCAAAAGGGCTTCCCCACGAACTGGAAGTGACTTCCAGAAAACGGGAAGTGACCTCTGGATTGCTTGAAAGCACTTTTGGGGCCTCCAAGGGCTTTTTTAGTCATGTTGGAGGACTTAGAAAGGCCCTCAGAGGCCCCAAAAGTATTTTCAAGTGATCCGGATGACACTTAACTGTTTTCCAGAAGTCTCTTCCGGCTTTTCCAGCCCCCCCCCCCATATAGTGTACTGCGGTCCCGCAATATCGCGGGACCGCGAAAGGGCGGGGGGTTACTGTATCATGTTGCCTCTGACTTATGGTGACCCAATGAAGGAGTGATCTTGTAAACTCAAGTTTATCACTTCCTTTACAGCAGGCATGTCCAAAGTCCGGCCTGGGGGCCAAATGTGGCCCGATTTAAAATTTTGAGTGGCCCTCAGCCTCTTCTCCCTGCTGGCTCAGCCTGTCACTCGTCCCCACTGTCCCGGCCCTTCCCTGTGCTGGCTAGAGGCACCAGCTTGCAGTTTTATGGTTTGCCTCTCCTCCCTGCCTCTGTCCATCCCCTCAGCCACCCGTCCTGCCTACCCGCTCCTGGCTCCGTTGCTGCAGCGTCTTCCCTACCTCCTTGCAAGGGAGGGCAGCATATGAGAGCAGTGGTGCATCTTGGGTGTACATGGGCCAATTCCTGGACCCTGCAACATCCGTGGGGCCCTTGGGCACCTTGAAACCGGAGCATTTGAGGCTGTTGCAGATGTGCATGGACCACACCCTTTCCCCCCCTTCAGGCTGAATAGTCGGCCCCCACACATTTTCATCTCACCAATTGTGGCCCTCCTTGCAAAAAATTTGGACACCCCTGCTTTACAGTATTGATTCATCTCATATTTCTTTTCTTACTACCTTCAGCCTTATTTTTTTTCCAGTGAGTGTTGTCTTTTCATGATGTGGCCAAGGTATGACAGCCTCAGTTCTGCCCATTTTGCTTCCAGAAAATATTGAGGCTTAATTCAACTCAGGATCCATTTATTTATTGTTCTGGCTGTCTGGAGTTAACAGTATTTGCAAAGTATTTACAAAATAAATTTGTAAAGCTCTCATTTGGCCTATATTTCAGATGAAACAGTCATTTTCTTATTGGTTTTCTTCACTGGCCAGCTTTCACATTCATACATTGTAATTAGGACTACAATAGTATGAATGATTTTGTCTTTAGCCTGATGTTTAGCATCTGTCCTTCCATTTGTCTTTGAATTTTTGTTAGCATTTTCATTATGGATTTTGTCTGAGTCCAGATCTCTGGAGGATAGCTCAGTTCTGGGAACACACATTGGTTGGAAACTGATTTTCTTAATTTTAGATAATTTGTTTAGTTTTTAAATATTTTATTTGTTTTTTAAAAACTGAGCATGTGAGTCGTACTTTTCCCCCCACTTCTGTTTTTTTATTTAGATTTCCTGCATTGTATTATCTTTCCCAGAGGAACATATTCTTAAACCTATTTTATATGAAAGACATCAGTTATAACATTACTTGACTGTACTTGTTTTTGTTTTCCTGACTTACTCCAGCTCAATTTTTAGTTCTTCCAACATATTTCATCATCAAAATTGTCTGCTGCAACTACAGTAATACATTCCCTTATGTTCTTAATAGAGTTTTTTTTTAAAAATCAGCTGATGCTTTTATAAATAGTTTGAGACTCATTGTGTCTCCTTGTTTCACCTTGACATTCCATAGATATTGAATGGCATTGAGGCCCCAGTTCCTTCTGCAATGCTATCTGGAGCAGTAGTCTCACTACCCTTTAGCCTCTACAAGAGACCTTAATGGTATCCAGCCTCTGATAACTAGGCAGCCTAATTTAGGAGTTGATCAGGTGATCAAATCATAGGCAACCATAGGTATGGCTCTGTGGGGTACAACTCCCAGAATTCGGCCCTGGGGATTTCTAGCTGAATCTCGGGGGGTTGCTATCTAACAAAAAAAAGAACATTTAACATGAATGGCAAATTTCTATTAATTTGCACTCCTCCTTCATCAAAATCTAACCCAACTTTCTGTATGATACAGTATGCATGCAAACTGACTAGATGAGATTACTTTTTACTTTTTTCCTAACATATTCGCTTGTAGGAAAGTATTCTGTTTCTTGATATTTTGTTCTAACAGTAACTTCTTATTCACAATATAGGCTATGCATTAGGACAACTAAATGTTGAGGCACACATGTTTTGTTATAACAGTCTATAGCTCTTGATGATGTACTCATTCAAGGACTTTATTTTTTCCTGACTTTTTTTGTGCATTCTCCAGTGGCTGATGTATATTTGCAATATGCTCTCTAGTGCCTCTTTCTTGTCAGAATCTATCCTAGAGCTTCTCATTTTATATAGGCTAAAAATCAGGGTAAAAACAGAGGGGGGGGGACCTCAGGCAGACAGACTGTGCCTGAGTCCTCCACCTCTGTTGAGAGAGGGGTTTTCAGTACACACATGAATGGCTTCCCTGACCCCTCTCTCAAACCACCTATTTTCTCTATCTAACATGTGTACATGTTTGAATGTGTGTCTTTTGTCCTTCAAATGGAAGCGTACTGCTGATTCTGGTCCTGAGCTGTTGCCCCTCCTACGTTGGCCCATCCTTCTGTCTAATGGCTGTTTAGTTTCTCCAATGGAGAGGTCTGCACATTCCTCATTGCATTGAACCACTTGTCTTATATGGGAAGTTAATTTAATGTTCCTGTGACTGCACTCTTTGGCACCTCCTTGGAGACTGGGATGCATATTCTAGTCTATGGAGCATTGTTTAGTGTCCTATCAGCTGTCATATTCTTGTTAGGATTTTGATATATTTTGTCTCTGTAGGTGGCCACACAATTAAATAGCTTATAATGTCAGATACTTGTTTTTAAATCAGGCATTGTAATATTGGCTAATCGGCTTATTTGTCTTGTCTTTGAATGAATCTTTAATGTGTTGTATTGATTTTTATGTAATGGATAATATATGCAAAAATGTTTAAAACCTAGAGAGAATGACTTCATAGAAACTTGTGTTTCTCCTTCGCGGCCTTCATGAAGCCACACAGATGCTCTTGCTGCCAGGTAGACCACCTGTTGTGCCCACTGGTACTTTCTGGATGGAAGTCCTGACAATACTGTATATACTCAAATATAAGCCTAGTTTTTCAGCCCTAATTTTGGGCTGAAAAAAGGGGCCCTCGACTTATATTCGGGTCAATACTTTTAGCCACTGAGGCAAGTCATCTGTGGCTAAAAGTCATTTTAAACATTGCATGCCACTTCTCATGACCCCCCCCCCGCATCACAGGGGAGCAGCACACGATGTTTAAAATGAGTTTTTTAGCCACTGACCAAAGTACTTGCATCAGTGGCTAAAAATTTAAACATCACACACACTACTCCCCCAGCTCACAAAGGAAGAGCTGCCAGGCCCTGCTGCATTTCCCACCCTAGACTTATATGCGAGTCAATACAGTTCCCCAGTTTTGGGGGGTTAAATTAGGGGCCTCGGCTTATACTCGGGTCGACTTATACTCGAGTATATACGGTATATTTTAAGCATCAAAAATGATGCACTCTAAGAAGTATAGAAATTAAACAGTATTTCATAATAAAATGCACTTTGATTCAATCCATCTGCAAATTAGACCGTCAGTTTGTGTGGGACGAGTGAGAACAGGCAAGCTTGGTTTCCATTACTGCACTATGGGAGCTGAAACTGTTCCTGTCACAACTAACAGCTTGATTAAATGGCTGCACACGACTTCCTAATAACCATTATTTAACTGAAACTGAAATCTATTACATTTAGATTTACATTTTCAATCAAGAGGAAGCTGGACACAATTACTAATGAAAATGAACTAAAATGCCACAAAGCTACTGGGAAATCATAATGGCACTTCAGAATTTCAGTTCTAGTTCGGCTTTGTTATGATACACGCTCGGAATCAACTCATTGCAACCCTCAAAAGGATATTCAAGGTAAGTGAGATGTTTCAGGACTAAGATTCCATGGTTAAGCGGGGATTTGAACCCAGACCTCCTGTCACTCTATCCACACCACCACACTGGGAATCCTTGAAGATATCTCAGGAGCATTTGCGGCAAATGGCTTGTTAGGAATGCAGCAGTTAAACGTTTTGGTGCCTTGATTTCTTGTTTTATTATTTCTTGTTTTAATTCTTGTTTCATTATTACAGCCTTTATGGTCACTTAACACAGCCAAAAAGCAGAGTTTTAAATGCACCCACATTGCCTACATCTTCTACCTAGTCCCTGTGCACTACCATTTTCCTCATGGAAAAAATGGCTTCATAAGCTCCTTCTAAACTAGTCCTGATTATCTATTTTAGTACCAGTTTTCAGATATTGCACCGAGAAGAAATGTGACCTCATTCATGAAGTCATCATTTTCTTCAAACAGTTACAAGTTTGGAATCTAGCACATTTCTTTCTTTGTTGCCTAGTATTAGAAGTACAGTAATAGGAAATAGGACTTGGCACCACATTACTTATTCTTCTCCAATCACCGATTTAAAAGTTTCTGGTTCAACTATTAACATAGCAGTTGAGAAGAATAACTCAGCAATGAATATGCCTAGAAGCACAGCAAAATTGAGAACATTTTGGGTTATGTGTAACAGTACTTGATGGATAAAGGAATTCAGGTCACATAAGGAAGCTTGTTCAAACAGCTGTATCTGGACATATATTTTTAATTCGTAGTAGCTGTGAGACAGCAAGATTACATATTAAGGGAAACCATCACACTGTAATATGAAGTTCAATAATTTCAATTTGTTTACCAAGCTGTATAGCATTTGACTATCCTGAATATTTCACCCGAGGCTTAAAAATTATTTCAGATTGTCACAATGCCCAAAGGTGGCTGCCTTATTTCACTGGACATCTGCAGCTCTAGACACCTTCATGTAGGGCTGAAAGGAGCAGTCATTACGATTTTTAATCACCTGCCTTCTCTCTAAAAATTCTGATATCAAAACTTGACACAGAAACATAAATGCACCTTTGATAGGTTCAGTCGTTTTAATTTAGCATATTCAAAAAAATCTGTTCCTTCCAAAGACCCAGAAACCTACAACGACAGGCACTTACATATTGCTTATCGTAAGCAGTGTTTGTGCCAGGGGCTCTTTGTGCATCTTGGACCAACTTCCTGCAGTTAACGTACAAAAACTGAAGTTGCCATGGTGTTTTCTAGGAGTTGTAGTCTTGTAGAAACTACAAAAACCAGCAAATTCTACAAATTCATTGGAAAGTGGTATGAGAATGTGATTTCTTCTCTCTCTCCTGAATCAGCTCTTGTTTCATTTAGCAAGTTACTACAGTACCTACAATATTAGGAAAATTAGTGTAAGCTCAACTACTAGTCCCAACTAAAACATACCCACATGATTTCTGAATGGTGATTCAATACTTATGTAAATTCTACTGATTCAATAGATCTACAAATCTGATGCTTCCTACTAGATTCAGACCAATCTTTCTACATATATTCTCCATATCAGTATAGTGTATACTTCACTAGCATATTTCCTTCTAATTGCTATTCTAAATGCGAAAGCACCAAAAATGTTTACCCATATGGAAACCAAAGGACCACCAGCCTCTTCTAGCATTTGGATTCCCATTTCATAGCCATGTAATATCTTTTTTGTGTGCGTCAATAGGTGGACAAAGGCCTAGGGTGCATGAAAGTCCCACCTATGCAACCTTTCCCAACACCCATTAAGTATGGGTCGTTAGCTATGGCCTTGCTGGTGGAGGAGTGAAGTGCTTCTGATTTGTCTGGGGATTGATTAAATGGCCACTTGATATGTATCATGCAGATTGTGTCTTGAGTCCCTCACCTCTTTTGAGAGAGGGATTTTCAATCCACACATGAATGGCTTCCCTGACCCCTCTCTGAAACCACCTCTCTGTCTAATAGGTGTACATCCTCATCTCTGACTGAGTTCCCTTTCTCCTTTAAATGGAGGCACACTGCTGATTCTGGTCCTTTCTTAAGCAGTTGTTTTTGAGCTTTCTGAAGGATCTTGTTAGCCCTGAGGGGGATGTCAAATCAAGGTGAACTATAAAATGGAGGACTCACCACTAACTTTCTTCAGACTGATGAAGCTACTTGGATGAGTAGCGAAAAGTTTCACTCTGTCAAGAAAAGAAGCCCAGTTGCCGTGATTCAACTTTCAGATAAACCCACCTGGGATGACTAAGAATCTTCACAGACAGAAAAAGCAGACATTCATCCAGTCAGTTGCTGACCTGCCCCTTATCTCTGTATGGCTTGGTGGTCAGAATTATTCCAGCTAGGAGTTGGACTGCAATTCCCAGAAACCCCAACTACCACAGATGGTGGTGAAGGTTTGTGCGAATTGTACTCCAAGAACGCTGCGTTACCCAAGGTTGGAAACCACTATTCTAGAGGATGAGCACCAGCGAGCAATTAGGAGACGCAGACAAGATGTTCTATTCAGTCCTTTTGGCTGAATCAAAAGGAAGCTGAGTAGTTATGCAGAGGTAACATATGTTCTTTCAGGAAGCAGCCTGCTATTTATCCTGATTTGCCCACTTTTGAGCTTTGTGGTATGCTTTTGGGATATGGTAGAGAAGCCGAAAACAGAAGAAGGCAGCATCTGCTTGTGCTTTTCTTTCCTCATATTTCTGTTAATTGGGGCTGGCTGGTTTTGGCTTGTACAGCTTATACAGAGAGCTTGAGTAGCCAATCCATCTTCCTTCTGCTTCCGAGTACTGCATTGGCTTTGGAAGGAATAGCTACTTCATCCTCTTGGTAGCTATATGAATTTTCACTATGGGCAGCAAAGCAGCAGTGAACAAAATCCTTCTTGTTTGACCATGAAGAGGGAGATTGAAAGAGACAGAAGGCAGTGGCAATTCCCTCTACAAGCACTGTCTACCTCCCCAGAGTGTTAAAGACATTCATTGCCTGCTTAGTCATGCTCTCACTTTGGCATTCAACAGATTTGGCTAATCCTGTTCATTAGTAGCCGCTGATTACTTAGAAGAGGAGCAGACTTTATTGTATATAGCAAATAAGGGCCTTTTTACACGACCCCTAAGATCCGCTGGTCCCTTAAAGAGGGAAAATTCGGACCAGAGATCTTGAGGGTTCGTTGCTGTTCCTCCATCCCCACCCGAATACATCCGCACTTCTTTGTTCTGTCTGCGTGAGGGGGGGGAGGAAAAAAAAAGCCTTAGACAGAGACAAAAACGAATAAAAGGCTTACCTCTGGTGCTGGTGGAAGTTGCTACGATCATCCGTTTACTTCCTGGTTCCTCTTTAAGGGGCGGAGGCAAAAGAAAAACAACTTGAAAGAAGAAGAGGAGAGCTCAGGCAGTCTCCGCATCAAAAATTTTCACCATCAAAAAGCAGGTACAAGAAAACTGCTGTTTGGTCGCACTTAATTGTCTGCAAACTCCGGAGCTGTTGGGTAAACATTTTTAAAGTCCGGAGCTTGCAGCCATTTGCGGCGGAGCTTAGGGGTCGTGTATAAACGCCCTTAATTGTGAAATGGAAAAGGTACATGTAGCAAGTGGGGGGGTTGCTTTCAGAATTCTTTTAATATCAACATTTATATATGTTTATGCAAGAATATGAAATGGTAGATTGATTTTCATCAAAGTAAGGAAGCTACTTATCAAAGAGGCTCTTTGCCAACAAGGACAGCAGAATAACTCTTCTGTGTGAGTTGAGACAGGAAACCATTCACTTAGTGAGGATCAGAATTTTAGTCTCCCTTTTCTGTACTTCAGGGTCTGGTCTTTTGTTAGAGGAGCTGAGCTAAGCTGATTGCCATGTTGGAACATTCAACCATGACAGTTGCTTCTCCCACACTTGATGTTCTTTGCCTTTAGAGGAGTCACTGGCAGCGTTTGCCTGAAACAAGACAAGATTTCATTTTTGCCATTTGGAAAAAAGATGGTATCATGAAGAGTATACAAGAGCATGGGGGTTAGATTATGCGCTGGGAGGTGTTAGAATGTCCTATATTGTCATATGAAACCTGTGCTTTAGTTAAATTGGCCACATAAAGTTTTAGTTAGCACACAAAAAAGATATTACATGACTATGAAATGGGAATCCAAATGCTAGAAGAGGCTGGTGGTCCTTTGGTTTCCATATGGGTAAACATTTTTGGTGCTTTCGCATTTAGAATAGCAATTAGAAGGAAATATGCTAGTGAAGTATACACTATACTGATATGGAGAATATATGTAGAAAGATTGGTCTGAATCTAGTAGGAAGCATCAGATTTGTAGATCTATTGAATCAGTAGAATTTACATAAGTATTGAATCACCATTCAGAAATCATGTGGGTATGTTTTAGTTGGGACTAGTAGTTGAGCTTACACTAATTTTCCTAATATTGTAGGTACTGTAGTAACTTGCTAAATGAAACAAGAGCTGATTCAGGAGAGAGAGAAGAAATCACATTCTCATACCACTTTCCAATGAATTTGTAGAATTTGCTGGTTTTTGTAGTTTCTACAAGACTACAACTCCTAGAAAACACCATGGCAACTTCAGTTTTTGTACGTTAACTGCAGGAAGTTGGTCCAAGATGCACAAAGAGCCCCTGGCACAAACACTGCTTACGATAAGCAATATGTAAGTGCCTGTCGTTGTAGGTTTCTGGGTCTTTGGAAGGAACAGATTTTTTTGAATATGCTAAATTAAAACGACTGAACCTATCAAAGGTGCATTTATGTTTCTGTGTCAAGTTTTGATATCAGAATTTTTAGAGAGAAGGCAGGTGATTAAAAATCGTAATGACTGCTCCTTTCAGCCCTACATGAAGGTGTCTAGAGCTGCAGATGTCCAGTGAAATAAGGCAGCCACCTTTGGGCATTGTGACAATCTGAAATAATTTTTAAGCCTCGGGTGAAATATTCAGGATAGTCAAATGCTATACAGCTTGGTAAACAAATTGAAATTATTGAACTTCATATTACAGTGTGATGGTTTCCCTTAATATGTAATCTTGCTGTCTCACAGCTACTACGAATTAAAAATATATGTCCAGATACAGCTGTTTGAACAAGCTTCCTTATGTGACCTGAATTCCTTTATCCATCAAGTACTGTTACACATAACCCAAAATGTTCTCAATTTTGCTGTGCTTCTAGGCATATTCATTGCTGAGTTATTCTTCTCAACTGCTATGTTAATAGTTGAACCAGAAACTTTTAAATCGGTGATTGGAGAAGGTGCCAAGTATTTCCTGATACTGTACTTCTGTGGTAGGCCAAGTCCTATTTCCCTATTGAAGAAACTGTACTTCTAATACTAGGCGCAACAAAGAAAGACCAACTAGTTTAGAAGGAGCTATGAAGCCATTTTTTTCACTTGTAACAGGAAACTAGTTGAAGATGTAAAATGATGACTTCATGAATGGCCACTTAAAGGTCACATCTTTTTCTCGGTGCAATATCTGCAAAACTGGTACTGAGGGGAGGGAGAAAAAAGGAAGAAAATGCCGCTCACCTAGATAATCACTGCATTCAGGACTAGTTTAGAAGGAGCTTATGAAGCCATTTTTTCCATGAGAGCAGGAAAGTGTGGTAGTGCACAGGTGGGTGGTCGCACTTAATTATCTTTAGAAGATGTAAGCTCCGGAGCTGGGCAATTTGTGGGTTTGCATGTTTAAAACTCTGCTTTTTGGCTGTGTTAAGTGACCATAAAGGCTGTAATAAATGAAACAAGAATTAAAACAAGAAATAATAAAACAAGAAATCAAGGCACCAAAACATTAACTGCTGCATTCCTAACAAGCCATTTGCCGCAAATGCTCCTGAGATATCTTCAAGGATTCCCAGTGTGGTGGTGTGGATAGAGTGACAGGAGGTCTGGGTTCAAATCCCCGCTTAACCATGGAAGCTTAGTCCTGAAACATCTCACTTACCTTGAATATCCTTTTGAGGGTTGCTATGAGTTGATTCCGAGTGTGTATCATAACAAAGCTGAACTAGAACTGAAATTCTGAAGTGCCATTATGATTTCCCAGTAGCTTTCTGGCATTTTAGTTCATTTTCATTAGTAATTGTGTCCAGCTTCCTCTTGATTGAAAATGTAAATCTAAATGTAATAGATTTCAGTTTCAGTTAAATAATGGTTATTAGGAAGTCGTGTGCAGCCATTTAATCAAGCTGTTAGTTATGACAGGAACAGTTTCAGCTGCCATAGTGCAGTAATGGAAACCGAGCTTGCCTGTTCTCACTCGTCCCGCACAAACTGACGGTCTAATTTGCAGATGGATTGAATCAAAGTGCATTTTATTATGAAATACTGTTTAATTTGTATACTTCTTAGAGTGCATCATTTTTGATGCTTAAAATATACCGTATATACTCGAGTATAAGTCGACCCGAGTATAAGCCGAGGCCCCTAATTTAACCCCCCAAAACTGGGGAACTGTATTGACTCGCATATAAGTCTAGGGTGGGAAATGCAGCAGGGCCTAGCAGCTCTTCCTTTGTGAGCTGGGGGAGTAGTGTGTGATGTTTAAATTTAGCCACTGATGCAAGTACTTTGGTCAGTGGCTAAAAGTCATTTTAAACATCGTGTGCTGCTCCCCTGTGATGCAGGGGGGGGGGTCATGAGAAGTGGCATGCAATGTTTAAAATGACTTTTAGCCACAGATGACTTGCCTCAGTGGCTAAAAGTATTGACCCGAATATAAGTCGAGGTCCCCTTTTTTCAGCCCAAAATTAGGGCTGAAAAACTAGGCTTATATTCAAGTATATACAGTATGTGAAAAACCTGGTGATGCTCACAGATAGGTAAATTCATATACTGTTATGCTCCTAATGGTTATGGAAAATTTTGTCCATGTGGTTAGATTATTTTATCAGGCTTGCAGATTGCAAATGTAGCATCTAAAATAGAAGAATTTTACAAAGAGATAACTGCCTCTTTTGCATGGCTGACATTTTCCTACTTGTTTATTGTTGCGAAGGATTTATTATGAATAATCTGCAGGTATCTTGAAAAGCCTAGTTACTTCTGTGTATGTTGCGATCCTTCAGCTAGAAGGCCACAGAACCTGTATCTGAATCAATTGTGTTTCATCCCTTTAATTCAAGCCATTGGGCCATGTAATTGTCTGGTAATTGAACTTAACTGCCTTGCGTCCTTTCATAGAGAAAGGTGGGGTGAAAATATGTTGAATAAATACATTTAATTTTTTGTGAACTTGCAGCAATGTAAGGACAAAAGAAGATTATCCTTAAGATCAAAAGGTCCTTGACATGTTTTCATTCTTGATCATACACTGAAAGGGAAGTAAAACTACAGTGACCCCCCGCCCACCTATTGCGGGGTGAGCGACACGACCCGCGATAATTGAAAATCTGTGATATGTGGATGCAGGTTGGGTCGGGGCTGGGGGGCCTAGCTGGGGGGCCTGTACTTACCCCCAGCCTGGCGCTGCCCTGAATGGGCCTGCGAGGGCCTTCCCGGGCCTTTTGGAGGCCCCCAAATAGATTAACTGGATGTGACCTCCGGATTGCTGAAAATCATTTCTGAGGCCTCCACAGACCTAGAAAGGCCCTTGGAAGCCTCAGAAATGATTTTCTGCTAACCGGAAGTGACTTCTGGTTCACAGGGAAGCCATTTTTGGGGTTCCAGAAGGCCCAGGAAAGCCCTCGCAGGCCTGTTCGGGGCAGTGCCAGTCCTGGGATAAGTACGGGAGGCCTGAAACAGGCCTTCCCCCCTTAGCCAGGAAGCCTTTTTTCATATACTGCAGTCCCATGATAAAGTGGGACTGCAGTATATGAACCGCGAATGGGCGGGGGACCACTGCATTTGATGGCTATAATGCTGAAAGTCAGTCACAAGGCTGAGCATGGCTTGGTTGACTTCTGGATCTTAGAGCTATAAGTAATCAGAGACAATACTGTATGATGCAAGTTGTTAAAGTGCTGCAGTAGTTAACTCCCATATCTGCCCTTCTCTCCTGTTATGTGCACATACATGAGTGTGTGGGAGGGCTTATCTCTCGAGTGTGCCACTCTGTCTCCTAGTACGGTTTCAAAAAAATGAACAGCAACTCATATAAGGGCCTTGTGATTTTCACATCACATGTAATAGCAGTATGTGTGGGATTATAAAGGATGATAGGATTTTCAATTACTGTGTCTCAGGGGAGCTTTGAGGCAAACTGGGAATGTTTCCGAAAAGTTAATCAGGGCTTGAGTCATTGGCTTGAGGCTGTGCAATTGCAAGTCACATTGGTTACTAAACTGAGCTGGACATGTACAAGGGCATCTTCCTTCTGTAATAGACTGAGGCTCTGGACTTAGTAGGCTTTCTGAAGTGGTCAGATATTTTTCACCTTGCTGAGTAAAAAGACAATACAGTAATACCTCGGATAACGAATGCCCCTGATAACAATTTTTTCGGATAACGAATCACAATTTCCAGGTGTAGGGCTGTCTTGGATAACAAATTTTCCCTATGGGCTGCCTCGGATAATGAATCACAATTTATAGATATAGGTCTGCCTCGGATAACGATTTTTCTCTATGGGCTGCCTCGGATAACAAATTCCCAGCATGCATTGGTAAAAAAGAGTTATCCCGGGCTGCATTGCATCTGTACCTTTAAAGTGCACTTTATAAATAGTTTTGAGCAAAAACAAAAGGTGTCTGTGTCTTTTTCCTAGGCTCTGGAACAGATTAATTGGTTTCCCATTCATTCCTATGGGAAACCGTGTTTCGGAGAATGATTTTTTTTGGATAACAAATTACCTCGTAGAACGAATTACATTCGTTATCTGAGGTACCACTTATATATTTTTCTTCTCATCAAATAAACAACACATTCTGCCTCCCCCACTTTCCCCATTTTGAGGGGGTATATTAGGTACCTATCAAAGGTTCGACAGATGTCAGAAATCAATTGAATGTAATAGAACTAAAATGAGTTTTTTTGAAAAATACAGTTTTAGAAAGTGCAGAGAATTCTGGTGTTTTAGATGAGAATGTTATCTTCAATGCAGGAATGTTTCCTGTTCAATCAGCTGTTCTATTTGCTGCTAGCATAATTCATTGTTCTGCTACGCTTTTGAGGAACACAAGCAATAATCTATTCACCTTTATATCTGTACGTTGCTTCTCCTTTGGGGAAATCAGGAGTTCTGTGAGGTAGTTTGTTGTTGGGTGCTGTCAGGGCAGTTTGACTTAATGGTGATCCTGTGAATTAAGGTCCAGAAGGTCCTGTCCTTAACAGTTCTTTTAGCTTTTTACTCCAAGTGTACATCTTAAAACAACACAGACAGTAGGCATTAACTGGTTTAACCAGCTACATATGGGACGTTTGAGAAAGACAGTGGAGTCGCATCGCTAGCTAAGGGACCAAACAACTGCATTTCCCTTGGCTCTGCCGTGCTTTCATTAACCCAGGCATGTCCAAACTTTGGCCCTCCTGATGTTTTGGACCGCAACTCCCAGAATTCTAAGCTTAGGTTGCCAATGACAAAGGACTGTGGGAGTAGCTGTCCAAAACATCTGGAGGGCCGAAGTTTAGACATGCCTGCATTAACCAATTTCCTTCCTTCCTAGGCAACAGGTGGCAATTCTAGTATATCCTAGTGCAGTGATGGAGAACCTTTTAGAAACCAAGTGCCCCAACTGCGATTCAAAACCCACTTATTTTTTTGCAAGTGCCCATACAGCAATTTAGCCCGAACACAGTGGTACCATTGGGTTACAAATGTTTCAGGTGCTACCCTTCGGGAAGAGCAGAGGTGCTACCATTCAGGGAAGCGAGGATCGAAGAGCAGACTTTTGAATCTCCTGAGGCAAAAACACCCTCACCGTGGCTGCGGGAAATTCAAAAACCTGTTCTTCATAGCCCCAGTTTACTATCCAGCTACGCCGCTCTGAGCATCCCAAAAGTGGCGTGGCTGGAGAGTAAACGGGGGCTATGAACGAGCCCACAAGCTGCTGCCTCCCCTTTGCCTGGCTCTCTGCACAGAGCACAGTGGCGTTATATAATTCTTTAGTTATGCAGAAGAAAAATCTGTGACTTCATGTAACCTCTGAGAACTCCAGCACAGCCATAGCAAAATAATTTATTTTGACTATTCAAGACGGGAACAGAACAGAACAAGTGTATCAAGAGAAAGCAATCACGAATCACTGTCAAAGGAAGGAAGAATTTGCAAAATGTGACAGAGGAAAAAGGAAGTAAGAACCACCCTGGGTTCGTTATGAGGGAACAAAAAGTGTACTGTATTCTCAAAAGCAATTGAAGAATTAGCTTTCATGTTCTGGGTAAAAAACGTTTAAAGATATCCAACCCCATTTCCAGTTACTGTATATACTCGAATATAAGCCTAGTTTTTCAGCCCTAATTATGGGCTGAAAAAAGGGGCCCTCGACTAATGTTCGGGTCAATACTTTTAGCCACTGAGGCAAGTGCTTGGGTCAGTGGCTGAAAGTCATTTTAAACATTGTGTGCCACTTCTCATGACCCCCCCCCGCATTACAGAGGAGTGGCGAGCAATGTTTAAAATGACTTTTAGCCACTGACCCAAGCACTTGCATCAGTGGCTAAAAGTCATTTTAAACATCACATACCACTCCCCCAGCTCACAAAGGAGGAGCTGCCAGCTCCTGCTGCATTTCCCGCCCTAGACTTATACTCGAGTCAATACGTTTCTCCAGTTTTGGGGGGTTAAATTAGGGGGCCTCGACTTATACTCGGGTCGACTTATACTCGAGTATATACAGTTACCTAAATCTGGATAATTGTATGAGGATCTTAATGATTATTGCTTCACTTAAGCAAAGCCTAGCATGTGCCCAGCACAGAAATGTACAATTTCTGAAAATTTTGAAGCCATGGAAAAAAAACTTTGGAGAAAAATGGAAACATAGGGATAATAACCAGCCCCTGCCCCTCCAGGGTTTCAGAAATTTTAAATCTCTATACCAGTATAGGCCTGCATTGTGTAGGTGCCACAGTTATTTTGCTATACAATATGGCACTTGGCTTGTGTTTGTCAGTGTTACCCACTCCCAGTAGAAATGTTGGGGAAAGCCAAGGTATGGGAAATACATCTTTCCATGTTAAATGTAATATGTTACTGTATATCAACAGTTATGTTTCAGCAACATATGTTGCATTCTTAACCTAGTACATTAACTTGTAATATTTAGGAAATTATGTGTTTTATGAAATTAAAAATATGTCTTAGTTACGTATAAACAAAATGGTTAATTTGTGTTCATACGTACGTTCTCTGATATAATATTTTGTACCATGGAGTTCCTGGCATTTTGAATAAGTACAGTGGTACCTCAACTAATCTGTTCCGAAAGCATGCTCTTAAGTCGAACTACTCTTAAGTTGGGGTACCTATCTAAAAAATTGAAAAAATAAGTTAAAAAATAAAAAAATGAAAAAAAATTGTAAGTTGAGCAGACCATATCTAAAATTTGTAAGGCAGCAGTTAAAATGCCAACAGTTTTCCGCTCTTAAGTCGAATTTCTCTTAAGTCGAGCTGCTCTTAAATCGGGGTACCACTGTAAAACTTCACCTTGAGAAAACATTTCATTTATTCCAACAGTCTATATTTTTAGTAAAGATTTCTTTTTCTTCCTCTCCCACAAGTGGAACATTTTTCTCTCAAGGAAAAATGTACCCCCTAGAATTTTGCAAGCTTTTTTACATGCTTTCATATCTCCAAGTAGGATACTTGTGCCTGTTAGCCTCCAGAATTTGGTAAATTGATGAAGAGCTTTGCTTTCTATCGCATTGCATTTGAAGAATAATTGTTGTAAGATATTTTGTACAACATAAGAAAGAAATAGCAATCAGGAGGACCCTAGTACTATACAGTACTTTTAAATGCAAAATAGTGGTGATCTTCTACTTCTAGAATCTTGTTTTCAAAGTTTTTGAAAACCTTGCACTGAGGAGAAAGAAAGAGTATTAATTTGCAACTTTATCTAGCTAATTGGTGTCCCATCTGCTTCATTTAGGATTTGACCTTTGCTAATGCCATCTGGCAGCCAAGTACAATGTGGCTGTGTCTATTTTGCTACAAGACATGCTCAAAATGGGATAAAATATACCTTTTGCAGTGTTTTCCCCAAGATACAGGCTTTGCTGTGCTGACCAGCATAGAATCATAGAATCACAGAGTTGGAAGAGAACTCAAGGGCCATCTAGTCCAACCCCCTGCCATGCAGGAACCCCCATCACAATATTTCCGACAGATGGCCATCCAGCCTCTGCTTAAAAACCTCCAAAGAAGGAGACTCAACCACCCTCCGCGGCAGCATATTCCACTGCCGAATAGCTCTAACTGTCATGAAGTTCTTCCTAATGTTCAAATGGAATCTCTTTTCCTATAGTTTGAAACCATTGCCCTGAGTCCTAGTCTCTGAAGCCATGGAAAACAAATCTGTTCCCTCTTCAATATGACATCCTTTCAAATATTTAAACATAGCTATCATATCCCTCTCAGTCTTCTTTTAGAGAGGCTAAACATTCCCAGTTCCCTAAGCCGTTCCTCATAAGACATTTCCTCCAGACCCTCAACCATCCTGGTAGCCCTCCTCTGCACCCGCTCGACGTTGTCAACATCCTTTTTAAATTGAGGCGCACAGAACTGGACACAGGACTCCAGGTGGGGTCTGACAAGAGCAGAATAGAGTGGTACTACCACTTCCCTTGATCTAGACACTATGGTTCTGTTGATACAACCAAGAATCAAATTGGCTTTCCTGGCCGCCGCATCACACTGCTGACTCATGTTCAATTTGTGTTCCACCAAGACTCCCAGATCCCTTTCACAGGTACTATCCTCCAGCCGAGTATCCCCCATCTTATATTTGTGCAATTCAGAAACATCAGTAGCTGAAAGCAAATGTTCTCTTGCCTTCATCCAATTATCCTACAAAGCACCTTCTGCAGTGAGCAAACTGTCCATTGATTCATGTCCTATCTCTGCATGTTTGAATTCTTTGTGACACATACCCGTATATACTCAAATATGTTGAGGTTTCTCAGCCCTATTTTTTATACCCATATATACTCAAATATAAGTCAAGTTTTTCAACCCCAGTGTCCACCATCGGTGCATGCATTGGGAGAGAGAGAAAACTTTTTAAAACTGCCGCTTCTCTCTCTCTCCCCCCCATCGGAAGAAGAGGAGGAGGAAGGAAGTGAAGGGGAAGGCAGCGGAGGGAAATATTGACTCGGGTTATACTCAAGTCAATCAATTTTCCCACTTTTTAAAGTCAAAATTAGAGGCCTTGACTTATACTCGAGTATATACAGTATGTTGTTTTCAGAAGTTTTAAACACTTCATTCTGGCTGACTTCTGGCTAACCTTATGGCTGTGCCCATCTGGTTAATCGCTTTGGAATATTTTAAAACATTGGTGTTTTTTTTTTTTTTTTGTTAAAATACATTTTGTCGCTCGTCTTGCTTTTCCACCTTCCAAGGTGTCTTGCAAACTACTAATGTGACTAAATGTAAAATATAAGCAAACTAAAAAACAAAGTTCAAAAATCCGATTTAACAGAGAACAGCTGTCAAAAACAGCTATTAGGAACACCATAAGAACCTTAGGTCCGTGAAGATTCTCAGTCATCCTGGTGAGTTTATCTGGAAATTGAGTCATGGCAACTGGACTTCTTTTATTGAGAGATCGAAGCTTGCTACTCATCCAAGCAGCTTCATCAGACTGATAAAGCTGCTTGGATGAGTAGCGAAATGTTTCAGTCTCCCAAGTAAAGAAGTCCAGTTGCCATAACTCAACTTCCAGATAAGAACCTTAGACAAATTAAGACAGTTGCAAGTAGTGCCAGTATATATTGCCCATCATAACTCACAAAGAGAAGTTGGTTAGGTTACTAAAAGCCCCTGAAAGGTCTTTTGACGGCATTGCCAGATTGAAACAAATTCACATGTCAATAGGCCAGGGGCAAGAAAGTATTTTTTCCCCTGTCCTTCTGATTATATAATGCCGTAATCATGTCCATGTACCACAAGTCAGACCGCATTCCCTCTAGCAAGAAAAGTGCCAGACAGCAAGCCGAAAGACTAGAACAGGGCTGTCCAACTTTGAACAGGCCGAGGTCTACTTTTTCCAGATGAAAGTGCCTGAGGGCTACTACACTAAAACCTCTACTTATGAATTTTATCTGTTCCGAGCATATGCTCATAAGTAAAACATTTTGTAAGTAGAGCAGTGGTTTCCCACAGGCAAACATTGAAAATCAATTAATCCTTTCTGGAGGGAACATATTTCAGTGCATTCCTGTGGTAAGAATGACCATGCACACACTTCCCTTACACTTGCTCTAGCTAGTGTGGATGGGTGCAAGGGAGGCGTGTGCATGCTTGTGCAGATCGCCCCTTCCACTTTCCCAGGCCATGTTCGCTGTGCAGCTGGGATGGGCCAAGCCAGCAGCGGGGCAATCACATCGCCACAGCGGCGCAAGGAGGAGGGAATGGCTCAGAAGGGGAGCAGGAGGAGCAGCAGGTTACACTCTCTGTGAGGCAGCTGTGTGGGTGGGAGGAGGAGGAGGAGGATGGGAGGAAGGAAGGGGGAGAAGAGGGGGACGTCACCACGCAGAGGAGGTGGGCACACCCATGACCCCACCCCTCTCTGTCCCCTCCACTCCCCTTCCTCCGCTCTGCACCAATAACTCAATTGGTCATGTGAGACAGTAGCGCGCCGATCATCTGGCCAGTAGGGAGAGCAAGGGACTCTGCCATGGCCCTTGAACTGGCTGAGACAGTGGGCTGGCAGACCCAGAGCTTTGCTGGGGCAGTGGTGGTCCTTGGGTTGTGGGAGGTAGAGGTGGAAAACTTATCCCCTCACATTTTTTATTGATGGCTGGCGGGCTACTTTTGAACCCTTCACGGGCTACTGGTAGCCCCCGGTCTACCTGTTGGGCAGGCCTGGACTAGAATATAACTGGTGCTTATAGGGATCCTGTATAGCATTGCTACAGCAAGATAGCACACTTCTTGACAGCCACCAAATAGGGTGTCAAAGGAAGAGGAGGAGGAGGAGTCAACCCAACATTTGTCCTTCGCCAAGAGACAGTGTGTGGCTTTCTTGTTGTAGAAGAGGGAATGATGACCATGCTCTCCTGTTAAGTGCACCATAGGTTTGTGTGCATCATGCACACAGTTCTCTCCAGTGCTCGAGATCCTTCTTCGTTCACTGTCTCACCTCCTGGCAGGATTCAGCAAAGCCACCTCCTAATCAGGCTTGTAAGACTTCCAATGAACCCATTTTGCACCCATCGTTTACACAAAAGCACCTGGAAGCACAGAACCCCCCCCCCAAGTTCCAGAAGCCGGATCCCTACTTGGTAACATAATTTTTGCTCAATTTACATATGCAGCTCTCTGTTTCTGGACCATAGCCTTCAACAGCAAGGAGTGATTACATAATCACATGTTCAGCCGGGTCCTTCCACACACACTGTCATACTGAAGGCTATGCTGAACAGTACCTTTTATTCTCACATAGATCAGACGGAATGGATGTTGGCCAGTGGACATCATGAGTGTTAGCAAGTTCTTCATTCTCTCTTTAATTTTTCCATCCCAACAAATATGGTCGTCTGCCTCTCTTCCTTTCAGCAGGAAATCACCTATTACCACTACATATTTTCCCATCCTTTGGGAAGTGACAGCTAGGGATTCCCCCCCCCCCCAATAGAACCTTGGCTTGCCACCTCCATGCTCTCTCTGTTCCAGTTCCAGTAGCATCGTTGTCCTTAGAAAGGCCTTGGGTCTGCTTCTAGAGCTCCAAAGATGTGGTTCCAGTTAGTCTTCCATCTCTGTCTCCCATTCTTCCAAATGCTTTCCTCCTACATTTGGCATTCCTTTTCTCTCACAGGCCTTTCAGTTCTGTGGTCCCATGAAGAAATTTGCTGTCTTATCCCAAAATACTTTGTCCTCTTCAGTGAGCTGAAGTGTGTGTGCGTGTGTGTGTGCGCGCGTATGTTTTGTTTTTTAATTTGTAGTTTTTTATGCATTGAGTATGAATGCTGTTAGGTGAGAGAGCGTAGGGTTGTGTGTGTTGTAGGGTTGTGTGTATGTATGTTTGGTTTTATGTCTTAAGAGTTTTATAATGGGTGCAAGTGATGCTGGGTGAGAGAATGTAGGAGTATGTACAGTGGTACCTCGGATAACAACTGCCCCGGATAACGAATTTTTCGGATAACGACTGCAAATTTCTGGGTATAGGACTGACTCTAATAACGAATTTTCCCTATGGGCTGCCTTGGATAACAAATCGCAATTTCTAGGTATAGGTCTGCCTCTGATAACGAATTTTCTCTATGGGCTGCCTCAGATAACAAATTTTTCTATGGGCTGCCTCGGATAACGAATTTTCCCTATGGATTGCCTCGGATAACGAATTTCCAGCATGCATCAGTAAAAAAGCGTTATCCCGGGTGGCATTGCATCTGTACCGTTAAAGTGCATTTTATAAAGAGTTTTGAGCAAAAAAAGGGTGTCTGTGCCTTTTTCCTAGGCTCCAGAACGGATTAATCGGTTTCCCATTCAAGCAAAACACGGTTTCCTATAGGAAACCGTGTTTCAGATAACGACGTGTTTCGGATAACAACTAACCTCGGAGAACGAATTAAAGTCGTTATCCGAGGTACCACAGTATATGGATGTTTGTTTTTCATAGTAGGCTCATGTTTTGGAATTTTATATTGGGGGTGAGTGATGTGCAGACTGGATGGCACTTATTTTGTTGTACTTGTACAATGACAATAAAGTGTCATAGTCTATTACTCTATTCTATTGAAGATAGGCAAGCCCCTCAGGCTGTTTGACTTTCTCTTCTGGCAAAGCAACTGACATATTTAGGCAGGAAAACAAACATGAAACAGGTGTTGCAGGCAACTGCAGCAATTCTCTCATGTCTTATTCTTTGTAGGTACAGGTGATGAACTTCTGGGCTTCTCCTCAAACTTCTCCCCAAGAAGGTCCCTCTTCCTTTTCTTTGTTCAGTTTCTCCTGCTCATGAGCTTGCAAGAACTTAGAGTAATTTTACCACCAGTGACTACCAATCCTACAATACAACTTAGACTGAAACTATAGCTTCTAAGTCCAAAGTATAGTACACTTAAGCTTTTTGCTTGTGTTTTCTACCCAGCAGGTAGAATGCCAAGATGCACTGGAAACAGCTGCTCGAGCAGAAGGCCTTTCATTAGATGGCTTGTCAAGTTTTCACTTGAAAGAGTTGGATGAAAGCCATCGCAAAGGGAAATATCACCATGGCTGGAACTTGATGAAACCCTTCCGGGTGACTTCCAAGTAAGACTTTGTGTTAATCAGCTACAGACGCAATGAGAGTGAATAGATGCATGCTTGTTGAAAAAATGCAGCTTTTCCTCAAAATATGTGCTTGCTAAGAGGAGTGGCATACAAAATCTAAGCTACTAAAATTAATTTTGCTTTATGATACTGTCAGGTGTCATCCCCCCCCCCCCATTCCTCACTTGTCTTTAATCTCTTCTTTCTGCTATTTATAGGCATCCACATCCACTTGATAATGCAGGACTGTTCTCCTATATGACCTTTTCTTGGCTCACTCCTTTGGCACGAACAGCCTACAAAAAAGGAGAACTCGAGACAGAAGATGTCTGGTCCTTGTCTATTCACGAGTCTTCAGAAGTTAACTCTAGAAGGTAAGAAAATGGAAATGCAGTGGAGCCTTGTATAACAAACAGCTTGTATAACATAAAATTTGTACAACATAAAAAATTCCGGAGATAGGGGAAATTTGCTTAACATAATCGTCTATGGGGAAAATCCGTACAACATAAAAATGGGATCACTCCGTTTTCAATGCATTCCTATGGGAAATTTGTATAAAGGAAAATTTGCTTAACATAATTTCATTTGGAACGAATTAATTCCTTTATACAAGGTACCGCTGTAAACTGGTGTGGTCCTTACACAACACATAAGCAGGGGCAAGTGATACCTTATTAGGTCGCCAACTGGCCGGCTTTTGACCTGTGCGACTTTTCATCGGGCCGTGCACCCATATATTGTAGACAGTGCGGTCATGGCAGATATTTATCAAAAGAAGTCCCAAGATGCAGGGTGCAGATACAATTCAGGAGTGTAGGTTGCAAATTCCAGGCTGATAGTTATGGCTTGCTTTTGTAAAAGGAAAAGGTTTCCTATATTGTCTTACAGTGGTTCCCATTCCAGATAGCCAGTGCTTAGGAGAGCCTGCCGTGAAGTGTTATGTGAGAGAGTGGCCTTTCTAAGTTCTTCTCTGTTGCTCTCTCATGTGTATATTACTTTTATTCCTCCTTGCTTTCATCAATGAATTGGAAAACTTTTCAATTTTTTTTATCGTTAAAGGCTCCACTATTGGAGCTCCTGCTTCATCTATCTTTCTCTGTACTGGTGGTGATGGTGGTGGCGGCGGCGGCTGTTTATTACACTTTTATGCTGTGCCATCTGCCCTGGGGCCACACTGGGTGGGGTATAACAGAAAACTAAACACAATCAATAATCATAAAACACAGGTTAGCAAATTGCTGTAATAGAACATCACAAAATAAACTAATCAACAGAACAAAAATATATATCAGAAATCAACTACAGTAAGTTAAATTAAGCAACAAATAAAATTCAGAATTAAGAAACATTAAGCATAGGCAGCAGTGACAGGAGTCAAATGTGCATAATCCGTGGCTATTAGATGGAAGGGCTTGAAAGCTGGACGGAGTGGGAAAGTTTTCAAAGATTTCTTGAATGCTCCCAAGGAAAGGACCAGATGTATCTCCTATGGAAGGCCAGTCCACAGTTGAGGTGCAACTGCAGGAAAAGTCTGGGTTCTACTTTTTTCCTTCCAGGCTTCTTTCAAGATGGGCAACCTCAAGTGCACAGCCCGGGAAGCATGGATAGAGCGGGCAGTCAGCCATGTAGTGGGGTCCCACACATTATTATATTTTGTTTAAGGTGGAATTGTGTGACGCAGAAGGTAGCGTTAATAGCCAGGTGTAATGACTTAAGTCAAAACAATTTAATTGGTTGAGTTTCATTCGAGTTTTTCCACTGGCAGTTCTTTGCCTAAGAAGTTGGGAGCAGGCATTTTATTCCACCCTCTCAAAGGTGAAGACTGAAATTGGCCACTGCTGATCTAATGATCTGTAGCCCCCATTTTAGAACAGCTTATTGTCATCCACCTTGGGTCCTTTTCCAAGGAGAAAGATGGGGTAAAGTTAATAATAATAATAATAATAATAATAATAATAATAATAATAATAATAATAATAATAATAATAATAATAATAATAATAATAATAATAATAATAATAATACAGTTCTTCTTCGTGGACTCTGTGAATCCACACATAGGGTGTTCGTGCGCCTGCGCGCGGAGCTCCTCGGTCCTCCCAAGCTGAAAGGGCAAAGCCCCTCCCCTCCCCTGCGCATGCTCCCCGCTCTTCCCGCTCTGGCGCTCAGTTCCTTTTTGCCGCCGCTGCGATCGGACGTGTTCCTTCCAGCTCTGCAACGAAAAAGGAAAGTGTATTTAAACCATTTATTTTCCGTTTGTTTCCCTTTGAATATTTTAGTTTACCCCCCCTCCCTCCCTATTTCTTACTTTAGTCAGATTTGCCTCCCGCCCTCTGGGCGGGGAGGCCCCTCTCTACGGCCGGCCCACGGTTTATGGCATCGGCACCAGTTTTCAAACGGTGCAAGGCGTGTCCAAACAAAATACCGATAGTAGACGGACACAGCCTTTGCCTTTACTGTCTGGGAGAAGCCCACCAGACAGCAGCCTGCCAACACTGCAAAAAACTGACAAAACCGGCGTTGAAACACCGCCTGGGCCGTCTTAAGGTGTATCTTTGGGAAAAATCCCTCCAGCCCATGGACAACCAAAACGCCTCAGAGGCTTCCATGCCTTCGACTTCATCTAAATCGAAGTCTTCGGCGCGGCCGCTTGAAAAGCGAAAAAAGAAAAAACAACTCCCGGCTGGCACGGTCTCGGAGAGACCCCAAGATAAGGGCTTGGGCTCGACCTCGTTTTCGCCCACCTCCACGGCCCCATCAGCGCAGCCTCAGCTCATGGCCGCTGATTTCGATGACACCATCAACACTTTGCCTTCGGGGCAAATGGAAAGCCAGCCTAGAGGAGTGCGGCAAGAGGAGGAGTGGCTAGCTCACTTGACACAGTCCAGCACCACTCAAAATCATCCCTCCAGCCCTGTATTACCATCGGGCTTGCCGGCGGCGCAGTTGGTCCTGGAGTCGGACCTTACTTCCATTACCTACGACCTCCTTGCTCGGGCTCAAGCGCTGCAAGCTGCCACACTCCAGCAGGGAGACCGACAACCCGTGCCCCATCTGAGGCCAGCCCGGGACGAAAGCGCCCCTGCTAAAACCACCCGGTGCGATCAGCAAGGGGATTTTCCCCCACGCCGTGGTAGACAACGGAGGAGGATGGAACGGTCTGATAGCTCCCTCTCGAACTCATCGCCCAGACCGCGAAAACGCCATCGAGGCCAGAAACACCATAGGCGTCATTCCTCTTCCTCCTCCTCCTCGCCCTCACGGTGCCGTAAGGGCAAGCACAGGGCGAAGAAACGATGCAGAAGAGCCAGAACGGTCTCATCCTCCACATCATCGGACTCCTCCCTTTCCTCGACGCCGTCGCCCGAGCCCAAGAAACGTCGGCATAAGCAACCATCCCAAGGCCGACCCCTGGGGACGGATGACTGCATCATGATGCCACCAGCTCAGCTACCAGCGCAGACCTCGGCTGGCCCTTCACATTTTTCTCATCAACAGACACAGGGTCATGCACAGCAGTGTCAGTCACAAGACTCCCCTGCTACTATGGATCGTCCGCTGACTGAGGATTCTGAGATGGACGCAGACGATCGGTCCTCGCACCGTTCATCAGCCTCAAAGTCCAAACACTCGGAGGCGGATACATCTGACCAACCAGCTACTACGCCCACGGAGGACTTTAAACATTACACACAAATGGTCCACAAGATTGCCCATGTTATGGGCCTTCAGGTCCAGCTGCCAACTGCACGTGAATCTTGCAAATTTTTTGGGCACCTCCACAAATCCAGACAGCCCCCACTCCGAATGGGCTTCATCCCGTCCATGTTAGACAAGGCCAAGGAAGCCTGGGCCAAGCCCTCCTCCAATCCTCTTATTCCCAGGAGGATTGACAACTTGTACAAAACCCATGGAGAGGGCACAGACTTCTTAGCAAAGCATCCACTACCGAACTCTGTTATAGTGGACGCTACTCAAAACAGGGGAAAATCTCATACTGCTACCACCCCCAGTAACAAGGAGGCACGCAAGCTGGACCTTATAGGGAGACGCCACTACTCCCTGGCTTCTTTCTCCCTACGGGCGCTTAACTACCTATGTGCTATGGAGGCCTACACTCGACACCTCCTTCTGACCTTTCCCACCTTCATCAACTTCCTCCCTGAAGACCAGAAACCACAGGCACAAGCTGCCCTTGTGGAGGTATTATCCTTGGTGGACTACCAAATGATTACATCACTCCATTTGACTGATGCAGCATCTAAGCAGCTGACCACCGCCATTCATCTTTGCCGGCACGCCTGGCTGCGCACAGCTAATATCACGGATGATGCCAGGAATCGCATTGAAGATTCCCCCTTCGACGGGGAGGGCCTGTTTGCGACCTCTACGGATGCCTCTTTAGATAACATTCAGAAAATGAGAAAGGCGGCCCGCTCATATACTTATCAGGGCGCCTCGTCACACTCTTCCTCCAGGCCCCCACACCAGCCATGGAGACGGCAATACACTCCCAATCGCCAAAGGCCGCAAAGGGGATATCGATCACCATATCCCACGACTTCATACCAGCGCCCTCAACCGGCACCCAGGCAACGACAACAGCAATCTGCCAGGCCCTATGACCGCAAGCAGAAACAGTTGTCCTGACCCTCTCCACGCACCTTCGGACATTCGACTCAGGCCCTTCAGACACGCATGGCGAAATCTCACAACCGACGCTTGGGTATTGTCAATCATCGAGAGTGGATATCGCATACAATTCTCCCGCCGCCCTCCACTCGGCAGAGTCGTCACCACTCCTACCTCCCCTGCCCTCAGGGCAGAGGTCACTGCTTTACTGCAAAAGGATGCCATAGAGCCAGTAAGATCAGGAGAGCACTACGGCTTCTACTCTCGGTACTTTACCATACCCAAGAAAGACGGCGGACTCCGACCCATCCTAGATCTAAGAAAACTAAATACATACGTGAAACCAAAAAAGTTCCGCATGACGACATTGGAGACCATCATACCCATGCTCCAAAGAAACGATTGGTTCATTGTCCTCGACTTACAGGACGCATACTTCCACATTTCCATCGCACCACAAGACCGGAAGTACTTAAGGTTCAAGATTGGGGGCTTCACTTACCAATTCAAAGCCCTGCCCTTCGGGCTCTCCGCTGCCCCGAGGGTATTCACAAAGTGTCTGGCGCCGGTTGCGGCTTTCCTTCGCCTGCAAGGGGTGCAGTTGTTCCCGTATTTGGACGACTGGTTGCTGGTGGCATCTACGAGACGACAAGCAGAAAAACACAGAGACCGCATGATAAGAATACTCACCTCTCTCGGTCTGCAACTCAACGAAACCAAGTCTGTGCTAACCCCTTGTCGCTCTGTACAGTACATAGGAGCCCTCCTAGATGCCACAGCAGCAAAGGTCTTTCTCGCACCAGATCGGCTCACGAAGATCAAGCAAGCCCTTCGCCCCTTCCAACTTCAGCCCATGGTCTCTGCGCAACAAGCGCAACACCTTCTCGGCCTGATGGCCTCCACCACAGCCATCCTACCGCACGCCAGATTACGCCTCCGGCCACTACAATCTTGGCTCCTCCGAAGGTTTCGTCCACATACCGACCCACCTCAAAAGAGGCTGCGGGTCTCGGCCTCACTACTCCACAGCATCCACTGGTGGAATTTTCTGCCCAACTTGACAACCGGCAGACCGTTCAAGACACGTTACCCATCAATCCAAATCACTACAGACGCCAGCTCCACGGGCTGGGGAGCCACGTGCAAGCACCTGTCGATTCACCACAGATGGACCAGGGAGGAGCAAAAGCATCATATCAACTACCTCGAGCTTCTGGCGATATTCAAAGCCCTCAAAGCCTTCGAGCTCTTGCTTACACATCGCATGGTCCAGGTAACCACAGACAATACGACAGCGATGTATTATCTCAACAAACAGGGAGGGACCCACTCGAGGTCTTTACTTCAGCTCACCATCAAACTCTGGCACTGGTGCATCCACAGACGGATCCACCCAGTGGCGGTCCACATTCCCTCACGCGACAACACTCAGGCGGACCATCTCAGCAGGCTGAAGTACGACAATCACGAGTGGACCCTCTCAACCTCAATATTCTCTTACCTTTGCTCCAGGTGGGGCACCCCCCACATGGACCTCTTCGCAACACAGCAAAACTCCAAATGTCGAGCCTATTGCTCCAGAGCCGGACTCGGCAACCACTCCAGCGGAGATGCCCTGTCGACTCGGTGGCCCAGCCGCCTTCTCTACGCCTTTCCCCCGATACCGTTAATTCAAAAGACTCTTCTCAAAATCAAGCACCTGCGAGCCAGGGTGATTTTCCTGGCCCCTTGGTGGCCCAGACAGACGTGGTTTCCGGTACTCCGGGCCATGGCTCACGACGTTCTCCGTCTCCCCCTCCACCCAGACCTCCTGACGCAAGGTCGAGGCCTGATAAGACATCCGGCCACCTCGACGCTTCAGCTCACAGCCTGGTACATCAACTTACGGTAGACGACGTTCTGGCCCACGCCAGAAAACCATCCACCACGACCCTCTATAATAACAAATGGGCCTCCTTTGTCACATTCGCCGGCCAGCACTCCTTCCCCTACCGACCTACTACGGTTGCAGTTGTCCTCAACTACCTACTGCTGCTTTTTCAAAGAGGCCTTTCTATCACCACGCTTCGAGTTTACGCAGCAGCCATCGTAGCCCACCAGCCACCAAACTCAGAAGCTGCTGGTCTTTTCCGAGCGCCGAACTTTAAGAGATTCCTGAAGGGTCTGGCCAACTTAAGACCTTGTACCAGGCCCCCGACGCCCCAATGGGCCTTGTCCATAGTGCTCACTGCACTCACTAAGCCGCCCTTTGAACCAATGGCAGCTACCTCCCTCTACCTTCTGTCACTCAAAACCACCTTCCTGGTAGCGATTACCTCTGCCAGGAGAGCGTCGGAGATTGCTGCACTCAGGGCGGACCCACCCTTCCTTAAATTCCACCAAGACAGGGTGGAACTCCGCACTGACATCTCCTTCCTTCCGAAGAATGTCTCCACTTTTCACACTTCTCAGCCCATTGTACTACCTACATTCTTTCCCAATCCAACCACTTACCTGGAAAGACAGATGCATTCATTGGATGTCAAACGGGCCCTCCTCTTCTACACCAAACGGACTGCGCCTGTAAGAACCACACAGCGACTTTTTGTGAGGACATGTGCCCCTGGTAAGGGCACCCAGGTTTCACCCCAATCCATCTCCAGATGGATAGTTACAACAATCAAGATGGCATACCACCTTGCGCATGCCCCGCTTCCTGCTACTCCTAAGGCACATTCTACTCGAGCCATCTCTTCTTCTGCAGCATTCCTCAAAGGCATACCCCTAGAGGAAATTTGCCGGGCAGCCACCTGGTCTCGTCCATCTACATTCCACAAGCACTATAAACTGGACGTACGCTCGGCTCGACTGGCTGCCTTTGGGAGAGCAGTTCTTACTTCTGTCACGCCATGACTACCCTCCACCGGTAAGTCTGCTTGGCAATCACCCTATGTGTGGATTCACAGAGTCCACGAAGAAGAACTGCAGGTTACTTACCTGTAGGTGGAGTTCTTCAAGTGGACCTCTGTGAATACACACTTCCCGCCCGCCTCCCCTCTTTCCGTCATGGCCCACTATCCTTTACTGAGGCAGCGGCGGACTGAGGGGAACTGAGCGCCAGAGCGGGAAGAGCGGGGAGCATGCGCAGGGGAGGGGAGGGGCTTTGCCCTTTCAGCTTGGGAGGACCGAGGAGCTCCGCGCGCAGGCGCACGAACACCCTATGTGTGTATTCACAGAGGTCCACTCGAAGAACTCCACCTACAGGTAAGTAACCTGCAGTTGTCCCCTGCCCTTTCGTGGTTCATATACTGCGGTCCCGGTATATCGCGGGTCCGCAGTACAGTGATACCTTGTATAAAGGAATTAATTTGTTCCAAATGAAATTATGTTAAGGAAATTTTCCTTTATGCAAATTCCCATAGGAATGCATTGAAAATTGAGTAATCCCATTTTATGTTGTACAGATTTTCCCCATAGGTGATTATGTTAAGCAAATTTCCCCTATCTCCGGAATTTTTTATGTTGTACAGATTTTATGCTATACAAGCTGTTTGTTATACAAGGGTCCACTGTATATGAAAAAAAGGCCCCCTGGGGTAAGGAGGAAAGGCCTTCCCAGGCCCGTAGGAGGCCCCAAAAGTGAGCCTCGTGGCGCAGTGGTTAAATGCCTGTACTGCAAGTAAAACTGTGCTCACGACCTGGGTTCAATCCCCGGTAGCAGGCTCAAGGTTCACTCAGCCTTCCATCCTTCCGAGGTCGGTAAAATGAGTACCCAGCTTGCTGGGGGGGCAATGTGTAGCCTGCACTCTGTAATTAAAACTGTAAACCGCCCAGAGACTACTTGTAGTAGTATGGGGCGGTATATAAGCAGAACACTTTGCTTTTTTTGCTTTGCTTCCCCGCAAATGGGAAGTGACTTACGGTAAACCAGAAGTGACGTCTGGATCACTAGAAAGCACTTTTGGGGCCTCCGAGGGCCCGTTACGCCCGTTGAAGGCCCGTTCGGAGCAGCACCGGGCCTGGGTTGAGTACAAGGGCCCCCAGAGAGCCCCCCCCCCCGAGGCCTGACCTGACCCAGCATCCGCATATTGCGGATTTTCAATTATCGCGGGTCGGTTCGGGTCCCTAACCCCCGCGATGGGGGGGTGTTACTGTAAGAATAAGAATAAGAATAAAGTTAGCTTCTGTCTTTGAGATTTTAGTAGTCTAATACAGGTATCACCCATCCTTTCTTGATTCTATTTAGAAATTACTTACAGGGCTAAATCACTTTTCATTTAGTATTCACCTGGTTATTCCTGCAACCGCACCTAATATTTACGATTTTTTAAAATCAGTCTCTTTTGTTTTCATAGAAAGAATTGAATTGTTATTCTTACAGACAAGTTTTATCGATCTTGCTTGAGAGAAAGATTGTTAGATTTGTTGTTTCAATCCTGCAGGTTAGAAAGGTTGTGGCATCAAGAGCTGCAGGACAGTGGGCCTGATGATGCCTCTCTCCGAAAGGTGGTGTGGGCATTCTGTCGCACCCGAGTCATCATTTCCATAGTGTGCTTGATGGTCACACAACTCGCTGGCTTCAGTGGACCAGTAAGTACTATCCATCCTTTGCCATCCAGAATGGGCTTGATCCCATCGCCCGTGCTAATTAGTTCAATTCCGTTACAGAGGACCTCCTAAACATTCTGATTAGCTAGAATGCTGCCTTTCAGTTTACAGAGAAGACATAGCCTTTTCAGATTGCCAGGGGAGTCTTGAAGGTTTTCAGATTGTTCTCTTGTTTGTGATGTGTTCCGTTGCTTGCACCGGGTGCCTTGTTAGGGGAAAGGGATGACATTTTCAGGAGAGAGATCAGCAACCTATCCACCACGTAGTTCTTTGTAGGCCGCTTTCTTTGGGTGTCCTCTGCAAGGAATGGGACGGAGTGCTGCCAGACAGGTTGTAGCATTCCCAGAGAACAGGGCATAGAAGATTCTGCAGAACTAGCGTCTGACTTGGTTGAACAGATCTCCAGAAAATTGCTGCTGCTGCTGCTAGTTGGTAATGAGAGAGTGCGGCATGTTGGACTTGACATTCACGCCATTTTCTTGTCACCTGTTTGTTGCACATGCGGTGCAAGGTGTTTTTTTTCTTCCCTTTGACATCTTGACTAAATCTATTCTCTGCAAATTTCCCTTGAGGAGTAGCAGCAGTGTTATTGCTTGTAGTGCACATTTCAATGCGCTGTTAAGCGGGATGATTCAGTACTTGGGTAAGTACAGCTGAGGTTAATGTTAAAAAAAAAAAAAAGTCTTGTCTTTTGTCTCTCTCCCCCCTTAAATACCCAGTCCCACCCATTTCCTTAAACTGCAAATGCTTTCTTCATTTCCTTGCTAAGAAGGGACTAAATAGTTTTGTTTGTTGTTAATATCTCGTGATGAACATTAGAACATTTGTAAGAGGTTTTACTGGATGTGCTTTTAATTGCCAGTAAGATGAGGTTTTAACAGAACCAGCTTCCCCCAAGAAAAGCTTCTGTCATTGTTTCACTACAGGGCCCTGTGGGTGCTCCTAACCTCTAGCAGAGAGTGTGCAGCTGAGTCTGATATCTCTGTCTTTAGCCTGCCTCAATTGCAAGCAGATCAAAATTACAAATCAGGAAGGAGCACAGTTGAGATTGGGATGTTCAACCCGTCTAGATCCTTCGCTGTCCAGTAATTGTTGCTTGCCAAGGGATTGTTTTTTTTTAAAATCTCTTGGCTTTCATCACCTGAAGGAAAAGCAGTTTTTTTAATCAGCCTGTTCCTTTTTTACTTTGAAACTTAATTGCAGTCTTTCTTGAAACATTAGTGTGTTTCTTTTTAAAAACAAAATCCAAGCCCCCCCCTTTTTTTCATGTAGAAATGGTAGCTGGGGAAAAATATTTTGACTTTTTGTACCAATGAACAAATTTGAAACACTTCTGCAAAATGCCATTCATATCTTATCCACCTTTTGTATAGAGTGCTGGTGGGAAAGGGGGTTGTTGAAATTCCTGGTGGGAATTCTGACCAAAAGTTGGGTTGTCCCTATTTGTAAACTCCTTGTCTATCCAGACTTGTAGTAGCTTTTGAAGGGAGATATTTTCTGAAATTTATACACACTACAACACTACAGTACACTTGATCTTAGCCAAATTTATTTCTGGCATTGTTTTCAAATTCTCCTTTGCCCCTTCATTGAGTTGAGACGGATGACATTTTTCTAATATCCTTTAGGATTCAGAAAGAAAAGTGTGATTACTTTCTATTGAGATGACTGCTAAACATTTCATGTTCAATCTGTAGCAAAGAATTCTTGCTTCGTCCTGGCAAGGTTCTCAAATCTGGTCACATCCACCAAATGGAGTCACATCCACCAGCTCAGAAGTGGCTTTTGTTGGAAGACTAGTAAGCATGATGATTGCAGGAAATTGCTATATGAGTTTTCCGTGTAGTTTCTGGAGAGGGTATTGCGGGCTGTGGGCAGTGGGGTTTGGATGTGGGGGAAAGACCTTTTGAGGTGAGCCTCCCCACTCTTCCAGGTCCGCTCCAGTGACAGCTTGCTTTGTGCTGTCAAAACACTGGATGTGGCTTTGGGGGAATCGTTCTCTGTAGTGGAACCAATGACAGAAGCTGTTCTTTAGAATTTCCAGGATGGCTGTATTCTGCGATCAGAATGAGACAGTCAAGCTGAGCAGAATCCTACTCCAAGATGAAAAGGTAAGGTGACCTTTATTCAATGGGAATGCTTAAGACAGCCAGGGAGCTAAGGATGTCTACTACCATGATTGTCCAATGAGTATTGTTGCTTCATGCTTCTCCTAGTTTTGGTAAATATTGTGTTTTCTTTTCTAGAAAATTAAATGTTAGATCTGGTGTTTTCTTCTGGCTTTAATCAAAAATAATGTGTTAAGATTGCAAATGCTGTCTTTTTTTATCATTTCTTAAACTGCTTTCTTCAAGGCTCTCAAAAGGAGGGAAGAAAAGGGAAAAAAAGATTGAGCAACATTTTTTTTTTCCTTTAGGGGCATCACAAATTTTGTGTGCCCAAACATTTTGCTTTAAATTATTAGGAGAGAAGAGAATTCCAGCTGGTGTTGCATTTGTATCCTGGAGACTTTTCCTTCTTTACTGTGGTGTGTATGAGAATACACTGGTAGCTCTTATCAGCAGGTTAGCTCGTGAATGGAAAACATGGAAGGATTATTGATCCTTTCAGTGAATCAGTTGCCTTTGTTGGATTGGATGGTAGAAAAGAACCCAAACGTCTTGTTAAGTAACAGCAAATGCTAACGCCACAACTACCAAAAATTTAAAAGAAACCCAGTGGATGGGGAAAGCTGGTACAGCGTGATGTTGGAACATGAGCTGTTGCTCTTTGGTCAGGAAGCTGTATAAGGTTTTGTTATCTCTTTTTTTTCTCTTTGGGAACACGATGGACATCCGGCTCATAACATATGTCTGTGAAAACTCATGGGAGAAACGCTATACAGCTCAGGTCTCAAATGTGGCATTCCGAATTCACCATTTCAGGATCTACACGTTTGTTCTTCCTTCGTTTTTAATCTGTCCACTTGAGGCTGGGCTTAAGCAGCTACTACCTTTGCTTGAAGCAGTGTGCTTTCGTTTTCCATCCATTCTTGTGTTGCACAGAACTCTGATTTCCTGTTTTTAGTCAAGGGGACTTCCCATGGACTCTGAAAGCCTTCCCAAGCTCGTCTTTGGTTTCAGAATTTTGTGGCGGGCAAAGCTGCTTCTGAGCTCTGATTAAAGAACCTTAAAAAGCATCATGATCTATAGGCATCGATGTTGGAAAAAGCCCCCGCTGGGAAGCCTTACTGTAGCAAAGGTGTCTTAAGCCAAATGTGAGAAAATAGCCCCCAATCCTGGAAGTCTTCCTGACTAGCCATGCAAATATTGCGCCTTCTTGGACGTTGCGAATGAATATTGGCCCTTCCTTTTCCTGTATCGTTTACTTTTCGTGTGTATGTGAAATTTAACTTGATTTTGTGTCGGAAGCCAGATTGTACGTTGGACTCAGGCCTTGTATAACTTTTCCTTGCACATATAGATTGTATGTGTTCCACAATGCAGTACTTTTCTTTCTTTTTCTTTTTTTGTAAGTGTTTGTGAGATGTTATTCACTCTGGCATGGTGGTGCTTTCCTTTAAAAATAAAAAAGATACTGCTTTCTATTTATTAGTATTTAATGTTGCTGATGAATGCCATTTGAAATACTGTTCTGTGCATTTTGACATGACACGTGATGAGGGGTTTGTGGGTTTGGAGCTGTTTTTCTCTTTCTGCAGGTGGTGTTTCAAATGTGATTTCTGAGGTAAAATTGTTTTTGTCTTTTGGGGTGGTGTTGGGGGTGAGGGAGGTAAGGGTGAAGGGGTTTTCTTCTGTTTTTTTTTTAATTGGTGGTACCACCTCCCCCCCCCCATTTTTTCTTTGCTTTTTTCTTTGTTTCCCTTTTTTACTGCTGCTTGTCTTTTTCTTTACTATTAAACTGCTGATGTTTATTTTCAGGAATGTTTTGCAAAATGTCCTTCTCACACTCTTCCCCAGTTCAACTGTAGGTACATTTGTTCCTTTTTATCAAATAAGCACGTTTGAAACAAAGAATAAAAAGGTCTTTAATGTCATGTATAGGAATAAATCTTTTTAATACGGTCAGTTTTTGCATAAGTACAGATTTTTTTTGTAAAGTATATGATGATGATGATGATGATGATGATGATGATGATGATGATGATGATGATGGATTGCTTCAGCTAAAATTGTCAGATTTATGTTAAGTTAGACAATGTGAAGGAGCAGCAGTTTGATGTACCAAATTGGGAAGAATCAAATTAATTTCCCGGCCTTTGATTTGAGTTAGTGCTTGATTTAAGCAGCTATTCTATAACAGCTGCAGATCTTGTTTGTTTAAAGACATCCCATTAATAAGACAAATTCTTTACTGGAAGTAAAGGAGCTCCCTATTTCTAACTTAACATGAAATGATTGAATGGTTCCCTGGCATGTTGGGGTGTTGATGTGGGCCTGCATTTCTTCCTGTAGGCTTTTGTTGTGAAACACCTTCTTGAATACACACAGCAAACAGAGCCCAACCTACAGTACAGCCTATTGTTGGTCTTTGGTCTCTTCATGACGGAAATTGTGCGTTCCTGGTCCTTGGCTTTAACCTGGGCATTAAATTACCGCACTGGGGTCAGATTGCGTGGTGCTATCCTTACCATGGCTTTCAAGAAGATCCTGAAGCTGAAGAATATCAAGGAGAAATCTATGGGAGAGGTAAGCTGAACTGCATCCGCTCCTAAGAACATACGAAGAGCCCATGCTGGATCAGGCCAAAGGCCCATCTAGTCCAGCTTCCTGTATCTCACAGTGGCCCCACCAGATGCCTCTGGGAGCGTACGAGACTAGATATCTGTCTCCTAATACTAGTCCCCTGTATCTGACCCTTGAAGTACCCTGGTTTTAAACCTGGTTTTAAAACCTGGTTTTAAATCCTTGAAGTACCCTGATTTTAAACACATCCCCATCACGGCTTGCAACCTGTGATGGACCTTTCCTCCAGGAATCTGTCCAGTCTCCTTTTGAAGGCATCCAAGCCAGATGCCATCACCGCATCCTGTGGCAGGGAGTTCCACATGCTAACAACACACTGGGTAAAGAAGTATTTTCTTTTGTGTGTTCTCACTCTCCCAACCCTCAATTTGAGTGTATGTCCCCTAGTTCTGGTATTTTGTGAGAGGGAGAAGAGCTTCCCTCTATCCACTTTACTCATGCCATGCATTATTTTGTACATTTCAATCATATCCCCCTTCAGGCACCTTTTTTCCAGACTAAAGAGCCCCAAATGTTTTAGCCTTTCCTCATAAGGGAGGTGCCCCAGCCCAGTAATCATTTTAGTCACTCTCTTCTGCACCTTTTCCAGTTCCACTATGTCTTTTTTGAGATGCGGCGGCCAGAATTGTACACAATACTCCTGGTGTGGCCTTAGTATCCTTTTGTACAATGGCATTATAATGTCGGCTGTTTTATTTTCAATTCCCTTATCGATGACCCCTAGCATGGAGTTGGCCTCCTTCACTCACAGCTGCTCAATCCCATTGGGAGCTTGGGCTTCCCTTCCGCACACCTCCTCCAGCAGCCGGTCATTCAGCAACTGCACAGTGACGATCCCTGTCCCACAGTGGTCCTCTGAGTGGTCAACTGCTGTCGGAGGTGTGGAACGGCAGCCCAACTCCCTCCTGTCCTGGAGCACCACTGGAGAAGGAGGATACAGCCAGGACATGCTGAATTGTGAATGGGGCAGCTGACCAGGAGTGGGTGGAGGTAGCCCCTGGCATTTGTGGTGCCATGCAGACAGAATTTGCCAGACTGAGCCAAATCAATTCCTATCCATCTCTATCTACTCTTGACCCTAGAGATCTTTCACACGTATTTTATCTATTGCAGCTCATCAATGTGTGTTCTAATGATGGGCAGAGAATGTTTGAAGCTGCAGCTGTGGGTAGCTTGTTGGCTGGAGGTCCTCTCGTTGCTATCCTGGGAATGGTTTACAGCGTTGTTATTCTGGGACCAACCGGCTTCCTGGGATCGGCCGTGTTTGTCCTTTTCTACCCAGCCATGGTGAGTAGACAACCGTTTGTGTAAAAACACTACAAATGAATGCTTCCGTTCTTCTAAAGAATTAGAAGGAATGTTGTCCTTTCGAACAGGGTAAGCTAATACCTAATAATATTTTTATAGGTTGGGGAGTATGGTTGATGCATTTAAAATGATCTCAAATTGCTTGCACTGAGAACAGTAGTGCAAAGGCCAAGTGTTCCACTTGTAGAGAAACAGTGAATTGTGCACAAAGAAATGACACGGCAACTTCTTGGCCTACCATTTCTGGTAGATCTGGAGATTGGGTAAGGCCCGAACAGCAGACTGGCCAATGGAGTGGCTTTATATTGGATAAATTGTATACTAGCTTGCAGTGTTAGAGTAGTTTTTACATGTTTTCGAACTCAGAAGATATGTTGGAAAAGACGAGGAGTTTTATTTTTCTCTGTCTTTGTTGAATAAGATGGTCCTGTGGTAGCTCTTCTCTTTTATGCTGTCTCATTTTGTTTCAGATGTTTGCATCCCGCCTCACAGCCTATTTCAGGAGGAAGTGTGTAGCTGCAACTGATGAGCGTGTGCAGAAAATGAATGAAGTTCTTAACTATATTAAGTTCATTAAAATGTATGCTTGGGTCAAAGCCTTTTCTCAGAATGTTCAGAGTGAGTGTCAGTTTTCTTTATTATTCCCTCCTAGTATCAGACAATATTAGTTCAGTTAGTATTCCACTTTGTCTAATGCCCAATGTGAAATGCAGAACATGTCTGACTTATTTTATTGCACATAATGTGACTGCTCCTAATGTAAAAGACACCTGTCATAACTTTCTTACCTGCTAGAACGAATATTAACATGATCTACTTGATAATAAATTTTAACTACAAATACAGCTACATTCCTTGTCTTTGATGTACATTATAACATTTTAGGTAGTTATATTTTTTTGTTCTCTGTAGTTTGGTTTCTGAATGTATAAGTAGCACTGTAAATAGCGAGTCTGTGGTCCAGATTCTTGTTTGGAAAACATGCCCAGTAATTATGCAAGCAGACTCCCTTCTTTGCTGGGCTCTTGGTTTGTCCAGTTTCACAAACAGTTGTGAAGGACAAGATGGCAAAGGTAACAGGATCACATTTGCCGTTACAGTTCCACATGTGCTTTTACCCCCCCCCTAAGAGGTTTCTGGTCTGTAATTAAATTAGTGATTTTCACGAACATGCTTCTCAAAATTGGACACCTAGGAGTTGCACTCTTTACTTGCAGACATTAGAGAAGAAGAACGGAAGATCTTGGAGCGTGCCGGCTATTTCCAGAGTATCACTGTAGGAGTGGCTCCCATAGTGGTGGTTATTGCTAGTGTGGTGACTTTCTCTGTCCACATGGTCCTCGGTTATGACCTGACAGCAGCCCAGGTAATGCCTCGTGGGAGCAGGCACTCTCAACTTCACATATGGGGATACCTTCCCCCCCCCATTCTTACAGTGGTCTGATTTAGATGTTCACATTTCATAATGTGAAAGAAAAAAAATCTGCTATGGTAAGCCGTCGCAGGTACACTGAGAACTTTTACTTCCCAGATTATGACGGGTAGGAGCGAAAACAAAATGCTGTCTTCCCTATGCAAACTCCTTGCAGAAACGTGTTGTTTTAATATACAGTTTTCAAGAAGGAGCCAGCTTAAGGTTTCTGCTGTGCAGTATTTGAAAATAAATTTGACTATTAGGACTATTACTGCCTGTGGCATTTCATTCATGCCTATAAAGTTTGAAATCAAATATGATTAAGACTCGCCTTGCCTGGCAAAATTTTAATTCAGTAAGCAGTTGAACTTCCTGCTGTTTTATTCTTATAGGGTCATTCCATGTCAAATCAACTAATGAAAAATCCATTTTGGAACTCGATGCCGCGGATTTGGTACATTTTTGGTACATTTGTACCTTACCATGAGATGTTTAAAAAATATTCAGATTTTTTTGTCCACCCGTTTCTGAGATATTGCATTTTAAAAATAGCAGAGAGAGAAAAGATAGAGGGGGGGCTACAAGATATGTATCTTTAAGTGTGAGTTTTTTGAAAATTACAAAAAAAAAGTTTTTCCAAATACAGTGATACCTCAGCTTTCGAATTTAATCCGTTCCGAATGCATGCTCCTAATTCGATTTACTCTTTAAGTCAGGGTACCTATCTAAACAATTGAAAAAAATAAATTAAGAAATAAAAAAAATGAAATGAAAAAAATTGTAAGTCAAGCAGACCATATCTATTGTAAGGCGGCAGTTAAAATGCCAACAGTTTTCCGCTGTTAAGTCGAATTGCTGTTAAGTTGAGCTGCTCTTAAGTCGGGGTCCCACTGTATCCAAATTCTATATTTATTTTAATGTGTAATTTTTTGAAAATGTACAATTGCATTATGTTGTATATCAAATGAAAGCCCTATTCATCTTAAAAATGACACCTGTCTGAGGCCTGCAGTTATACATTTTCAAAAAATATCTCATGGTAAGGTACAAATGTACCAAAAATGCACCAAACCCATGACATCAGCGTTCCATGTATTGGTTGATTTGACATGGAATGACCCTATAAAGAAAGAATCTATTGTTCTTCCAAAACAAAAACAAGAAACAGAAACAAAACCATGCAGTTGTGTACGGATATTATGAAAAGCACAGTGGTCCACTTTTAAAACTCATTGTTAATCCCAAATTATTGCTAGGAGGGAGATAGTCAACCCCCGCCATTTCGCGATTCAGGTACTGCGGTCCCACTATATCGCGGGATCGCAGTACCTGCGCCTTGGGGCCACCGCGGGGGGCGATCGCATCGCCCCGCACCACCACCCCGTGCCCCTCCGAGAAGCCTCGGAGCCACACAGGGGGCGATCGCATCGCCCCACGCCGGCCCCCGGGCCCCTCCGAGAAGCCTCGGAGCCGTGCAGGGGGGGGGCAGCGGGGAGCGATTACACCACCCCGTGCCACCCCCCGCCCCCTCTGAGAAGCCTTGGAGCCATGCGGGGGGGGGCAGCGGGGAGCGATTACATCACCCAGTGCCACCCCCCGGCCCCTCTGAGAAGCCTTGGAGCCGTGCGGGGGGGGCAGTTGGATCACCCCATACCCCCCGAGGCCCCTCCAAGAAGCCTCGGAGCCGCGCGTGGCGGTGGCGGGCAGTGATCGCATCGCCCCCCGGGCTGCACCCGACCCACTTCCGCATATCGTGGATTTTCAAGCATCGCGGGTCGGGTGGGTCCCTAACCCCCGCGATAGGTGAGGGGTTACTGTACTGTAATGCAGTTGTGACCTTTCCGCCCTACTATTCGTTTCCAAAGGAGCTGAATTAAGCAGTTAAAGAAATATGTAGTTCTTTGCCTCTGACACTGTTAGCAGTTGAAGAGCTTAATGGTGTGTTTCACTTCCCACCCCAGCTTTTTCAAAGCTCAAAGCATTACTTCTCTTTCCTCTGTCCACAATCCACACCCTCTGTTCCCAGTAGCACATGCAATCCAGAGATTTTCACCTGGAGAAGGTTTTTTAGGAGCTGCTCCCGAGCAGCTCTTGATCCTTGCTGCTATGTGAGGATGATCTTAGACATTGCAGTGTAAAAACGCAAACAAACTATGCTTTCAATTTCTTTTACAGGCTTTTACAGTGGTTACAGTATTCAATTCAATGACCTTTGCTCTGAAAGTTACGCCATTTTCCGTGAAGTCCCTGTCTGAAGCATCTGTTGCAGTTGACAGATTTAAGGTGAGTGTTCATCATCCTGTTCTGCTTACTTGGGGTACAGAGGCTTGGAAATCAGTGCGGTCTCAGCGTGCCCATTTGGCCATATTAGACTCATTTGCACTTGAAATGCATTCACTCCCATCGCTCCGTAATATTGCCATCCAGCTAGAAATGGGCACAGGGCTACCAGCTTCTTAAGAGTGAGCCTACCAATCATGAACGTTGGTCATTGCATGACACATGCATGCAACACCTATGGCTTGATGATTTCTGTGGCAATTCCAGGCTGTACAGGTCCTTCAGATGAAGAGCTGGGCAGGCTGCTTGGCTTCGTCATCCGAGGCTTTGACAGGCGTCATCTGCTAGGTAGCAGTGGGGAAATGCTCCCATTGGCCCTGACTGCGGCCACCATCTTAGCCCATAGACGGGTTGATCACGTCGTATCTCAGCCAGCAAGATAATGCATGTAGCAATGTAGTCAACCCGTTCTTACCTAGCTGGGCTTTCTGGTATACATGGCCCTCTTTCTACAGGCCCTAGACCAGTTGAAGTTCAGTATGGAGGAATATGTTGTCATCAGCATTACCTGTGTAGGAATATGTCTATGGCAGGGGTGTCTAAACTTCAGCCCTCCAGATGTCTTGCACCACAACTCCCAGAATTCCAAGCCTGTATTGCCAATGACAAAGGACTGTGGGAGTTGTGCTCCAAAACATCTGGAGTGCCAAAGTTTGGACACCAGTGGTCTATGGAGAGTCTCAGTCACCCAGGTGATGTCATCCAGGGGTTGGGCCATGGAAACTGGACTTCTTTTCTTGTGGGACTGAAACGTTTTGCCACCCAAAAGACGTGAAACATTTTCGATCTCACAAGAAAAGAAGTCCAGTTGCCATGACTCTGCTCCCGGATATCTACAGTACGTAGGATTACATGTAGATAAAAGCTATTTGGTATGTCATTTTAAGAGTCAGCTGCCTTTGGGTCTACAAGGTCTTTGCCAGTTCAACATGCAGGAATTTTATAGGCAAGCCAGGTTATTCCATCGGTGGTTTTCAACCTTCGGCACTCCAGATGTTTTGTGCTTCAATTATGACTTGTGCTACACCTTCTCCAGTCTGAAATTGAATCAGGCATGCTGTAGCTAGAAATCTGAGAAACATTTGTAGAATCAAAGTCTGGGAATCGCTATTTTGGGCCATTTGAGCCACTCATTCTCTCACAGATCAGCAAACTCATTTGACAGTACCACTACACACCTACCTTTTTAGCTCCCCAAATGGCCACATTCACCCTCAGAAGCATGAGTGGGCAAGATTGTCCATTGAGGCCCATGTTCTGCCTCCCGACTGTGTCGGGGCCGGTGAGGACCTCCTAAAATTAGATGTGACATCTGGTCACTTCCAGTTTTGACCCTTCCTAACAAGGTTGGCACATGCGTGGCCTCAATGGCCAGTTATGCCCTCAGGGACTTCTGGTGTTGAACCTGGCTGCTTTGAATGGCTTTTGTCCTTTTGTTTTTAGAGCATTGGGGGCTTGTACGTATCAGAGAAAGCCTAAAAGGCTGTTCATGCAGCTTGTCACCTCTACTTTATCTTCCCTTAGGGTGGAAGATGGGAAAATGTGAAGAATTTTGACACATTGCCTTGTTATTTGGAGGCTTGCAGCCTGCTGATTTGAGCAATATTTTGCAGCAGATCCCAAAACTGTCTGTGTTAAGATAAGCGAAGGAGTTTCTTTGTTGGAAATAATAGGCTTAACTGTTTGGAAAATGTTTTTCCCCCCTGTGTAACCTTCTGACAATGTTTTTGCACAGATGAATGTGGTGGTAAACATGATATAGAGCCTCTGTTTATTAACATCAATGTGTCGACTCCAAATTGTCAGAGTCTTAGACTACTGAATTTGGTGCTGGGAATTTAAATTCTTGTGGGCATGTTCTAAGGAATACTTAGGGCCTTTTAAGCCTTGAGATTGTTTTAATGAGCAGATGTTTCCTCTGCTTTCTCATCTTGTCCTGTATCTTCCTCAAAAGACTGAAATAGACGAAATAGGAGGACAGACGCTGTTGAATATATCAGTATTCTGTAAATAAGTTGGTATCTGCAGCAGTCTCTCTGTCACAGAACCACCGCATTCATGGATTACCAGGCCCTTGTATGGACCTGGCATTAGTTTTCACTAATGAGCTACCTTTTGCTCTTCAGCTTCCTTCCACTGTACTACTAGCCTGATGTGTTTTGCTGCGTGAGTGTGCCGTAGGCTTGTGTCCCTCCCTCAGTCTTGACCAGGTGTCTCATCTTTGCACCTCTCTCACAACTCCTCTATCAGAGTTTGTTTCTAATGGAAGAGGTTCATATGGTAAAGAAAAAACCAGCCAGTCCTCACACAGCCATAGAAGTGAAAAATGCCACCTTGGCTTGGGAATCCTCCCATGCCAGTGTCCAGGGCTCACCCAAGATGACTCGTAAAATGAAAAAAGGCAAGATGGCCAAGGGCCGGAAAGAGAAAAGGAAGCTGCAGCAGCAGGAGGAGAGGCAGCAGGCGATGATGCTCGCCGAGCAGAAGGGCCACCTCTTAGTGGACAGTGACGACCCACCAAGCCCTGAAGAGGAGGAGAGCAGGCAAGCACAGCTGATGAACTTCCGTCTCCAGAGGACTCTTTACAGCATTGATCTGGACATCAAAAAGGTGAGGAGGCAAAGCTTTTTTTTGGGGGGGGGGTTCAAAAGTTTCCTAAAACAGTAGAACGTTGTACTTTTCTTGGGAGTGGCGGAGAATAATGGGGATGTGTCACATTTTTATGACACCATGTTATATTTATTTTTGCATTTGCATACCGTGGCCAATTTTCCTCGAAGGGAACTCTGGACGGTTTACATAAAGCGACATAATAAAGAACAACAAATAATAACGAAGCTAAAAGAACAGTAATGCATTTTGTTTTCTGTATACCTGCAAGTAACAAGTCTTTAGCTTCTAGAAAGAAATGAGTGAGAAGCTTGCGACCAGCGAGCTGTGGCCTTCCATAACAAAATGATTTTCCTGGGCGCGTGATTATACTGGGCACTCGCTTGTTTGTTGTGTAATAGGAGAAGGGTTCAAGGGTCTCCTTTTCATATCTTAAGTAACAGTCTTTCCTGAGAGGCAGCCTCATTGAGTTGAGGGGACTCTCGGGTTCCAAATAACATGCCTAAGGTTGCCCTGTTTCCCCGGGACTGCTTCTTTTCTTTGGAACTGTATACTTGGCTAGTTTATGCCGAAGGTATGGATAACTCAGCATCCAAGTGGTTAGCCTGAGGCAAAAAGGGTTTGCATTTGAAGTCTACCTTGAAATCCCAATGGTGTAACTTCCCCCCCCCATATCTTTATTGCTTTATAAGGAGCATTATACAAGGATTGTATTGTATAATAAGGAGCAAGCTATAGGCTAGATCACTTGTTCTCAACCTGTTGGGTCCCCAGATGTTCCTGGACTGCAACTCCCAGAAGCCTCCACCTCTTGCTGTGCTGGAAGGGGTTTCTGGGAGTTGCAGTCCAAGAATATCTGGGGACCCACAGGTTGAGAACCACTGGGCTAGATGGTGAAATAGATAAATAAATAGATATATAACTAAAAGCAGATACTGTCCATTGATTGTTTTCCTCCCATATGCTTGCTTTTGGAAAACATCTCAACCATGTAGTGTTTTTTTCCTAGTGTGAAGGATCGATTCCTTATTCCGCACCATGTTTTTCTTTCTCATATAGGGGAAACTTGTTGGCATTTGTGGCAGCGTGGGGAGTGGGAAAACGTCACTCATTTCAGCAATTTTAGGACAGGTGAGAGAATCCCTTGGTATCTTCTATCTCATCATTGCATCTGCTCTGTCTTCCAGCTGAAAGGTAAACAAGGCACCTTCTCTGCAGGGGTGCCTCTGGCTCGGGGGGGGGGGCGGGGCAGGTTCTTAATGCACCAGACTGATTGATCCATTGTAAATATTTTTACCCTGCCTTTCCCCTTAAAAGGACCCAAGGCGGCTTACATAATTAAAAGAACAATCTATCTATCTATCTATCTATCTATCTATCTATCTATCTATCTATCTATCTATCTATCTATCTATCTATCTATCTATAAAAGTATGTGTAGAGACTAAAATATGTATACAGATATTTTTTAAAAAGGATTTGAACAAGTGTTATATTAAAAGCAGTAAATAAAATTGTAGCATCTTGAATCATAGACCAGAATGAGCAAAGGCACATTACAGGTGCTTTAGAATTCCTTTGCGTGGCCATGGGTATATTGCTTGGGTTCTGACTGCAGAGTTTTATGTTTTTTTTTTTGTTCCAGATGACTCTGCTGGAGGGCAGCATAGCTGTGGATGGGGCATTTGCCTATGTGGCCCAGCAAGCCTGGATCCTCAATGCGACACTTAGGGACAATATCCTCTTTGGGAAGGAGTTTGAGGAAGAAAGGTTTGTAAAGTTTTGTTTTGTTTTGTTTTGTTTTTTTGCCATTGGTCACCTTTTTGCTGGAATCTGGAAGTAGAGTCATCGCTACTGGACTTCCTTTTCTTGATAGATAGAAACATTTCGCTGCTCATCCAAATAGCTTCATTAGGTAACTTCCAGATAAACTCGCCTGGATGACTGAGAATCTTCACAGACTTTTTGCTGGAAGTAAACCTGCTTCGTGTGGGCTATTCTGCCATTGCATGCATATCTAGCAGCTCTGCACCCAACTGGGGTTGCTCACCTGTGTCTGGTAGAAGGATTAAAATATTAGTTTGGGGGTATGTCTGTGAAGATTCTCAGTCATCCAGGTGAGTTTATCTGGAAGTTGAGTCATGGCTACTGGACTTCTTTTTTTTCTCAAAAAAGAAGTCCAGTAGCCATGACTCAACTTCCAGATTAGTTGGGGGGGCGTTCTGTCAAGACTGACCTTTTATTTTGTTTTTTTTATTCGACCTAGTTTTTCCTTTGATCTTACTCTGGCTGTTCTAACAGAGCCAGGATTTAAGGCTCTGTGCCTTTCCCCCTAATCCTCTACCCCGGTGGCTTCCATGACCTTTTAAGCAGGATTTCAGTTTGCTTTCTTTGATTCCTGGTTTATTGCTAAAACTAACACAATCCTTAGGTAGCTGCTTAAGTGATTCTTGGACTGTTTTGTGAGTCTGTTTTTTTTTTAAAGCAAAGCCTGCCCCCATTCCCCCCCCCTCCCCATAAAAGTGATTTGTCTCAATAAACATGAATTTTGGAAAGTAAAGTTGAAATTGGAAAGAGAACCACTTTCTTCCACAGAGGAGCAATAGGAATGGAAAGGAGCACATGAGCTGGAGGCTTTGCTTAGTTTCAGAGCGATTCATGCATGCATTACTCAAACGTGGCTCAACATTTATATCAGCCATCCCAGCAAATGCCAAGTGGCAGTAGTCTACTTGCTATAGTACTCATTTTCAGATAACCTTCATTGGTGTCCATTGTTGTGCTTATGACGTTTCTGCTATGCAAGTCGCAGGTCTATCCGGAACTAAACTCCTTTCCTTTAAAAAGGGGCACATGAATGCAATATGTGTTCTGATTTTATTTTGTTTTAAGTGCATAAATTGTGTTCCCCATGGATGGATGAAGAATACAAAGAATTTGTTGTTCCATTGAATTTAACACCAGGAAATGTTGCTGCTGTTGACTGCCTTTAAATTTTCCCTCCAGGTACAACACGGTATTAAATGACTGCTGTCTCAGACCTGATTTGGCTATATTACCTAACGGAGATCTGACAGAGGTAGAAATCTTGTTTGAGAGAATTGTTTCAGTACTCTTAGAATATATATAGACAGAATTATACATTTTATTTCTGCCTCTTTTTCTTTTTGCCATTTTGCTTTAGTATTAGTATTATTATTCTGATTTTTTGCTAGTATTTCCTTTTAACTTTGGGCTCCGCTGTTTGCTGTTCATTCTTTTTATGTACATTCTCTGGAACTGATTATTATTTCTTTGAATTTTGAATTGTGATATTTTATATTTGTTAACTGCCTTGAGTTCCCGTTTGGGAAAAATTCTGGTGGTATATAAATATAAAAATAAATAAAAAATAAATAAAAGGGGCAGGTGTGTTTGAGAACCGGTGAAGCTTTTCTCGTATCGTGGAAAACTTTCTTAAATTATAGCGTCCTAAGTCTTCAGTCAAGCTAGAAGGCAGTGCAGTTGTTCATGTGGTCTCATTTTACTGATATAATTCATTATGGATTTCACAATATTGTGGTTTTTTTTAGAAGCGTAATGATCAGGCTCCATGCTGATCACAGTTCAGGGACATATGTCGCTCTAAATTATACATTTAAAATACTCGCAGTACATGTTTAGCCCCCTGACCATGTACCCAATATCTGCCTATATACTGTATGTTGGTGAACGGTAGCTTTAGTAAAATATCTCACCCGGAATGGCCCTCATTAGCTTATTGGCTCTTGAGATCTTTTTGATTGTAATAATTGCTTTTAAATAGACACTTGCTCATCTTGTAAACTGAATGGTACTCAATGTTTCAATTAATGTTTTGTTACAGTCACCCCCCCCCCGCCAATTGCGGGGGTTAGGGACCCACCCCACCCGCGATGCATGAAAATCCGCGATATGCGGAAGCAGGTGGGGTGGGGCCTGGTCCGAGGCTTCTCGGAGGAACGTGGGGGGCGGCGCAGAGAGACCCGATGCCCCCTCCCTGCGGCTCTGAGGCTCCTCGGAGGAGTGCGGGGGCGGCACAGAGCGACCCGATCACCCCCACCACCACCCGCGCGGCTCCGAGGTGCAGGTACTGTGATCCCGCGATGTAGTGGGACCGCAGTACCTGAACTGCGAAATGGCGGAGGGGGGGTGACTGTACATGTTATTCCTTCAAAATTGTATTCCCCAAATCTGCAAGAGGAGGCCTCACCCTGTAAGACACTAGGCCTACTTATTAATTAAAAAAAGTCATTCCCCCAGTTCTTCTGAGAGAAACCTGTTTTAAAACCCTCCTTATTCATAAAGCTCTCTGAGTGGACTTATAATGGACTGAATAAAAATGACATACCCCCTCCATGTCCCTCTTGCGAGGCTCAGAATATTTTTTTCTGAGCTTTTGAGGGGGATCGGGGAACACTTGGGTACCAAATGAGGCCCTGTGTCTTGCCTTCGGTGGAACAAGAAACCCATGTTTTAATCAAGCGTATTCAATATAGATTGGTGAGCGAGGCGCCAACCTGAGTGGGGGTCAGCGCCAGAGGATCAGTCTTGCTCGAGCACTGTACAGCGACAAGAATATTTACATCCTTGACGACCCTCTCAGTGCCTTGGATGCTCATGTCGGAAACCACATCTTCAACAGCGCAATACGGAAGCACCTGAAGTCAAAGACTGTTCTCTTTATTACACATCAGCTACAGGTACAATCAAAGTCCCCCATCATCACCACCCTTGTATATAGAGCAGGGGGTAAATAAGTATGAGTGGTACTAGTCCTTCTGTTAATGTAATAATAATAAAATAATAATACCACTCATACTTATATATATATATATATATATATATGCATGTTAGGGTGGATTCGGATTTCTTCCCATGTAGAAGCAGTACTGCTGAAGGACTTCAACTGAGATCACGCTTTGCTTCAAGAAGAAAGAAGCCAGAACACCAGCCTGAAGATGACGAGTGAGACCTCGTCGAAACGTCGCCAAAACAACCAGATTTCTACACGGGAAGAAACCCGAATCCACCCTAACATGCATATATATATATATATATATATATATATATATATATAATGCCTGTTATATATATATATATATATAATATATATATATATATATATATATATATATATATATATATATATATATATATATATTATATATATATATATATATATATATATAAGTATGAGTGGTACTAGTCCTCCTGTTAATGTAATAATAATAAAATAATAATAAAATTATTATTATTATTATTATTATTATTATTATTATTATTATTATTATTATTATTATTATTATTTCCGGCTGCTTTGGATGAAAGGGATCCTGTAATCACTGTCTAGACCCTGACAAGGAGGCACAGTGGAAGAATCAAACTCCTGACCTCTCTCTCCTCAGCCAGAGACCTAAACCACCGAGCTCTTGATAAACTGCCTAGTCCAGTTTACCTATCTTTCTGTAGAGGGGACAAGGAAAATACGTGATTCGGTACTCAAAGTACATGCGGCAAAGTGCCTAAGGACAACCTCCGGGTTGGAGAGAGAGGCAGGATACCTCCCAATGCCATTTGCAGGGAATCATAAGCAGGTGAAGACATCTGCTGGGGAATACCCTGAAGCGAATGGTGAGCCGCCGTGTGAGACAGAATGCTGGACTGGAGGGGCTGTGGCCTGTTCCAGCAAGGCTCTTCTTATGTTCTTATGAGTCAAAGATTGTGAGAGGCCTAAATCTACAAAGAAAGAGTATAGCAGGAATATGAATAACAGCAGTTATCTTTGCCAAGGAAGTGAAGATTGTGCTAGGAAAAGAAACCAAACATGAACTGTTCTTCCATTTGAAGAGATATTATGACAGCTGGGTCTTTCTAGCTTAGAAAGTTTTGCAGCTTATAAAAACAAGAAAGGTGTGAACAGAGGGAAATTGTTTCCAAAACTGAAGAGCAGGGCAGCAGATTGGGGGACACTTTTGTGATGAAGAGGGAAAAAAAATGTGCACCACTAGGTGGTATGTAATCAGTCAGTGGAGTAGCACAGTACTGTGATGCCAGTAGCATGATAATTTTTTAAAATATATATATTAAAATGAGATTTAGGCACATTGCATGATAAGTCTTCCACTCCTTGTCATCAATATTCAGTATCTTGTGGATTGTGATGAAGTGATCTTCATGAAAGAGGGTTGTATCACCGAGAGGGGAAGCCACGAGGACCTGATGAATCTGAATGGGGATTATGCAGCCATTTTTAACAGCCTTCAGCTGGGAGACACACCACATATTGAGGTAATTAACCTGTTCTTACCATTTCTCTGCTGTGCTTCTGTCTTGTAAGGAACATTGAAAGCTGTACAAAAATTACCAAAAAAAACAAAACAAAAACAAGACCAAATAGGCAAATAGAAAGTGTTTTTTTTTGAAGAATAAACATATTTTCATGTTTTAAAAGTGTTTTCAATAGACATTTAGTATGTAAGCATACGCTTGTCGGCAAATGTATTCTGCCATCTTAAATTACGTAATTCTTCTGAAAATCCTGCTCAAAACAGCCAGGATTTTGTGCGCTTGAGGAAAGTCATAAGAACTAGGGTTGGTGAACTGCTATCGGAAATGTCGAGGATTCCACCACAGAGAGAGGCCATTGCTTGTCCACTCTGTAACATTTGATACTAATTTTGGTTAAGGAAATATATGACAATGAGGTATCATTATTCCTTTTCAGAGTACATAGCTTTATTCGACAGCCTTTTTTTGGTTTGCCAGTCACTTGTATCACTTTATGAAATTATTTTTGTTTGGTTTTTTTTGTCTGAGGAAAAAAAGGGCCCAAGTGAGAGCAAAAGTATAATAATAAAATAAATTTTAAATTAAGAACCTAAGGAAAAACAAGCCATAAAATATTTTTGCGTAATTCTGCAGGCATAACTTGACATTAGACCTGCAGTCATTGCAAAAGTGCCCAAGTGGAAGTGCTATCCATGAAGCACTTCTGCCAGTGGGTTTGTGCGGTAGTGGCCTGTTGTAGTACTTGGCACATTAATGCAGGCTTACCTTCATTATATCTGCACAATCAGAATTCTGTCCAAAAAACCCAGCATCAGAATAAGACAGCAAAAGATCAGATACAGTGGTACCCCAACTTAAGAGCAGCTTGACTTAAGAGCAATTCGACTTAGCAGCAAAAAACTGTTGGCGTTTTAACTGCCACCTTACAAATTTTAGATATGGTCTGATCGACTTAGATTTTTTTTTCTTTTTTTGATTTCTAACTTATTTTTTCAATGTTTTAGATAGGTACCCCGACTTAAGAGTAGTTCGATTTAAGAGCATGCATTCAGAACAGATTAAATTTTTAAGTTGAGGTACCACTGTATTTGTCAACCAAAATTCGACAAAAGAGGCCTCCCTTTTTTTTAAAGCATTTTTATTAGAAAATTTTAATATACAGAAGAAAAATAAATTCAAAACGTTAACAATACAGAATCAATCTATCACTAAAGTTAGGCTTCCCTCTGTTCTTCGCGCGGTTTTAACGTTATTCATCTCCTAGCCTTCCTTTCTAACAAACCCCTTTTATATACTTATAAAAAAGATTCTAGAAGTAAGTAGTAATCCTTCGAGTTCTACCCTAATCCGGTAAGGGTCTTTAATTCCTTACAATAAGTTTCCATGTAGTTCTTAAATTTTTGCCAGTCTTTTTGGAACCTCTTTTTGGCCTCCCTTTAACGCCTTCATTTATTTGACATCTGCCCTGATTTCCTATTAGTTTTCAAAGCTTGAATCCTAAAAGAGGTGTGAAAAGTATCTTTATATGCCATCAGCGGCACCAATGGGGATTTAATACAATATTCCTTGCTTTCACTTAAAGCTAGGGAAACCTCTACAGAAGATACTGTGAAATTGCAGCTGCAAGCAGTTGGCCAGCCTTAGTAGGGCAAGTAGGGAGAACTCAAATGTATTTATACGTAATTCTAACCAGACCTTCCGTCCTTTCGTTTTTGGCTGTATGCCTCCTCCTGTTCTTATGTTGAGACAGGTCTCAATCCTCCTATCATTCTATTCCCCCATCCCACCCCCCAGGTTAACGTAAAGAAGACCACAAGCAGTTCGCTGAAAAAGCACCCAGATAAAGGGACCAAATCGGGATCTGTGAAGAAAGAGAAGGTGGTGAAGAAAGAAGAAGGTAAAGCTTCCTGCCAAGACAAACACACAGACTCTCTGTAGCCCAGGCATCGGTGTTGTTGTATCTTACTGTTGAGAAACCAGGGGACTGGAGTTTAAAACGATCTAATGCTTGCATGCATTGCATTCTTATTTAGTTCATTTCCTGATGGTTTTCACAGTATTGACCACCTTGTTTAAGGTGCTGATGGTCTACTGTTTCCTTTGTTTGCACCCTGTGATTTTGTAAGCTCTTGTTTGTCACGGGGTTTTTACGAATTAGAGCTGTGCCTCCATGCCAAAGAGTTTCTGTTCCATCTGCAAACTTGTTGTGAATGCCTTAACAAAGGGCTTTGCAGTGTGGTCTTATTAGACTCAACCTGAGAATTTGTATGAACTATACTTAAGCATAAAACTTCAATAGAACCTAATTCTTGTCCATTAAAACATTCTGAGTTGTTTCTTTGATAAATGTACCGTGGCACCTTGTATAAAGGAATTAATTCATTCCAAATGAAATTCTGTTAAGCAAATTTTCTTTATACAAATTTCCCATAGGAATGCATTGAAAACAAAGTAATCCCTAATCGTGACCGTTTTTATGTTGTATGGATTTGCCCCATATATGATTCTGTTAAGCAAATTTCCCCTATCTCCAGAGTTTTTTTTGTTGTACAGATTTTATGTTATACAAACCATTTGTTATACAAGGGTGCACTGTATATGCTATGCCTCAGAATGAACATGGGTCGGGAAACCTTTGTGGTGGTGTTGGTGGTGCAGAAATAGAATACTTCTGGTTTTCTGGATCTTATTTATCAGCCTCCTCACACACAACCCATATCTGTATTTGTGTCCTTTAGGGCAGCTCATGCAGTTGGAAGATAAAGGGAAAGGTTCTGTCCCTTGGGCGGTTTATGGCGTATATATCAAGGCAGCCGGAGGACCCATTGCTTTTCTCATTATTATGACACTATTTATACTGAACGTGGGCAGTACTGCATTCAGCAATTGGTGGCTCAGTTACTGGATCAAACAAGGCAGCGGGGTAAGCGCAATTGTATGCTGAATTGTTGGTGAATGAAGAGAACATTGTCTTGATGGGATTGGTTTGAATTTGTACAAGGAAGCCATCTTGCTGGTTAAAGGAGTGGGAGATAAGTATTATGAGGCAAGCCATGACATTTGTCTGCAGAAAACAATTCTTTTGTAGAAGGACAAATTTTAAATATTGTGGAAAGCATCAAGGCTGAAGAATATGTGTACAGTAGAACCCAGTACCCACTGATTTATTATCCATGGGTTCAGTTATCCACAGTTGGCAGAGGAAAAAATTAAATAAATAATTCAGCAGCCACAAATCAAGCTACTGTCACAAACAGCAGCTGTAAAGCAAGCTACTGTTACAAAACAGCAGTATTGGGATTTTTTTTTGTGTGTTCTGTCTTATCCACAGTTTTCATTATCCACAGGAAAGCCTGGAACCAATCCCCAGTGGATACCAGGGTCCTACTGTATATCAAAAAGAGGGCTGTGCAGCAGCGCATGAGCTGTTGCATGAACTCTCAAGATGCCTATCTGTAACACATCAGTGCATCATACACTCTCACTGGAGAATGTGCCACCATGCCATCCTGAACATACCGGTGTCATCTGATTTGTGAAACTGAGTAGGGCTAGGCCTGGTTAGAACCCGTGTAATGCTGGAGATCTCCAGTTAAGGTGAAGAAAGATTCTTGGCTGAAATCCTAGATCAGAGTCGGGGAACCTTCCACCTTCCAGGTGTTTTGCACCACAACTCCCAGAATTCCAAGCCAATATTTCTAATGATAAAGGACTGTGGGTGTTGTAGTACAAAACATCTGGAGGGGCGAAGGTTCCCATCTCTCCCTTAGAATGCTACTGACAAGTCAGTTGCCAGTCCTGGGCTGGACGGGCAAACAATCTAAGTTGGTACAAAACAGTCTCGTACATTCCTGTGCCCCTGTTTCTCTGACATGGAAGTACGTCGTGCTGCTTCTTTCTTAGATACTGCTTTGGGACACTTCCTCAGCCAGAGCAGCCAGCTGTAGGAAGATGTGCCATTGTCTCCCATGGCGTGTCTGAGAGGAAGGAGCATATCCTTTTTGTCTGTTGAATGCTTCCTTTTAGAAGTAGCAGTGGCATCTGGCTAGTTCAGGTGTTAAATTCACTGCTGTGGTCTAACCACAGCCACATTTTAAAAAGCTCATCAGATGCTTGGGGAACGATGAGACAATTTTAAGGTATATGCATTTCACCTCACTGAGAACTACAAAAATCTAATATGTAGGCAACCTTTTAAAAATACTGATTTATTCTGAGGGCTTTTCACCTTACAAATTGGTACATGAGTCAGTTTCAGGCAGCGTAGTAGAATTACACACATCTCCTCTGTTCCAGTGTTCCTAGATTAATGCTGAGCCAGTTCAAAAGGATCTGACACCAAAGTCCTCACACTTAAATATAGATCACTAACTAATGTACACAACACCCTCTGTGCCTTAATGCTAGAGGAGCATTTGGCCGATTTCAAACATACTTTAGTAGTTGCTTGCCTGCAAGGCTTAGGAGACAATTTGGATAAAACACACTTCATCCACAGAACTACCAAAGCAGTTCTTAAGTTCTGAACTGCTGAGTCAAAGAACTCTTCCTCAAACAAGTCCTGTTGTCAAACACTGTTGTATATATTTTATATATGACCATATTGTATCTAGCAGTAAAAAGCAGGGTGAGGTTTTGTGGATTCAATCCAGTCCTTCAGAAAGAGAGAGGGAGCAACATTTGGACCAAAGATTTATTCGCAGTGCAGGTGGTGGCATAGTAGGCATGAGACCAAATGTAGGGAAGAGAGGATGGATATGAGATCAAGTTGAATGGTAATCTCACATTATGCCTGGAGATGAACTTTGTTCACACACCAAACAATAAAATATAGAATACAGTGGTCCCCCGCCCTTTTGTGGTTCATATACTGTAGTCCTGCGGAAAAGGCCCCCTGGGGTAAGGGGCAAAGGCCTGTTTCAGGCCTCCCATACTTACCCCAGCCTGTCGCTGCCCTGAACGGAGCTACAAGGGCCTTCACAGGCCTTGTAGGTCCGTTCAGGGGCCTCCCTGCTAACCCGAAGTGCTCCCTGCTAACCAGAAGGCACTTCCAGGAAACCGGAAGCGACTTCTGGGTTGCTGAAAATCATTTCTGAGGCCTCCGAGGGCTAGGCCTGTTGGAGGCCTCAGAAATGATTTTTGGCGACGCAGAAGTCACTTCCGGTTTCCTGGAAGTGCCTTCTGGTTCGCAGGGAGGCCATTTTGGGGCCTCCAGAAGGCCCGGGAAGGCCCTTGCAGGCCCATTCGGGGCAGCGCCAGGCTGGGGGTAAGTACAAGAACCCCCCAGTTAGCCCCCCCCAAACCCAACTTGACCTGCATCCGCATATTGTAGATTTTCAATTATCGCAGGTCGGGTCCCTAACCCCCGCGATAGGCGGGGGGGGGTCACTGTGTGCTAAAAAAAGTCTCAATTTCTATTTACTATGCTACAGAAATAGAGTGTAGGTATAAATCCCTTCTGCAGGGCACTGCCAGGAGAAGTAACACAGAGTCTTAATTCTTCAGATTTCCTCCATTAACATCTTGCCCCTGAGAACACCCAAAACGTAATGTATCTCTTATTTTATATTGTTCTGTCATGAAGAGTTACAATACATAGATGGACACAAACAATCCACAGACAGTTAAGTAACTTAAAAATTAATCCCTGCATTTCTGAATGTCGTGTTAACATCCCCAAAACTGGAGTGATATTTGTGCAGCTCTTCCACGTAGGAAGGTATACGCAAGGCTGATTTGCGTTAGCAGTGCCTTTTGGACCACATGGGCTCATTTGAAGATTGCTGTCCGCCCACTGAAAAGTGAATTTAGCCCAGTGGAGCCTAGGGTTATAATAACAAACTGGACTGTTTAGCCTCAGGATCAGGAGTTTTTACCTGTGGTGACTGGGATTTATTTTGGCCATGGAGGAATATTGGGGTCAGTGGGTTGTCTGTTCCTGAATAGTAAATGTAAAATAGCAAGAGCGTTCTTTACATTTAAAAAGGTGCTTGAGGGATGTAAAGTTACACAGAAGGAACGGTGAAAGGAAGTACCAGCTGCACATACATTTGTAGGTTATTTGCATTTATTACAAAAATTATTAAGTAACTTTGGTCAAAGTTGTAACTGACGGTAATGTGTTACAGTTTAGAACTAGTAGTCAAACTCTTAATAGCTACAGTATTTCTAGGAAAGCTTTGATACCTGAGCAGTACCATGTAACTGAGAGACAGTGTTTGTTGATCCAGTATTTAGAAAGAGGTAGGAAAAAGAATGGAGAAGGACAGATCTATAAGTCTGATGACATATATAAGGGGAAATGTTGCTCAGGATGTTTTCAGACAAAATAACTTGATCCAAGGGAAGATAGCAAGATAACAAGGAAGTTATCTTGTGTGAAGATTTTAAAACAGTCTCATTTGATTAGCTAGCCCTAAATAATGATCACCTTTAGAATGTACTTTATTACTTAAGTGCAGGTTTGAGAGGGGATTTGATTAATCGTGGAGGTGTCCTGGTTGTCATTTCCTGCATTTGTGTCTCTTAAGAAATTTACTTAAATTTCATGTATAACTGTCATTTTAACTTGTGCAGTGCTCTGATACGACTAAAGAAGAGACGATTCCCAAGAAGAATTTAACAGCTATGTTTGATTAGGCAAAAGGCTGATCTAGCTACTGAAAAACACTTAGCTTTATTAAATATTCAGGCAAAAATAAGAACAAGACGTTGGCTGATGGCTATTGACTGCCTGTGGAACGGGACACACTTGGATCTGTTTCTCTCTTCTTCTTCCAAGAAGAAGGCTGGTGTCCATCTTGCCAAGTGGACTTTTATGAACTCTCTCCTGGCAAAATATATTCCTTGCCATGCTTGGACTTTTAAAGTTGCTTTGAAAAAGAGGACTTCCCCTCGAAAGCTCAGCAACCTTTAAAAAAAAAGGTTTCTAGCAGCCTAGGAAGGTGTCACCCATAGTCTAGTCTTTCTGTCTTATATAACACCTTGTGTTTTGTTTTTTTTTATTTACTAGAACACGACTTTGACGTTGGGAAATGAAACTGTTGTAAGCAGCAGCATGAATGATAACCCTCATATGCGTTACTATGCTGGCATCTATGCGCTCTCGATGGGGGTCATGCTGATTCTGAAGGCGGTGCGTGGGGTGGTCTTTGTAAAGGTACGTGCTCCGTCTCACGACGTTGAGTTATTTCAGGGATAGATCAGAGGTTTTCTCGGCACAGTCTTCTGTTGCTCTCGAGAGTTCCATTCCTTGTCTAGAGAAGGCCTCATCTTTTGAGGGGAGGTGTTGAGAAAAATCAATGGCCTTTTATGAAGCAGCATTAGAAGGCTGGGTGTGGTTATTGAAGTGGTATGGGGCGGTATATAAGCGGAACATTTTAAGTACCACGTCCCTGTTCGATTCCAGTAATCTCACATGACTGTTATTACAGGGAACATTGCGGGCCTCTTCCAAACTCCATGATGAGTTATTCCGGCGAATTCTTCGGAGCCCTATGAAATTTTTTGACACCACACCCACAGGGAGGATTCTCAATAGGTTCTCCAAAGATATGGATGAAGGTAATTGTTCTCACTTAATTTGCTCGTAGTGCCCGTCGATTAGAAAACTAGATTGTGCAGGATGCAGGAGAAAGACATGGTAGCTGAAATCCGGTCGTAACTCGCAACAAAAGCAGGCCCGCCGGGTCAGTGGAAACTAATGGAGGGGTTGCCTCAACCAATCTCCACTCCTTCAACAGGCCTACTCTAGCGGTGACTTACTACTGGGTTCCAGTGGACACATTCCTCCTGGGATCAGACCACAATAGGTGAGGCAGAGCCCCATGTCAAAACCATGCTGAGTACAAGATAGCATTTTGCTGAGAACACTGCATATTTTTCATCCACCTCAGCCCGACCTGTTCGGCAGGCGCGAGCGCGCTCGCTCCGGGTTGCCACCCCACGAGAAGCCCGGAAGTCGGTCACCCGGAACCGGGCTTTCTCGGTGGCAGCCCCTTCCCTGTGGAACTCCATCCCTAGTGAGGTGCGCTCTGCAGAGTCCCTGCTGGCCTTTCGAAAAGCTGTAAAAACTTATTTATTTCGAGAGGCCTTTGGCGAGCCCTGATTTTTTTTTCCTTTTGGTCCCGCCATCTCTAACTTCCAAGCGACCATGTTTGTGTGTATCATAGGGCTATGTTGTTAGTCGCTTGGCATGATAACTATTTTACTGCTGGTCTTTGGACGCACCGGGTTTTAACTGTTTTAATCTTTCTTTTTCTTTGTTGTATATTATATAATTATTGTTTTGTGTTTATTGGCGCTTGTTCGCCCTGTGTGAGCCGCTTAGAGTTCCATATGGAAGATAAGCGGGGTACAAATACAATAAATAAATAAATAAATAAATAAATAAATAAATAAATAAATAAATAAATAAATAAATAAATCCCTGCAAACATACTCTGGGTAGGATTTTTTCAGATAATTCAAGTCCTGTGCAACCCGTGTTGCAATGAATAGAAATGTGTGCACATTGAAGTGAATCTGAGGAGGCGCCTCTCATGTTTTTTCAACCTTCCATTGGGATGTGTGTTGTGTCGTTACAGTCGTAACCGACTCTTTGTGACTCCACGTCCATGGAGTTTTCTTGGCAGGAATACTGGAGTGGTTTGCCAGTTCCTACTCCAAGCGCCTACAGCACCTGGTATTCCCTGGTGGTCTCCCATCCAAGTACTAACCAGGGCCGACCCTGCTTAGCTTCCGAAATCAGGCGAGATTGGATGTGCTCAGGGCATCTAGGCAGCTTCTCCATTGGGATGGAACCATACAAATTGAAGAAGCATATGGGAAGGTTAAGATCCTTTCCATTTCCGTTCCCAGACTAGAAGTAGAATCAGAATTCCTGAAAGAGAGTTGAGTCAGGAGTGCTTATTTTGTTGTGTGCAGATAGACTCGTAGAATCATAGAATCCTATTAGCCAACTGGGTCAGAACCTCTACGTTTCGTTTCTTATGTGAAGACAGCCATCTCTGTCCATCTTTTCCAGTGGATGTCCGTCTGCCATTTCAAGCTGAAATGTTCATACAAAACGTCATCCTGGTGGTCTTCTGTGTGGGAGTCATCTCGGGTGTCTTCCCGTGGTTCCTAATGGCGGTTGGGCCTCTTGTCATCCTTTTTACAATCCTGCATGTTGTCTCTAGGTAAACAGCAGTTACTGGCTTAGAGGATTTTTTTTTGTGGGGGTGGGGGTGGGTGGGGGTGGGGGTGGGGTTCGTGTTTAAAGATTGGCACAAATTGGCATCTCCTGCCAGTTTGTCCATATAGGCCAAACCAGTATTCAGCACTTTCTAGCCACGCCTCTTCCTGCCGGTGCCCATTCAGATGCCACTCCTCCCCTGGGCGGGGCCTCTGAGTGAGTGTCTGCCAGAGGAGGCGGGGCCAGGAGGTTCTGAACACCTGTTTGGTTGAAAGGCAAACCAACCCAAACCCCTGAACCAGTGGCTTGTGTCCACCTCTCGTTGATGTTCTAATAGTCTGACAATTTGAACATTTTGCATTGTAATACAGTGGTACCTTGTATAAAGGAATTAATTCGTTCCGAATGAAATTATGTTAAGCAAATTTTCCTTTATACAAATTTCCCATAGGAATGCATTGAAAACAGAGTAATCCCTAATCGCGACTATTTTTATGTTGTACGGATTCGCCCCATAGGCGATTCTGTTAAGCAAATTTCCCCTACCTCCAGAATTTCTTATGTTGTACTGATTTTATGTTATACAAACCGTTTGTTATACGAGGGTCCACTGTATATCTCATGCCAGTTTACTCTCTTTTGTCTCTGCAGGGTCTTCATCCGTGAGTTGAAGCGCCTGGACAATATTACACAGTCTCCATTCCTTTCTCACATCACGTCAAGCATACAAGGCCTCTCTACCATCCATGCCTACAATAAAGGACAGGAGTTCCTTCACAGGCGAGTGCAACTTTTCTTCCTTGAAATGTGGCAATTGCATGATGTAGGAGTTCAGATTCTCTCTGACGTGATTGGGTAGTGATCTAATTATGCGGCAAGGTACCAGACCTTATACCAGAGGATGCGCAACATCCATTCTTCCAGAGATGTTGGCCTGCAACTCCCATCAGCACCGGGCAGCATAGCCAATGGTGGGGAAAGCTGCACGGAGTGGGTGTCAGCCTAGCACCCTCAGGAGGACTGCACCATTGTCAGATTGGCTATGTGCCTGGTTAGCATTTCTATTACTAGATAAGTTTTTTTTTTCTTCCCTGTAGATATCAAGAACTGCTAGACAACAACCAGGCACCGTTCTATTTATTTAGCTGTGCAATGCGTTGGCTAGCTGTCAGACTGGACATAGTCAGCATTGTCCTCATCACAACCACCGGCTTAATGATTGTCCTGATGCATGGACGTATCCCACCTGCGTATGCTGGGCTAGCCATCTCCTATGGGGTTCAGGTGAGAGCGCCCCTCCTTGGAATGATCAACTCACTTTCCAAGTAAGAACGTTGTTAACAGTGCAGCAGCAGAAAATATACTCTTTGTGTAGCTCTTTGTATGAGAAGCTTTTAACTGTCTGCCTTCTGCTATCCTCTGTGCCTCCTTGACGTCTGAGATCCTGATTTAGTTGTGATGAATGCCTAATTATGAGCATTCTTGTGGCAGGGAGTGGAGCAGATGCTCGTAATAAAACATTTTAGCTTAGAGGAACTGATCAGTAAGACTAGGGGCAGAAGGATCAGTTTTGTTTTCTCCCAGGAAACACTGTAGGCATAAATGCTGCATGTCAAGGATCTAATATTTATTTCTGAAAAACTGTGACTGCTAGTGATGTCATTGACCTGATGTGGCATGACTTATGGCAAACGAGTTGGCACCTTATATAACGAGTTACTTAATTGCAGCAACTTGAGTTGAAATGCTTTGGTTATAAAATACAGCAGATCCTTTCTATGTCTCACTGACTGTGAACTATCTCATCACCTAAACAACGTAGTGTTGGATTGTGTCTGTGAAGTTTCTCAGTCATCCAGGTGAATTTATCTGGACGTTGAGTCATGGCAACTGGACTTCTTTTCTTGAGAGATTGAAATGCTCATCCAAACAGCTCCATCAGTCAAAGATAGTTTTGGATTGTGTTCTAATAAAATGTTTCCATTATAAAACATTCACTAGGCAAATTGCTTAGTTAATGCCACTATGTGCATTGCATTATTGAATGGTGTGTTGTTAATTAGTTTGATGCTTTGACACTAATGTCGAATAATAAAATCGGGGAGCTGAGCCCACAATACAGAGGGCTCAATTTTTCTGTTTGATATTCAGCTAACAGGATTGTTCCAGTTCACAGTCAGACTGGCTTCAGAGACAGAGGCCCGCTTCACCTCTGTGGAGAGGATTGACCACTACATCAAGGTATTCAAAACATTCGTTCACTGAATTACTGTTCCTATATCATTTGCCCGTAGAAAAATGCTTCTGACAGTTCTCTGTGTGCTGATAATGAATTCTTCATCAAATTAAGCTTGATCACGAACATTTGGGTGATTGAATTCTGTTGGTACAAATTCTCTTTTGAATTAATGCTGCCGATAGAACTCCAGGAGCGATGCTTGCAGACAGCGCAAGATGTGTAGTATCTACACCCATACTCACATGCATTGGGGGGGAAAGTGTTGAACTGTGCTGTTGAGGGCTCTGGTAGCAGTTGGGAGAAGCTACTTTTTAAGACTGCAATTCTTAAAATGTCTCAACAGCCTGGCCACTGCTAACCATGCCAGTTGGGGAATATTTGGAATTTAAAAAGTAACCCCTCCAAGCTCTGGTTGCAGAAAGGATGACACGACGGTCATAAGTGGCTTCTATCCAGTTGAGAGACTTCTGGAATTGCCTTGGTTGCAGGGGCACCCTGTTTGTTAGAGAGGTTTCCACATTTGAGTTGCAAATGTGTCCAGAGACAATTAAACCCCAGTGGCTGCAGCTTTAACAAATTCCCGTAACTAACAGAAGGCCACGACGGAAAGTCAATCTTGTGTTCTAAATGTTCTAGTCAGAAGTCATGTTGAGTCAGAATCTCCTGATCAGAAAGATTCCTTTCTCTGGCTTGAGAGGATAAACACCCTGTGATATCAGATGTTAAGTAAAACTTGGGTGGCCTCTTTTTCGCCTTACTTGAAACCATTGCTTTGAATGAAGAGGTGGCAATCCTATAATGGCTGAAATCCAGTTCCATAAAATGCTGTGTAACTCGGGTGTTGTCATCAGCTGTGGCTGTATTTATTTTAGCGATAAGCAGTTTCGTATCCACCCCAGCACCCCTTGCTCAGTCTCTAGTCTCCATTCAGATCCCCTTTGTCTTGGACGAGACTTTGGGTACAAATTATTTGGGGAGAGTAAGATGGGGGGTCAGGATGTCTACAAATTGGCAGTGGAGACTTTCAGATATTTAAGACTCCCTTGTCCTGTCCTGTGGCTCCTAAGGCTCCCCTTGGACCGAAAAGGGATCCTAAAGGAACTGGAGAACTGAGCAGGGCATGGGGAATAGGAAACTTAATTATGGCCCTGGCTACTGGCATCATCAGACTTATGCAGTAGAGCTTTCTGTTAGTGGATTTCACCCATAGTCTGATACAAAGAGTGAGATGGGTCTGATAACAAAAGATGGTGCAAATACTGTATTTTTTGCTCTATAAGACACACCTGACAATAAGACACACCTAGTTTTTAGAGGAGGAAAACAAGAAAAAATGTTTGGCCTAAGGAATCCTGGCTGCAGAAGGGGAGGGCAGAGGCTCCATCTTTGCAAATGAGGTAACTGGAACAGTGGACTCCAGACTGCAGAAGGGGAAGGCAGAGGCTTTGTGGAAGCCTCTTTGCAAATGAGGTGATTGGGACTGGGGAATCCTGGCTGCAGAACGAGAGGACAGGTCTTTGCAAACGAGGTGATTGGAACAGTGGAATCCAGGCTGCAGAAGGGTAGGGCAGAGGCTCCGTGAAAGCCTCTTTGCAAACGAGGTGATTTGAGACTGGGGAATCCTGGCTGCAGAACGAGAGGACAGAGGCTCTGTCTTTGCAAACGAGGTGATTGGAACAGTGGAATCCAGGCTGCAGAAGGGGAGGGCATCCAGGCTGCAGAAGGGTAGGGCAGAGGCTCCATGGAAGCCTCTTTGCAAACGAGGTGATTTGAGACTGGGGAATCCTGGCTGCAGAAGGAGAGGACAGAGGCTCTGTCTTTGCAAACGAGGTGATTGGAACAGTGGAATCCAGGCTGCAGAAGGGGAGGGCAGAGGCTCCATGGAAGCCTCTTTGCAAACGAGGTGATTGGAACAGTGGAATCCAGGCTGCAGAAGGGGAGGGCAGAGGCTCCATGGAAGTCTCTTTGCAAACGAGGTGATTTGAGACTGGGGAATCCTGGCTGCAGAACGAGAGGACAGAGGCTCTGTCTTTGCAAATGAGGTGATTGGAACAGTGGAATCCAGGCTGCAGAAGGGGAGGGCAGAGGCTCCATGGAAGCCTCTTTGCAAACGAGGTGATTTGAGACTGGGGAATCCTGGCTGCAGAACGAGAGGACAGAGGCTCTGTCTTTGCAAATGAGGTGATTGGAACAGTGGAATCCAGGCTGCAGAAGGGGAGGGCAGAGGCTCCATGGAAGCCTCTTTGCAAACGAGGTGATTTGGGACTGGGGAATCCAGGCTGCAGAAGGGGACGGGAGAGGCTCTGTGCAGGTAACTTCTCTCTAAATGAAAATCTGTGATATATAGGGAGCACTGTACTTGGTCTATAATACACACAGGCATTTAACTTTTGAGGGGGAGGGGAACTGCATCTTATAGAGTGAAATATACAGTATAACCATGTCTACCATTTGTGTGATGCAAGCAGACAATGGCAACTGGTGGCACTAGAATCTCTTTAAGGACTGACAGTCCTCCTGTCACCTGAATATTGAGCCTCCCCTCACTGCAATGACTTTTGAAGGAGATGAGTGGGCATTTGGTCTGTCTAAAGTCCAACGTTGCCTCCAACATGTATTCTTTTTCTCAAGGATGAGCTAGCTTAGGGCGAAAGGAGGGCATGTCTGAAAGAGCTGCTGAGAATGGTAGAAATTAAGGAACCCCCAGCCATCCACCCAGCCATCCATTCATAGTATTTATCATAAAAGAACAAATTACCTCTTAACCTCACTAGCTAAATTGATTAGTTATTAAATGAGTTGGAGATGAGAGGAAATTCTCTAAGAAACAAGTTATATGCGTAGGAGAGAGGAGGATAGGTGACCAGGGAGCTTTTCCTTCAAAGCAAGAGTGCAGAAGCTTCTGGAAGCTTCCCGAATGGGAAGAACCCATTATCATTGTAGAATGCCTTTTTCGTTTAACTGAAAACTTGAGGGAGATTAGTGGATTTAAGCATTCCAAAGCACAAGTTCTTAAAAGGCAAAAGGCAATTTCCTGCAAAGATGGGCAAATATCACTTCCACTATCAAGCCCTCCTACTACGAGAACTGTTGCTCTAGAGATGAAACATTAGTTGTCCTGCAGAGGTAGGACTTTGGCTTCTGAATAGGAACCTCATGCTGCAGTGGTTAAATGTTAGTCTGTGGAACTCCATGCCACAGGATGTGGTCATGGCATCCAGATTCCTGGAAGAAAAGTCCATCACAGTTTACAAACCATGATAGAGTTGTGTCATCTCCAGGCTTAAAACCGGGGTACTTCAAGGACCAGATGCAGGGGGTACTATCAGGAGACAGATATCTAGTCTCATGCGCTCCCAGGCACATCTGGTGGGGCCACTGTGAGATACAGGAAGCTGGACTAGATGGGCCTTTGCCCTGATCCAGCATGGTTCTTCTTACGTTCTTAAATGCCTGTACTTCAGCTAAAACTGTGCTCACAACCTGGGGTTCAATTCCAAGTTGGTGGCTCATGGTTGACTCAGCCTTCCATCCTCCCAAGGTCGGTAAAATGAGCACCCAGTCTGCTGGGGGGTGGGGGAGGAGGGCAGTGTGTAGGCTACATAAATAAATAAATTCCCAGAGAGTGCTTAAGCACTGTGGGGTGGTATATAAGCAGAACACTTTTCTTTCCTTTGCTTTCGCTGCCATCATTGACCATTCATTGGCCATCTTGTCTGAAGCTGGTGGGAGTTAGAGTCTAGCAGTTGCCATAGGTTCTTCCCCCTTGCTTTATGGCTTTACCTTTTTAATCGCTACCCTTCGGTACCTCTCCATTCCCGATCAGTCTTGTTTATGCTGAATAGGCAGCCGTGGCCCCTTAAGGCGAGACTTCCCCGGGCATACTGTTTGCAACTAAGGCCTCGTTGTTTCCCCTCCTCCTTTTCTTTCCTCCCCTCCCCCTCATAATTTCTAAGACTCTCTCTCTGGAGGCTCCTGCTCGGATTAAGAACAAGGCCCCCCCTCCAGACTGGCCCCAAGAAGGAGAGGTCATTTTTGAAAATGCAGAAATGCGGTACCGGGAGAACTTGCCACTTGTCCTCAAGAAAGTGTGTTTCACTGTCAAGCCCAAGGAGAAGATTGGGATTGTGGGGAGAACAGGGTCAGGTAAGGACAGAAGTTATTTTTTATTTTATTTTTTTATTTGTTCCACTTCTATACCGCGCCATTTTCCATAAAGGAGCTCTGGGCGGTTTACAGATTAAAAGTTCTTAGGTTTATGATTCTGGACATTTATTTTATTTTATTTTATTTTATTTTATTTTATATATTTTTACAATTTATATGCCGCCCACTACCCAAAGGTCTCTGGGCGGCTTACAATCAAAAAGAATTAAAACAGTTTAAAAATAGTTAAAACATAGCATATCAACAAATAATCAAAACAACAATAAAAAACCTTACACTAAAATCATTACACTAAAATTGTCATCAGAGAACCCACAGTTAATATTGTATCAATTAAAAAACTTCTGGAACAGGAAGGTCTTTACCTGGCGCCGAAATGTCATCAATGTTGGCACCTGGCGGATCTCAATCGGGAGGGCATTCCATACCTTGGGAACAGCTGCCGAGAAGGCCCTGTGTCCACAGGCCATCCCTCTCACCTCCTTGAGGGATGGCTCTTTCAAAAGGGCCCCCTGGCTCGATCTTAACATGCTAGTTTACACACTGGAAGCCAGTCATTATGGCTTACTGTGACACACAGTGCAAACCAAGGAGTTACCTGAAGCACCAGCTCACCCTCATTCCTTCTTCCCTTTCCCAGGAAAATCTTCCTTAGGAATGGCTCTCTTCCGTTTGGTTGAGCTCTCAGGAGGCTGCATTAAAATTGATGGAGTGAAAATCAGTGACATCGGATTAGCAGATCTCCGGAGCAAACTTTCCATAATCCCTCAAGAGCCGGTGCTGTTCAGTGGTACTGTGAGGTTAGTACCCTCCGTCCTTAAAGAGGGAGGGGTGGGCTGGACCCTTGCCCCGTGCTAACTTTGCTCATTTCATGTTACCATCCCATGCAGCAAAATGTGGAATGAAGGCTTTAAATGCTGCTCAGACACAGATCGTATGGGAAAGATGATTCCTACCTGAATGCAATAGTGGTGTGAAGGTTTTTTTTTTTTAACTTGAGCTTTTCAATGGATTCTTCTTTCATGCATTGCTAAAACTTGTGGTGCAGACAAGAAAAAAATCATTGGAGAGCTAAGTAATTTTCTAGTGTGGAGTGGCTTTCCTGTCAACTTCTGAATGGCTTTTGAGTGGAGCTAGTCTCGTCATAGTCCTTGTAGATTTTGTTCCTTTTGTGGGTTTTTTTTTGGGGGGGGGTATGTGTTTATGTGTCTGTGAGGAAGGGAATGATTGATAATTTCCTGTTACATTTTTTGGTTTCTCAGATCCAACTTAGATCCTTTCTCACAGTACAGTGAGGAGCAAATCTGGGATGCTTTGGAGAGGACTCACATGAAGGATTGTGTAAGTGTGGGACTTGGTGGCAGAAGTGGGTTTCTTGCCTGCTAGGTGGATTGAGAGGTTGGATTTAAAGGGGTCAAAAGAGGGTTTTGTCTTCCACAACTTGAAAAATGCAGCACCAGTGGGAATTCTCCTATGGATTTGGGTGGTTCAGATCACCTAGTCCCCAAAAGCAGTTCACCCTGTTTTCTAGGCACTGTTATCCCAAAAAGATCTTGGACATTTGAAAGCAGCTGGATAAATGGAACCAGACTTAAAGAAGTACATAACGATGTGGGTTAACACAAAGTGGATCCAGGCAACCACATTTACAGCATAACAGATTTCTCTCTCTGTGTGTGTTCCTTCCTTAATTCTCTCTCTCTCTCATCTATCTATCTGTTCCTTCCTTAATTCTATCTATCTATCTATCTATCTATCTATCTATCTATCTATCTATCTATCTATCTATCTATCTATCTATCTATCTATCTATCTATCTAATCTGGCAGCATGAGCTACTCTGGACAGTTTGCAACAAACCAAAAAGCAAGACACAAATATACAATAACTTCAGTTAATTAAATTAACACAGTCAGCATCATGTGGACAATTAAAATGACTAAAATAACCTTACATGTTAAATGAAAATAAAAGGAAAATAAGATCACGACAGCAGGAATGATGATTTTTATCTGGGCAGCTGCTGAATGATGCTGTCACTGGCGGTGGGGATGTTTGCTTGAAGATCCAGGTTTTTAATGACCACTTAAAAGAGCCAATTCTTCAATAGCTTCTGAGATGTATATGCAGTTTGCTATGGTATTTCTGAGATTAGTGCCAATAATCATGCCACAGGGGTATTGTGCTGTGGGAAAGAGCAGTCACTTAAAAAGATGACACTGCCACAGTAAAGAAGCCACTTCAACTGAGTGAGACAAGCACTCAGAATGTATATAGATAAACAAAAGCCAAATGAAATGAACTCTTATGCTCACATTAAGGGTTGAAATTGAGAATAGATTTAGATTCTTTAGCCCCTGGGTCAGTTTATCTGGGATGCATGGCTACACTTTTTTAACGGCTGTTCATCCAAAATTCATCTACAGAGAATGCTTGACCTCTTGTTTGATTGGCTCATTTTAGCTCGTTAGGGAGACATTAGTGTCATGGCCTTAAGGTAAACAATGGCCTAAGGTGCTGAAACCCATCAAGAATGGGTCGTTAGCTGTTTTCATTGGTTGGGGGCATTCAGGCTGTTACAGTGGAGAGGAGTCAGCCTTGTTCCTGATGTTGCCTCCTGAGATGATGGTGCCATAAAAAGGCGAAGCCACATCACAGTTCCATCTCCTTTTCCTTCTCTTCTTTTAGATTTCCCAGCTGCCCACGAAACTTGAATCTGAAGTGATGGAAAACGGGGAGAACTTTTCTGTCGGCGAGAGGCAGTTGCTGTGTATTGCCAGAGCCTTGCTGCGTCGTTGCAAGGTAAGTTGCTCAATTAGGTAAGAGTTACTTTGCTCAATTGTAGAATAATTGAGTTGGGAGGCCTCAGGAAAAGAATAATATTTACTGAATATTTATTTTCTGGGATTTTATTTATCCATTGGGGGAAAATAAATCTGTGTATAACCCAAACTGAGTTGCTGGGATGCGTGCAGTTCAAGAGAGAAAGAATACTTGCCACCCACATGTTCTCTGACTTTCTTCCACTCTATCACATCCGAGGTTCCCCCTAACGCCCGTGTCTGCCTGAGAACACATGACTCTGCCTCCCTCCCCCTACCCAGCATGGCTGAAAATTAGATGGAACATTGATCCCATCTCATCCCATGTCATACTGGTGAAAGTCAATATTTTTTTCCAGCTTGAATACGGAGATGAGCACCGCCCCTAGAGTCTGACATGACTAGCACACATGTGTGGGGGGAAACCTTTACCTTTAACCTTTTTTGAATAATTACCATTTATTTTATTCAATTTCCACCTGGTTTATCCATGCGTCTCTGAGCCTATGCTACTTAATCAGATTCTGATCTTCATGAGGAGAGACAATTAGCTATGTATGGGACTGAAAACCTCCTCTATGTCTCTGGAACTGTGATTTCCAAAGAAGTTATTTGTACTCATTTCAGATTGTTTTTGTCTTTTAAGTGAAAGCTGAATTTTTTAGGACGAGGAGCTACTTGTATTTAATACCAATCTCTAGGACTCCTGCTCTAGTACCATCCCGTAGTACCATCTCCTTGTGCCCATAGAACTCTGTCATATGAAATTGGAGAGCTGGACCAAGCTGCAGATAGTTTCAAAGTTAATCTGTGTTACAAACCCGAAGTGCAAACAGCCGAGGAAGTAGCTTTCAGGCTGTGTATGGCAATGGCTTGGAAGGGAGATATTCTTCCACCACTCTAGAACCTGGTTCATATTCCATGCATCATTGGGTCATGGCAGAGAGAGCTACGTATCTGCCTTTTAAACAGAGATCATGGTGTATCCTCCTTAGATTTTGATCTTGGACGAAGCAACAGCTGCCATGGACACGGAGACAGATTTGCTGATCCAGGAGACCATCAGAGAGGCATTTGGAGACTGCACCATGCTGACAATTGCTCACCGCCTTCACACGGTTCTGGGCTGTGACCGGATCATGGTGCTGATGCAAGGACAGGTGAGGGCGAAAGTAGTGTGGTTTCCCCCCCCCCTCCATTCGGCAAATTCATACAAACCATATCTGCTCAAGCTGTTGCAGTGAGCATTTTGGCTGTAGAGGGGACTCTGTAAAATTTATATAGGTAAGATGGATGGATGGATGGATGGATGGATGGATGGATGGATGGATGGATGGATGGATGGATGGATGGATGGATTTAATTGTGACCTGCCTCTGATCCCCTGTGGGAAGAAAGATGGATGGATGGAAGGAAGAATGAATTATTTTAATTGTGACCTGCCTTGGATCCCCTGTGGGAAGAAAGATGAATGAATGAATGAATGAATGAATGAATGAATGAATGAATGAATGAATGAATGAATGAAAGGTTTAATAGCACTTACTTTATGCATGTAAGAAATGTCTTACGAGGAATGGCTTTGTGAGCTGGGAATGTTTAGCCTTGCAAAAAAGAAGGCTGAGTGGGGATATGATAGCTATGTTTAAATATATGAAAGGATGTCACATCGAAGAGGGGACTGGATTGTTTTCCATGGCTTCAGAGGCTAGGACTCGGAGCAATGGTTTCAAACTACAGTGGTACCTCTACTTATAAGTTTAATCCATTCTGAATGCATGCTCATAAGTTGAACAACTCATAAATAGAGCAGCCGTATCTAAAAATGAAAAATAAATGAATAAATAAATTGGAAAAATAAAAAAAATGTAAGTCGAACAGACCGCATATAAAATTTGTAAGACAGCAGTTAAAACACCAACCGTTTTCAACTCTTAAGTCGAACTGCTTGTAAGTAGAGCCGCTTGTACGTAGAGGTACCACTGTACAGGAAAAGAGATTCCATTTAAACATTAGCAAGACCTTCCCGATGGTTAGAGCTGTTCGGCAGTGGAATATGCTGCTACAAAGGAGGGTGGTGGAGTCTCCTTCTTTGGAGGTTTTTAAGCAGAGGCTGGATGGCCATCTGTCGGGAGTCCTGTGATGAGGGTTCCTGCGTGGAAGGGGGTTGGACTTGGATGGCCCTCGAGGTCTCTTCCAACTCGGTGATTCTATGCGTAACTAAGCCTTTCCTCCGTCCCTTTGCTTTAGGTTGTAGAATTTGATACTCCATCTGCACTCCTGTCCAACGAGAACTCCCGCTTCTATGCCATGTTTGCTGCTGCAGAAAACAAGATTGCTGTCAAGGGCTAAAATTCAGGGCAATGTCACTTTAATTAGGAGGGAAATGTTGCCTGCCTATGGCAGGTGCCTCCTCCTCCTCCTCCTCCTCCTCTTCCTCTTCCATCTCTGTGTTCTCCAAGCAGATTATTATCGCCTTGTCATCTTTTAGTTTTAGATATGGTGTGTTTAACTGAGTTCTTCTTCAAAGAGGTACTGTAGAGAAGAGAAGATTCTTTATCGTTTCTATTATGGTATTTATTCCATGTTCTTCTTACTAATTTTTGCTCTTAAATGCACTGTACAAAATGGCTCAGGGAGCCATGGTTATAAATGTATTAAGAGGCCTATATTGAAGCTTTATACATGCAGCTGTATCTATACAGAGTTCTGTACATAGCCTATATTTACAGTGGAAATGTAAACTGCTTATTTTATATTAAAATGAGCGCTGCGTTAATACCAGTGCATATTCTTTTTCTATCATTTTTGTACAGTTTTATGGTGCTGGGAATTGGCTTTTGCCGGGCTGTGCTGGAGCCTATTTTGTCTCTTGCCACCGGCTTTTCCCAAGTGCCGGATTATCCCAGATTGCCAGATGGAAACGGAGCAGCCTTCTGGGCTCTTTCGTCATGGTCCTGCCTGGGGGGACATGGGCTCTGGTGATGGGTTACAGTTGCGCTATAGCTCTTGAGCGCTATAGCCCATTGCCAGGGCAGGGGGCACAGAAGTAGTTCACGTCACTTCCCAGGATCCCTTCTCCTGATGGAGCTTCAGATTCTTGTCTTTTTTTCTTTTCTTTCCGATTGCATAATAAACGAGCTCTGTCCGGAGGAGAGGGGTGCCGTAGGGTGGGGTGGGGAACCACACATTTTGCCTCAGGTTATCTTCAATGCCCATTGTCATTCATTCCAGTGCAATAAAGGGAATGTGTTAACATTCTCTTTTCAGTCGAGTTTGGTTATATATTTTATAGAAACAAAATGCAAACTCCTTCTGCTGGGCAAACACAACACTCCTGTCAGGATCTGCGTGTGGTAATTAGTACTAAACTGCAGCAATGAACTTTTAAGAGCAGGACTCTCTCAGAAATGCCTGCAAACATCTTCAGAGTTGCCTCTGCTGAATGACTGATCTAGATATACACATGCTTCACCTGGAAAGCTCTTTTGGTATTTGTAATAATCATGCCCAACGTGTGTGTAGTTTCTCCCTGCCTATTTGTTACTAGACTTACTGTCGCTCCTCTCCTTCCAGTCTGCAATTTTGAGCAAGCTCCTGCTGATCAGGGTTTTGACACTGGTGTAGGAAGTTTTATTTTCTTACTGTCAAGAGACCTACCTCAGGTTGCTGAGTCCTGTGCGGTACGTTACCATGGTGACTGTACGCCATCCCTTGTGTATGGGACCAGTAGCCCATGGTGGGGTGCGGGTCAGTCCTGTAATAGTTGTTTCTTTTTAATGTATCCTCAAAAGTTTCTTTTTAACTTGGTCAGCATTGCACGTGGTTATTATTATTGTTATTATTATTATTTTGTCCATCTGGACTTTTTTATAGCCTTAGCATGTTTGCTAATTGTCTGTTGGGACACACATCTGGAAAAGTGAATAAAAACTATTTTGGCTTTTGTAAACCTGTGTGTGAGCTCCTCTTTGTGCATCGTTGATCTCTTCCCAGTATATCAGGTGGCCCCCGCGACTGACTGGATACTTAGCACACAAATTTATAAATGGCTGCTCTTATGTTCATGCAGCTTTCAGTCAGTCTGGTTTTTATTGCAGTATAAAACCGTAAAAATCGTTAAAGACCAACATAATAGCAAAATGTACCATTTTGAAAACAGTGTAGATATAATAATATACATAGAGACATTAAAAAGAAAAAGGAAACGGAACCAATAAAAGAAAATAGAGAATTTTCTAGTTAAAACTAGCCCTTCTTCTTGGTATGGAATTTAATCAGGTATAAGCAGAATTTAGCTATTTGTTTAGTAATAAAAGAGTTTCCATCATTTAAAAGTCTTTCCAAACCTACCTTGTTTGCATCTGCTGCCAGTCTATCTAAACATGGGTGAATAAATCTCTATAAAGGTGGTGGACAACAAAAAAACATAGGCACCATCAATTCCACCTCCCTTTGGGAGCATATGCAACATCTTGTCTTCATAGGGAATGTTCTTATATCTCCCGTCTAAAACCATTGAAGGAATTGTTGAGATACGTTGATGGATTGTTGGGAGATTGGTGTATTATTTGGGTATTATGTGCTGCAGTCTGATTAAAGGAGGAGTCATAGACACAACAGGCATATGAAACTATACTTTATCTATATTTTCTAAGGGGGAAAGGAAACCGGGATGACCTATAAAATAATAAAATACTCATTAAATATCTGTACAGAAAAATATACAAAATAGAAAAATTAGGGCAACAGCAGTTGTGATAAAGCTCATAAAAAGGGATAAGGAGCTATACACACACATATATATATATACTGCCTTGATTGTTATACATACAAAAGAATAAAATACAACCTTAAATAGCAATAAGTCAGTCTGCAACTCTATCTGTGCTTCTGGAACAACATTAAGGTTCGGCAGGTCAGGGCGTGGCCAAGGAGTGTGTGTGTGTGTGTGTATGAGACTAGAACCATTACTGTCTTAAGTAGTAAGGTCTTAAAGAGACATACAAACTGCTGAGTCATACTGAGTGTTGCTTTTGCCATATGTTTGGATGTAGGCCTTGCTATGCCAACAGGAATAACTGAACAGCAGGCTAAAGTAAAGGCTCTCTCCTAAACAGAATCTTCCAGCTGGGAGAGAGAGTTAGCCATTCTCATAACATACCTAGTCTCCATAGGAGCCCTAGACAAAGGAGACGGTGCTCTATCTCGTTGGCGCTCAATGTCTCGAATCCTTTGTTTAATAAGCGCTTTGGCCAGTGTACTCTGAACCAAAAGGCCATCTATAGAGAGCCCCATAGATTCTAAATTTCTTTTTAGAGCTCATATCCACCTAGGCTAAAAAGGGTCTTGGTTTATTAAACTAAGATCAGGCTGCTAATGTTATTTATGAGATTCTTCCGAACAAGGGGAGGTATCTTTGTCCCAGCAGCATTGTATAGCAACACAAAGTCTTAGCTCAGCTCCTATATGGCACCTATACAGGAATATCTGTGGCTGATCAGGGTGTGTTGGAGAAGGTCCAATCCAAATTCTTCTGTTCTATCTTAAAAGTTCCCCCAGGTGTTTCCAACACTCTGATATTAGAATTGTGCCATATGAAACTAGAAGCCAGAATACTTATTGCCTCTGTTTGTTAGTGGATTAAGAGCTTCTCAGACCAAAAAGGCCTCCTCATGCAGTTTTAAAGTGGTCCGTGCTCAGTCTAACAGGTCTTGTACCCCCAGTAGAAGAGCAAAATTGTTTATTTTGCATAGAAATAGGAAAGGTGGTAGCCCTAAGCACATCCGATCTCGCCTGATTTCGGAAGCTAAGCAGGGTCAGCCCTGGTTAGTACTTGGATGGGAGACCACCAGGGAATACCAGGTGCTGTAGGCGCCTGGAGTAGGAACTGGCAAACCACTCCCGTGCTCCTGCCAAGAAAACTCCATGGACATGGGGTCACGGAGAATTGGTAACGACTGTAACGATACACACACACACAGCCTGACCTAGATTTTATGGCGCCCTCTGTAGCCTTAATTTGTAACAACGGGGCTTGAAGAGCAAATTGTCATGGAGGTGATGTGCCATCTTGCACCCGTTCCTTCGGAAGCTAAGCCTGCTGACTCCCAGGTAAGTGGGTACAGTTCATTTCTCAGCCAAACTGCTGATCTGCTCTGTGCCCCAGGCCTCTCCAGGGAGCACCCACTCAGAGGCCGTGCCAAGAGGGTGCCTCTGAGTGGGTGCCCCATGGAGGGGGATGGGCAACAAAACAAAGATCCGCTATTCATCTGGGGAACGAACCCTGCCAAACTTATTATGTTTTTATTATTGGATTGTTTATTTATTGTGTGTCTTGATTGATATTTGTTCAACTTTGTAAACTGCCCAGAGTAGCCGTGCAGCTAGATGGAGTGGTATATAAATTTAAATAATAAATAAATAATCTCTCAAGGGGATACAAGGTGACACCCCATTTATCCCCGGGTTCATTCTTCTTTGATTCATTCTTCTTATGTTCTTAATTCTTTCCCCCTTGTATTTATTTCCTGACTTGGTAAACCCCTTCCTGGTAAAAACGTTTTGTACACAGGTGGGAGTATAGTCTGTAGCACCCAGACAAAAACAATCACACTTCTGTTTTACTGAGTATGGTTCAGATACAAGAGGAAAAAAAACACTCCTGTCAGGTAAAACATGGCTATTATTATGCTAAATGGAGGGGGGACCCAGGGAAACTACAGGCCAGTTAGCCTTACATCTGTCCCAGGGAAGATGGTGGAAAGCCTCATCCAAGAGAAAATCTTAAAACACATAGAAGAAAAACTTTGCTAAAACACATGACTTCTGTAAGGGTAAGTATTGTCTTGACAAATCTTTTAGAATTTTTTGAAAAGGTCAACAGGCATGTAGATTTGGGTGAACCGGTGGATATAGTCTATCTGGATTTTCAAAAGGCTTTTGACACAATCCCTCACCAAAGGCTGCTGAGAAAATTGCAGTCAGGGGATAAGAGGGCAGATCCTCTTATGGATTGAGAACTGGTTGAGATCCAGGAAACAAAGAGTAGGTGTCAATGGGAAACTTTCACAATGGAGATAAGTGAAAAGCGCTGTGCCCCAGGGATCTGTCCTGGGACCGGTGCTTTTCAATCTGTTCATAAATGACCTGGAGACAGGGATAAACAGTGAGGTGGCCAAGTTTGCCGATGACACAAAACTTTTCCGTGTGGTAAAAACCAGAGAAGATTGTGAAGAACTCCAGAAGGATCTCTCCAAACTGGGGGAATGGGCTGCGAAATGACAAATGCGATTTAATGTAGCCAAATGTAAAGTAATGCATATTGGGGCAAAAAATCAAAACTTTATCTATCAACTCATGGGCTCTGAGTTGTCCATGACGGATCAGGAAAGAGATCTTGGTGTGTTGGTGGACAGCTCCATGAAGGTGTCTACCCAATGTACGGCAGTGGTGAAGAAGGCCAATTCCATGCTAGGGATTATCAAAAAGGGGATTGAAAAAAACACCCAACATTATAATGCCATTATAAAAAACAATAGTAAGGCCGCACCTGGAGTATTGTGTACAATTCTGGTCACCGCATCTCAAGAAAGACATAGTGGAACTAGAAAAGGTGCAGAAGAGAGCAACTAAAATGATTACTGGGCTGGGGCACCTCCCTTATGAGGAAAAGCTAAAACATTTGGGGCTCTTTAGTCTGGAAAAAAGTCGCCTGAGGGGGGGATATGATTGAGATGTACAAAATAATGCAGGGCATGAGTCAAGTGGATATAGGGAAGCTCTTCTCCCTCTCACAAAATACCAGAAGTAGGGGACATCCACTCAAATTGAGGGCTGGGAGAGTAAGAACAGACAAAATATTTTTTCACCCAGCTAGTTGTTAGTCTGTGGAACTCCCTGCCCCAGGATGTGGTGATGGCATCTGGCCTGGATGCCTTCAAAAGGGAATTGGACAGATTCCTGGAGGAGAAGTCCATCACAGGTTACAAACCATGATGGAGATGCGTAATCGCCAGGCTCAAAACCAGGGTACTTCAAGGGCCAGATGCAGGGGAGTGGTTATCAGGAGACAAATATCTAGTCTCGTGTGCTCCCAGACGCATCTGGTGGGGCCACTGTGAGATACAGGAAACTGCACTAGATGGGCCGTTGGCCTGATCCAGCATGGCTCTTCTTATGTTCTTATGCCCCACTTTATTTAAAACTAATCAATTTGGCAGTTTCTTTTTGCTGCTTTTATGGTATTTTGCTGCCGCCTAGTGGAATATTTGAGTCCCTACTATAGCCTTGTTTCAGCAAATGGGTTTTAAATTGTTGTAGAGGCAATTTTTTTCTTGTTCCTCTCACAAGAAAAGGCAGTTGTTCTAAAATAAAGCTCTATTTTGCTTGATGAGATATGTTCATGTTATATGCCAAATAGAAGCGAATGAAAAATACTGTGCTTTTCTTTTTTATAAAGAAAACATTATTTATTTTGTCTATGGATTTTGTTCCTGTTATGCACTGTCAAGTCGCATCTGATTATAGTGACCCTAACAGAGCTTTCAAGGTAAGTGTGATATTTAATGAGTGGTTTTACTAGTTCTACACCCCCCCAGTGAGTTTCTATGTCTTGAGTGGGGATTCGAACCGTGTGTTCCACAGTCCTAATTCATCACTCTATCCACTACAGCAGGGCTGCACAACAGGTAGACCACGGGTTACCGGTAGCCCGCGAAGGGTTCAAAAGTAGCCCGCTGGTCACCAATTTAAAAAAGTGAGGGGATAAGTTCTCCACCCCTTCCTCCCCCATCCCAAGGACCACCACTGACCCAGCAAAGTTCAGGGTCTGCCATCCCACTGTCTCAGCTGAGCGGGGCAGTTCAAGGTCCATGGCGTGGTCCCCGGTTCCCCCCACTGGACAGATGATTGAGTGGGTGCAAGGTCAGCCTTCCCATAGGAATGCATTGAAAATCAATTAATATGTTCTGGAGGGAATGGATTTCAATGCATTCCTAAGGGAAACCGCTGCTCTTCTTACAACTTTTTTTACTTATGAGCATGTGCTTGGAAGGCGTAATATTTATAATTAGAGGTATTAGTGTAGTAGCCCTCAGGCACTTTGGGCCAGAAAAAGTAGACCTCAGCCTGCAAAGTTAGACAGCCCTGCCCTACAGTTTAATCTCAATTTTCGCAGTATTTTTGATGCATTGTTTTCACTTTGTATTCCTTTTGTATCTCTAAACGTCACTTTAAATGTTTTGAATATTTTTACACGAGATTATAGTAGACTCATCCTAAAGGTACTATCTTCATGAAGGTAGAGTCCATGTCATCAGATATTTTATATAGGCTTGATATATTCATTTCCAAGGTGCTCAGCTTATTTTACATTTTTGCATAAGTGTGCATAACTTGCATGCCTGCTTAAATAAAGTAAAAGAAGACAATGTTTGAAGAATTATTTCACCACATCAGATACTGTGAATATACAAAATGTCCTTGAATAAGTATTTGCCCAAATGAATTAAGGTTGTACATAAATCTCTCAGCTACAAATGGAGCTGGACTACTGTATTTTGCAAGTTGTAAACAGATATAGGCGCCTGTGATTTACCCTGTAGGTCTGCATTAAATTGGCTTGTAAAGAAATCAAGCAGAGTGCCTCCAAGAAAGGTCTAACAACACTAGCAATTATGGGATGCAATTAATCCTCCACCTTGTGTAGAATTAACTAGAATTAACTTTTGATGTCTCTTATCCTAGATTGTGTTTTCCAGAGGTAGACATTGAGGAGTACACCGATTGCTCTGGGGTGGGGCAGATTAGTAAGTAAGTTGCTGAGTATGCATGGCCTGTGTGACTGGGTATGATTTCTTTGGACATCCAGTTGTTTAGGAGAGGTCGGTGAGGCCAATCAGCTTTGTCACTGTTTACTGTTTGTTTTGCTTATAGAAAGCCTTTGGGGACGACTTTTACATCATTCAGCAAAGAGAGATTTTCAGAGAACCAATGCCTGTGTTGCAAAAAGCAGAGAAATTCACAGGCAAAAATAGCTTATTTATTTATTTATTTATTTATTTATTTATTTATTTATTTATTTACTTACTTACTTACTTACTTACTTACTTACTTACTTACTTACTTACTTACTTACTTACTTACTTACATTAAATGAATTTAAGTCTCCTGGGCCAGATGAATTACACCCAAGGATATTAAAAGAAGTGGCAGAAGTAATTTCAGAACCATTGGCGATAATCTTTGAGAAGTCCTGGAGAACAGGAGAAGTCCCCATCGATTGGAGGAGGGCTAATGTTGTCCCCATCTTCAAAAAGGGGGGGAAAGAGGACCCAAATAATTACCGCCGAGTCAGCTTGACTTCAATTCCTGGAAAGGTCCTAGAGCAGATTATTAAAAAAGCACTCTGTAATTATTTAAGAAACAATGCTGTCATTACAAAAAGTCAATACAGGTTTCTTGAAAACAAGTCATGCCAGACTATTTTGATCTTTTTCTTTGAAAAAATTACAGGCCTGGTGAATGAGGGGAATGCTGTGGATATTGCTTATCTGGAGTTCCTTAAGGCCTTAGATAAGGTTCCTCATGGTATTCTTGCTAAGAGGTTAGTAGAAAGTGGGATAGATAGTGCTACTGTTAGGTGGATTTGTAATTGGTTGATTGATCACACCCAAAGGGTGATCATAAATGGCCTCTCTTCAGTTTGGAGAGACGTGACCAGTGGGGTGCCCCAGGGTTCTGTTCTGGGTCCTGTGCTGTTCAATATCTTTATTAATGACTTGGAGGAAGGAATAGAGAGTATGCTAATTAAATTTGCAGATAATACCAAATTGGGAGGGGTTGCTAATTCCCTAGAGGATAGGATGGAATGGCTTGCAACAGAGGGAAATGTAGGGTGCTGCATCTAGGTAAAAAGAATGAATTGCACAGATACAGGATGGGAGATACCTGGCTGGAAAATAGTACCTGTGAAAGGGATCTGGGAGTCTTGGTGGACCACAAATTAAATATGAGTCAGCAGTAGAGATGGGCACGACTAGGGAAAATGACGTTTTCGAGTTGTCGTGTGTCGGAGGCAGTCCGTTTCGGCTCGTTTCCGTTTTTCGCGAAATTTCGCAAAAATTAGTCAGTTCGTTTTTTTCGTTAGTACTGGTTTGGGGAGGGGGTAGCGGGCTCCTGGAGGGAGCTGCAGGAGTCAGCCAGAGCCACAAGTGACGGACTGGCAGACTCTTTGCACCCGCTGTGTCTCACGTACTTGCATGTAGTGTAATGCAAGTAGATCTGGCTTAGGGTTAAGACGGGTTAGCGCAAGGGCTAGGGTTAGGCTAGTTACGGGTGAGGTTAGGGTGAGTATTGGGGTGCACCTCTGGGTACCTCTCTGACCCACTTAGAAGGACAGTGTACTGGCGTATGGGTTAGGCTTAGGGTTCGGGTTTGGGCTACGATTAGTGGGCTGTTTATGCCCGATTGGCACATCCCAGAAGTCTCTGTGGTCAACCTGGCCAAGTGGCCATGCGATTGGTGGAAAATTTGCATTGTAAAATGTGCAGGTGTAAAAAAATAAAATAAAATAAAATAAAATAAAATAAAATAAAATCAACGGATACTTTTTTTTGCAAGAAAAACCCACTGCTGCTACTGTAAAAATTCAAGCATTTAAAATAGCTAATTTTCGCATGTTTCTGTGGTGCTTTGGTGGGGTTTTGGGCAACGATTTCAAAAAAAATATTGCGGTCGCCATTTTGGATCCCCCCCCACCGCATGGCAAATGGATGCGCCCTCCCAGCCTGGTACAGTCAGCAAAACCTGGCCATGCGATTGGTGGAATGGCTCCAAAACTTTGCATGGTCCACTCCCATGGGCGAGCCCATCATTGCGAATGCGCAGGTGTAATAAAATAAAATAAAATAAAATAAAATAAACGGAGACTTTTTTTGCAAGAAAAACCCACTGCTGCTACTGTAAAATTTCAAGCATTTAAAATAGCTAATTTTCGCATGTTTCTGTGGTGCTTTGGTGGGGTTTTGGGCAACGATTTCAAAAAAAATATTGCGGTCGCCATTTTGGATCCCCTGCACTGCATGGCAAATGGATGCGCCCTCCCAGCCTGGTACCAGCAGCGCAGCAGTAGCAATAGCCAAGGAGAGGGGGGCGGGGAACCCCCCCCCCAAATAAAACACCCTTCTGGCCTGGTAGGTGCCCTCAGACAGTTTTCGCCTACTTTTAGGGCCGGGAATCGTTTTTTTTTTAACTTTTAAAAACTTTTTTTCTGTGCCGCTTGGCATTGCGAAATCGCCGCGATGCAAGTAACGAGCACGACAAATCAGACCAAATTGTTCGTTCGTCAGTTCGAGCTCAAATTCTGGTGGAGTAATTCCCGTTTCCGTAGAGTAACGGATACGAGTAACGGAAACGGAAACGGGAATACCGCTAAGTCTTGCCCATCTCTAGTCAGCAGTGTGACGTGGCGGCCAGGAAAGCCAATGCAATTCTTGGTTGCATCAACAGAAGCATAGTGTCTAGATCAGGAGTCCTCAAAGTTTTCAAACAGCAGGCCGGTCCACCACCCACCAGACACTACTGGTGGCCGGATCACAGTCCCCAAAAAATGTCCGACATGGAAAAAAAGGGGGAGGGAGGGGCAAGTGGGCGGAGCCCCCCCCCCACGATCGGCCCATGATCAGTGCGTCTCTGGGGCCCCACCAATGCCTCCTGCTCTGAATCGCCTCCCTGAAGCGCTGCTGCTGGGATCCCTGTGCTGCGCCTCTTCCTCCTCCTCCTCCTCCAGTGGCAGTGCCTGGAGCAGCTCTCCTTCCTTCCTTCATTGCGTGGGGAAGGAGGCGGCAGCCTGGGCAAGCTCAGGCCCCTCATCACCTTCTAGGCGGCCACTCAGGATGAGCAGCAGCTGCGGCAAGGACTATGTGATATATCGGCAAATTATGCAAGCAGATCCCCGTGAGGTGGCTTTCTGCAGCTGACTGATGGTGACGTTGTCAACTCCAATTTCTTTTCTTCTTCTTCTTCTTCCCTGCCCGCGCTGCCCACTTTGGAGGGTTTTCCCTCCTTACTTTTTTAGCTTTTTGTTTTATTTTACTTGCCGTTGAGGTTGGTTTTTATTTTTTTGTTAACCGCCCAGAGTTCCGTCTGGAAGATGGGCGGTATAAAAATATAACAAATAAATAAATAATAAATAATGAATAAATACTTGCTTAGCTCTTTAGGCACCGTACCCAGCGTACCGATTACCACTGGGACCACCTGTACCGGTTTATGCCAGAGTTGAATTTTCAGATCTTGATATCAGGTAATTTTTTCAAGTTGTTTCTCGGTGACTCTACTATCACCTGGTATAGCTATTAAGCAGCAGAACACTTGTATTATTATTATTATTATTATTATTATTATTATTATTATTATTATTATTATTATTATTATTATTATTATTATTATTATTATTATTATTATTATTATTATTAAAGCGAGACATTCTAGTTAAAGTTCAGGAGACATATGACCTAGGGAAGGAGTTTGGGCTGGTTTGCGTCCAGTTCTTCTGGGATGGCAGGGTGAAGAATGCTTTATTGTCACCCAAAAGCAAAACACTTCCTGGTGATTGCTTCTAAGGGCTAATCATTTAATTAACAAATTAACAATAGCTGAAATCCTGTTGCTCAGTGTAATAGAGTTAGCCCATCCAGTCAGGGGGAATTTGGTGAGTCAGCACCTCCATAGCTTCCATTAATTCAAATGGGCTTCCTTGAGTTGTGACTTACTACATGTAAGGACGGGTCAACATTTGGAATTTTTCTCATACTTTCATTGGAAACCTACATTGAATAATATGATGCTACATTAAGGAGATGCATTTCTAGAAAGCATGGTAGGTTTCAAGGCAGAAAATCTATATCAGACACTTAATTTTAGTTCTGCAGTTCCTCTTTTTATTTATTTATTTATTTATTTATTTATTTATTTTATTTATTTATTTATACATACATACATACATACATACATACAAGCCCCTAAATATCTGTATCTCTATATGAGTGTTTGAGGGGAAATAGAATTTATTGAAACACGGGTGTCACAGTCTGGAAGTTGAGTCATGGCTACTGGACTTCTTTTTTGAGAGATAGAAACGTTTCGCTGTTCATCCAAACAGCTTCATCGGTCTGATGAAGCTGTTTGGATGAACAGCGAAACGTTTCTATCTCTCAAAAAAGAAGTCCAGTAGCCATGACTCAACTTCCAGATAAACTCACCTGGATGACATATCCAAGCAAAACAAAATAAAAATAAAAAGACAAAAAACATTGTGGGACCTTAAACACCAACTGCTTTTATTTCAACGTGAGCTTTCACCAACAAATCCACTTTTGCAGTCTTTCAAGTTCCACGCTTTCAAGGTTTTGTCTTTCTTTCTTTTTCCTTATTATCTGGCTCCCTCTCCTAAACCATCTGCCTACCTCACCCTCTGTGTCTTTCGGAAGCAATGTGCTCATAAGGAGTGATTTCCAGCCACTTGGGCCAAATTCCCAGTGGAGGAAGAAGAGGATCGTTTATAATTGGGAGGGCCACTTAAAAAGGCAGGGTTCAGTGAAGAGCGAGCACTTGGGGGATTGGGGAGAGCCGAATGGAACAAGAGGAAGACCTGGATTTAACCCTTGCTGCTTGATGCAGGCGGATGTTGGTGCTTGTTTTGCAATCTCGGGTTGGGAATGAAAATTGACAATTTTAAGTCAGTGTAATGATTTTAGCGTAAGGTTTTTTAATATTGCTTGATTATTTATTGATGTTCTATTTTATAACTGTTTTAATTCTTTTGATTGAGTAGTGGGCGGCATATAAATTGTATAAATAAATAAATAAATAAATAAATAAATAAATAAATAAATAAATACTATAAAAATCGATTAGGAAGCTATGGGAAAGCAGCAGCAGGGCGGGCTCCCTGGACGCTTTTTTCTTTCTTTCTTTCTTTCTTTCTTTCTTTCTTTCTTTCTTTCTTTGGCACAAGTCTTTTCTATCGCCTGGCTGAGGTTTGCATCTGCACGATGGGCGCCTCCCAACCAATCAAACCCCCCCACCCCCCAATCCTCTCACCCTCCTCGGCGTCCTTATTTGTGTTGTGTCGTTACAGTCGTGACCGACTCTTCGTGACTCCATGTCCATAGTAAGACAATAAAGCTTTGGCTTATCATGGCACTGCTTTGCCCATCCTCTGGTCCATAATTGCCCCAGCCAATAGCACTTGGTCAGTGACTGATCCTCCAAATCTATACCAATACCAGAGATGTGTATTGTTTGTGTTGTGTCGTTACAGTTGTGACCGACTCTTCGTGACCCCATGTCCATGGAGTTTTCTTGGCAGGAATACTGGAGTGGTTTTGCCAGTTCCTACCCGAGGCGCCTACAGCACCTGGTATTCCCTGGTGGTCTCCCATCCAAGGACTTTCCAGGGCCGACCCTGCTTATTAGCTTCCTAAATCAGGCGAGATCGGACACCGAATCCTCCTCTTAGGGGCTTTTCACACGACCCCTAAGATCCGCTGGTCCCTTAAATTCGGACCAAAGATCTTAGGGGTTCCTTGCTCTTCCTTCCTCCCCACCAGAGAAAGAGGGGGGGAAATGCAGCTCACCTGGAGGAGCTTCCCGTTTCTCTTCCGTTTCTCTTCTGCTTGCTTTTTTTCCCTCCCACCTCTTCTCTTAAAGGGGCAGGAGGCAAAAAAAACACAAGCAGAAGCCAGGAGACCAGATTAAATCCGGACCTGGGGATTTTCACCCACCTCAAGCAGGTACAAGAAAGTGCAGCTGGGTTGCGCTTAGGTGGGCGGGGTCGCACTTAATTGTCTGCAAAGTCCGGAGCTGGTGGGAAAACACTTGTAAGGTCCGGACCTTGCAGCCATTTCCTGCGGAGCTTAGGGCTCGTGTATAAAGGCCCTGGATTTCCTCCCTGGGAAAAGCGTCCCGGAGCTCCCCCTGGTGGCCGCGTCCGCCGGCCTCCTCGCCCTGCGCCGGCGCCTGCCTCTCTCTGGCGCCCTCCAGCGGCCCAGCGGGCGGCCACCTCCCCACCCACCCTCACTCCACCCCAACAGCCCAGGAAGGAAGGAAGGAGCGAGGCAGCCAGCCAGCCAGCCAGCAAGCGTGCAAGGCAAGCAAGCAAGCAAGCAAAAGGGTGCCGGCGCTGGGCAGGGCCAAGCCAAGCCAAGCCAAGCCGGGCCGGGCCAGGCCGATCCTCTTCCTGGCGTGGCTGCTGCTGCTGCTGGTGGTGGTGGTGCTTGAATCATCCGCCCATGGATTTCACATAGCCTCCCCCCCCCCTCCAGCTAGCTCGCCAGCCGCAACGCGCCCAGTCGCCGTGCCTTCCAGCCCTTGGGATTCCTCTCCGGAGCCCCGGCTTGCTCCGCGCGGCTCCCTTCCCTTCCTCCCCTCTTCCCTTCCCTTCCCTTCCCTTTTCCTTTTCCTTTGGCCATCCTCCTTCCTTCCCTCCCATGGCGTCGCCCGGCGGCGGCGGCGGCCCCTCCGACGTGGCTTCGGCTTCCAGCGCTTCGCTCTTCCGCCTCCGCCACCTCCGCCTGGGGTTGGATTTGCGGCCCGAGGCCCGCGCCCTGGCCGGCTGCCTGGTGCTGGAGCTCTGCGCCCGGAGGGCCACTGCCTCCGCCTCCGCCTCCACCTCTTCGGCTGGCCCCGACGGCCCTGGGGAAGAAGAGGAGGAAGAAGAAGAAGAAGAAGAGGAGGAGGAGGAAGGAGAAGAGGAGGAGGAAGAAGGAGAGGAAGAGGAGAAGCCCCCTCCCCAGCAGCGCCCCCGCCCCCGCCCCCGCCGGGCTTTGGTGCTCGACACCCACCCGGCCTTGCGGGTCTCCTCGGTGGCCTTCCGAGCCTTCCCGGCTGGGGAGAAGCGCTGCGGCTTCATCTTCCCTTCTGGGGGGTATCCTCCGGCCGCCCCCGCTCCTTCTGGCCCCGGGGGCGAGGCTAAACCGGGGCCCCCTAGCCCGGGATTAGGAGGAAAGGGCGCCCCCGCGCAAGCCGGGACCCGCGGGTGTTCAGCTCCCTCGGAGCTGGAGAAGGTCGGGGCGCCCCCTGGCGGCTTCTTCCCGGCGCCCCCGGCTCGCTGCCCTTCGCCCCACTGCTCCTCAGGGCGGGCGGGTTGCCCCTCGCCCACCCCGGCCTCGGACTCTCACCCCCACTGCCCCCTCAGCACCCCTTGCGCACTTTCAGCCTTTGGGTCCGGTGGCTTGGGGCCCCCGCCGCCCCCAGGTCTGGACCTGGCGGGGGGCTGCCCCCTGGGACCCCTAGCCGAGCCCCATTCCCTCTGTCCGGGGGGCGCCTTCCCCTCCGCCCTCCGCCGCCGCCATGGGTGCTCATCCCTGGCGCAGGAGGACCCTGACCACCCTTGTCCCCCCTCTGGGGCTCACGGGGTGGAGGCCCCCTCCTTCCACCCCCAGGGTGCCCCCCTGGGGTCGGGGGACCCCCACACAAGCTTCCCTGGTCCGGCTAGCCCTCTTCACCCCCTGCCCGGCCTGGCCTCTGACTTCCCATCGGGTCCTGAGCTGCCCCCTCCACCCATCCCCACCTTCCCCGAACCCGCCCCATCCTCCCTGCCCCCGTGCCCCCTTTTCTTCAGGGTAGACCCCTTCACCGACTACGGCTCGGCCCTCACCATCACCTTGCCATCCTCCCTGGAACTGCACCAACCCTTCCAGCTCATCATCCAGTACACCACCCTCGATGCGCCAGCTGTAAGTAACCCCCTTAGAGAAACTTGCCTGTTTTTCTATCTTATCATTTATTTACTTATTTGAAAAACATTTTTTACCCGGCCTTTCTCCTTGGAAAAAGGACCCAAGGCGGCTTGTGGTGTTGAACGACGGCGTTTAAAGTTGAAGACGAGGAGCGAACAACGGGTGTTGACGACATTAAAGGCAGTATTTCAAGCTAAGAACAAGGAGTGTGGATGGAGGCATCTGAGGTCATTATAGTCAAGAACAGGAAGGAAACAAATGTAGAATAAATAAAATGCACTATTTACTGCATTTAAACCCTGCCTTTCCACTACCAAGGAGCACTTTGAGGCAGTTTATAATCTTCATACAAGACTTAAAAACAAATAAAACCTAGTTCTAGCTGCAATGTGTCATAAAATCAAGTTCAAAAGGCCATAGTAAAAACCATTAAAATTTGCTGCCATCCAAAGGTTGACTTGGAAGTGAGGGAATGAGACACCTACATCTGGTGGCCCTACGCCCGCAGGCATGTCCAAACTTTGGCCCTCCAGATGTTTTGGACCACAACTCCCAGAATTCTGAGCCTAGATTGCCAGTGACAAAGGACTCGAGGAGTTGCGGTCCAAAATATCCTGAGTGCCGAAGGTTTGCCCCCACTGACCTAGGGAATTTAAAAAAAAAATAGGATGGCCCCTTGATAGCAATTAGAGATGGGCATGACCAGAAAAAATGACGTTTCGAGTTTTCGTTTGTCGTGATGGGTCCGTTTCGGCTCGTTTCCGTGTGTCGCGATAATTTTCAAAAATTTGTCGTTTCCGTTTGTCGATTGTCGTTTCCACCGCGATTTAGCGCGATTTGACGTCCCAGTGAGCATGGGGGCGTCCCGCAATCAGGGCCAGCGCTAGGTGTTTCTGCGCCCTAGGCGGCGGGCGGCGGGGGGGAGGTGCGGGCAGGCGGCGGTGGCAGGGGGCCATGGGCGGGCCGTGACAGCGGCAGGGGGAGGCGCGGGTGGGCGAGCGGGCGGCCGGTGGCCGCAGGTCCCGCAATGACCCAGACTAGCAGGCGGAAAACACTTTAAAGTTGGGTAATTAGCGATACAAGACCACTGAATTTAAGCAGATGGCAGCATGGTTGAAGAATAGGGTGAAGGAACTCAGAAAGACAAACATTGTTTCTTCATTAAAAGGTAGCCCCTTGGGCCAAACAAAATAATATATAAATGCAAATATAGGTGATGCTTTTATAGAGCACTGAAAGACCAGACAATAAACGAGCTTTTGTGGATTAAACGTTACTTCCTCAGATTTGTGCCCGTGTGAAGAATGTCAAGTCCAAAGCTTAAGGTCTAAACATGCATGCAAGTACTGTATGGATATTGTTGGGCCAGTTGATCTTAGATGTGAAATCCAGCAGTATTTGGCATGATGGTGTTTCTCTTAGCTGAAAGCCAGGTATCTGGCTGCTGTTTTATGGTTACAGCTAAACGGTGGACTTGTCCATCTCGGGGAATAAGAAACTTGAGCTCTGTTAAAAGAGATGCAAGCTGTCCAATTCACGAGGTCCAAAATAATCAATCAATCAATCAATGGAGGAGCATATAGCTAGAAATAATAAAATGAGCCGCAGGTGTTCTTTGAATTGCCAGAAGGATGAAACTGTGGAGGAAGACAGTTGAACTGTGAAATAGGTCATTAAAGATGTGCTAAAAGAAAACAAGGCATTTTTGGAGAATTGCAAAAAAAAAACCCCAAACAATCAATAGCCACAGTGGTCCTTTCCCAGCCTGGGAGCCTTGTGGCCATTTGTGCTGCAGAGATGAACTTTTATGATTTGTTCAGAACCATTCATTGGGGCGGGGTAGCATCTGGTGGGCAGCTGTTCAAGAAACGTGCAGCTACTGATAAATAAAAACATGTGTCCCCTGTACTAAAATCTTATTTATTTTATTTATTTATTTTCAGATTTATATACCGCTCCTACTTCCCAAGCAAGAACTCAGGGCGGTTCACATAAATTTTTTTAAAAAAAGATGGCTAAGAACAGGGGCAATCACAAAAGCAGTCCAAGCGCGCATAAGAAGGCCGGGACAAAGAAAGAAAAAATAAATTCCCTAGTCATTGTTGAAGGCGTCCCTGAAAAGCAGGGTCTTTAAGCCTTTCTTAAATGACGCCAACCACGGAGCCTGCCGTAAGTCGCTCGGTAAGCTGTTCCAAATGGACGGCCCCACCACCGAGAAGGCCCGCTTGCGAGTGCTCGTTTTGCGGGCCTCCTTCGGGGGGACGGTCCGGAGCGAAAGGGCCAAAGATGAACGGGTGGGTCGGGCCGGATCTAATTGTCGGGGGAGGCGCTCTGCCAAATAATCAGGGGCCAAGCCATGGAGGGTAACAGAGGTAGACGCAGTAGTCTTGCATAGAAAAAACAACAACGTAGAGTTTATCTGGAAGTTGAGTCATGGCAACTAGACTTCTTTTCTTTGAGAGATTGAAGCAGACTGACAAAGCTGTTTGGATGAGCATCGAACTGTTTCAATCTCTCAAGAAAAGAAGTCCAGTTGCCATGACTCAACTTCCGGATAAACTCACCTGGATGACTGAGAATCATCACAGAAACATAGAACATATAGTGGCACCTTTTTGTTAAATTTCCTTTTGCTTCGCAGCCAGTTCAAAAATCCACATGAATAAAAGGTCGTTGCATTTTTACATGTCTTTAGATTTTATTTCCCTCTAAATGCCCATCATATAGTTTTCTTATTTTACCTTGAAATGGTTTTTTTGGGGGGGAGGCCTTTTTTCTGCCGTTCTGTTTTCAGTTAGGATGAAGGGCAGATCAGAACTATTTCAACAAATAAATAATAAAATGGTGAGACATATTATAATAATAACAACAACACCATTATTATTATTAATTATTATTATTATTATTATTATTATTATTATTATTATTATTATTATTATTATTATTATTATTATTATTATTATTATTATTAACCAGCATAGTGGATACTACTACTACTACTACTACTACTACTACTACTACTACTACTACTACTACTACTACTACTACTACTACTAATAATAATAATAATAATAATAATAATAATAATAATAATAATAATAATAATAATAATAAAGGAACTAGCATTTGGATTCTGGGGTCATGCACTGTAATCACTGTCCTATTTTTTGCCAACATCTGGAAATCATCATTTGCAACTTGTGAGCCAAAATTGTGGATTTGTATTTTGAAAATATATTTGCTAGACACCAGGCCAGGTTGGCTCGCATTGTTGCTGTGTACAATGGGTGTTCAGGGAGAATATCATTTTTAATAACCTCCCCTCATCCTATGGCATTAAATATCATTTTTTCCCCAAAACAGCTCTCTGCTTTTTTGCCAGTTATCCTTGTACTTGCCTGTTTCTCCCAATTTTTTTGTTTTGTTTTCCATATGGTCTTTGGATGAACAGAAGTGTTCTTCTGTTTAAATAATAGATTCGTTATTGCTCAGTTCAGCACCTGGAGTGGGTAGCTTCAGATGGGGCATTAGATGAAAGCATTTCCATCCTTAAAGTATTTTCCATAACCTAAAGAAGACTGAGTAATCTGCAGCAATAAATCTCATTGCTCTGCTTTGGGGCATTATTTGACTTAATAATAACGTATTTCCATCAGTGTGCGTAATGTTTTATGGAGTGTGGGAAGACAGATTCCTGCCTTGAGGAACTTGCAGACTTAAACTTTTGACCTGGATGAAAGAAGAAAATAGAAATCATGATAAAGAGAAGCCCCTGTTCAGATGTTGTTCTCAAAGGGGGTTGTCGCGGGTGTAGGGGTTGCTCATTCGCTTATCCCAGGGGTGTCCAAACTTCGGCTCTCCAGATGTTTTGGTCCACAACTCCCAGGATTCCAAGCTTGTATTGCCAATGACAAAGGACTGTGGGAGTTTTGGTCCAAAACATCTGGAATGTCGAAGTTTCTTTTTTAGAAATCTTTGTATTAATCTCTCCTGTTCTGTATGGAGAAGGAAGATCAGAGTGGGATCTTCTCTGCATACTAGAACCCAAGCCGTGTTGTGTGATGATCGAGCAAGCCTGGGGATGACATGGAGGCCTCTTCTCATGCTCACAGAAGTCCTCTTTAAACCCTTCTGTTGTGTGTGGAAAAGTAGAGTAGGTGAAAAACAAGGAATATCCATACATACCGAGCTAAATTTTGAGCCACCAAAAATTATATGCATCCATAGCCCCCCAAAGTGTAACCTTAATAAAGTATCCTGACATAGCATCAAGAAATCTACCAGTCCCACCCAAATTTCTTACATTGGGATGCTTTTGGTGACCACCTTGAGACCAGGCCTTCTCTGTGGTGGTCACGTTGGTTTGGAAGTCCTTTCCACCTGAGGTGCGATGGGCCCCATTCCTCCTTGGTTTTGCGAGACAAATGAAGATCTAAAGATCTGACTGTTTTTTCAAGCCTTTCACAGCCTTTCCCCAAATTAATTAATTTGCTTTTTTGATTAATTCTATTTTGTATCCATAAACTTCTCTCTTGCATCACCTATTATACTTGTCATTTTATTGTCTTTTGAGAGTTATTGTATTGTGTATGATGCCTTATTTGTATTTCCATTCCTGTTTTTATTATTATGTTATATTAGTTCATCTTGTTTCATTTTGCCATCCAGAGTAGTGGCCCTGCCACTATTTGGGTGGGATAAAAAAAGGTAAATAAATAAATAAATAAATTCCTTTTAGAAGACTCTTCTAAAACACTGGTTGGCAGCATATATAAAAACGGATCAGAAACCAATAGCATACATTCCACAATAAGTTTCTGACCAGCCACCACAAATGCCCAAATAAACATGTGTAAAGGCAAAAGTTAGGATCAAATGCACAAAATGCCAAAGTTTGAGAGTGTTATAGTGATTTATGTACAAAAATGGTTACAACCATTTGAAGAGTTTGAAACCAAACATCCACCACAGCATGTGTATTGAGAAAAGCTGGTACATATACAGTACAGTGGCCAATAACAATATTAAGCATAGAACCTCCATATATACAAACAATGAACCCTTAATAGAACAGATAGATCTAGATCAGTGTTTGCCAATCTGGAGTTTATGAAGCTTTTTTGATGGGTTGTGTCACAGCCATTGTTAAATAATTTCTTCTTTGATCTTTCAGGTAAGAAGATAATAAAGTTAGTGCCTATATGTATGTAGGAGGAACAGGCCTTTTGGGGGAGAAAGCAGCCTCTACTTTCTAAGAAGGGATGGCTTTACCTCACAAAAAATGCCTTTTTATGTAAATATGGTGGCAGGGTCAGAGTTTTTCTTTGGCCATGGCTTGAAAAAGGTTGAGAACCACGGATCTAGATAATGATAGAATATAATACTCTGAACAGTAGGACTCAGTATTTGTGGTTTCGTTTATCCATGGTCTGACAATATAATACAATATAGAGATGGGTGTTTTATTTCAGAAGGAGGCTGGTTCTGAAATGAAACATGCCTGCACAGTTGGTATTCGGAACCCAGGCCCACCTTCTGGAATAAAATCAATCACTGTCTTAACTTGTTTTACCTTGTGCGGGGCAAAATTCCAACCAGGAAGCAGCCTCCGATGTGTCATCTTTCCCTCTCCCTGGCGCTGGCCAATCAGGACTTATGCAAGGACATACATCATCCCGCCTCCTTGTCTGACTAGCCAGCGCGAGGGAGAGGGAAAGATGGTTGGAATATCTCTCAGCACGAATTACAGCAAGGTCAGACAATGGTTGATTTTGTTCCAGAGGGTGGGACTAGATTCCGAACGCCAGCAGTGCTGGCATGTTTCGTTTCAGAACCAGTCCCCTTCTGAAATAAAACACCCATCTCTAATACAGTATGTAGTGACTAAAATGTTTTTTCCGTTTTTTTCCTGCCCTTTACTAGATTATATATTTAGCATTCGCTATTATCTACAGATTTCAGTATCTGTGCCCCCCCCCGAACCAATACGTATTGATAAAGCTGGCAGATGTACGGCTAAATGTTTATTATTTATTTATTATTTCTGGGGGGCTTTTCTTTGTTTGTTTAGAAGACACAAGGGGCCCCTGCAAGCTATTGCTCCTGGATATTTCTAGATATGATGGATTAACCCCCTTTTTACCTCACAATAATTGTGAGGGGGATCTAGTGGGAGCCTGGGGATTAAGAAGAGGGCTGCAAACAGCTTGCAGGGCACCTGATCACACACAGACCACACATACTTGGAAGGGTTATTACAGGCATCCTAAGTGTTGCTGCTGCTGCTGTTGTTGTTGTTATTATTATTATTAGGTCACAGAGCCGGTTGTCCTTCATTGTCATGTTAAATGGCCTGGAATCAGATTGGCTCCTTGCAACCTGTGTGAATCTAGCTTGGGGCTGTGTAGAATATTTGCTGAAACCTGTCCTCCACCCCTATTATTCCCAATGTTTGTTATAATGCTCCTCATAACAACTTTTTGAAGGGCGTTTTTAAATGTGTCCCTCGTGTTTCGTTTTGTGTAGCTGCCCAGAGTAGTGTCCTACTGCTGATTGGGTAGGGTATATAAGCCAAATAAATAAATGCACAAATAAATAAAATTTCCTCCCTCATTTTAGAAAGATACTCCTATAGATTTCCCCTCCCTTAATTGCTCGCCCCCCTTTGTACTAAACCAAGTGGTAGTGGTTGGTTTTTAGTAAAACAACAACAACCGAACCATAAGCTGTTTAGATCCCAGCTACGTGGGTCATGAACCACTTGTTTCTGCCATTGCTTGCTTTTCTTGAGAACAGAACAAGCCACGCTTGTCCATCAGGTTATAAAAAGAGACACTGGAATGCCCTTTTCTCTCTGCAGCCTCTTGGAAGGTTGCCCGCGATCCGGGCAGCCGGAGACCTCTGTGCCATTTCGTTGGAGCTGTTGATGCGGCTCTGGATCAATCGATCTCCTGTTTTTTGCGGGCTCCTTTCTCTTCTTCCAAAGGAGTGGCCGTAAACTGTGAGGCCGAAGAGTCCAGAGACCCTGGCTTTGCAGCTTTTGGGTCAAGGCAGAAACAAACAGATGTTCCGCTACCTTCCCATCCAGTGATAAGTCTGTTTGAATTACGCAGTTTGGGCCTCCTCTGTTATTTCGGGCTTAGCATTTCCAAACAGCCGCTGGGAAAGGATTTCAGAAAGGGCACCAGTCCACCAGTTGCTGATATTGGTGACTGTTTGGACAGAAAAAACAAGCTGGCAGGAGAGGAAGAGGATTGGTAGAAAGAAGAGGTGTCTTTTTAGGAGTGAACTGGCCGTGCTATTTTTCCCCCCCAACACAAAGATGGATCATTGAGTCAGAATTTAAAAATGTGAAATGCAACGTGATTGGTTTTGGGAGACAAATGAAGATCTAAAGATCTGACTGTTTTTTCAAGCCTTTCACAGCCTTGCCCCAAATTAATTAATTTACTGTTTTGATTAATTCTATGTTGTATCCATAAACTTCTCTCTTGCATCACCTATTATACTTGACATTTTATTGTCTTTTGAGAGTTTTTGTGTTGTATATGATGCCTTATTTGTATTTCCATTCCTGTTTTATTATTCTGTTATATTGCTTCATCTTGTTTCGTTTTGACACCCAGAGTAGTGGCCCTGCCATTATTTGGGTGGGACAAAAATGTAAGTACGTAAGTAAGTAAGTAAGTACAGTGGACCCTTGTATAACAAACAGCTTGTATAACATAAAATTTGTACAACGTAAAAATTCCGGAGATCGGGGAAATTTGCTTAACATAATCACCTATGGGGAAAATCCGTACAACATAAAAATGGGATTACTCTGCTTTCAATGCATTCCTATGGGAAATTGTATAAAGGAAAATTTGCTTAACATAATTTCCTTTGGAACGAATTAATTCCTTTATACAAGGTACCACTGTAAGTAAGTAAGTAAGTAAGTAAGGGCGTTTATACATGACCCCTAAACTCTGGGGCAAATGGCTCCCAGCTCCGGAGCTTAAAAATGTTTACCCACCAGCTCCGAAGTTAACAGGAAATTAAGTGTGACCACGCCCACTTTAGCGCGTCCCAGCGCACCTTTCAAGTACCTGCTCTTTGGAGGTGAAAATTATTTGATCCGGTGTAACGATAGTGAGTGCGGGGCTCTCCTTGCTTCTGTTTGTTGTTTTTTGGCTCCCGCCCCTTTAAGAGCTACTTTTACAGAGACAAGAGGCAGAACGGAGGTGAGCGGCATGCTTTTCTTTCTCTTTTTCTCCCTCCCCTCACGCAGCCAGCAGCCAGGAAGTGCGGAGGGGGTGGGAACGCAGGAAGAGCGATGAACCCCTAAGATCTCTGGTCCGAATTTAAGTGGCCAGCGGATCTTAGGGGTCGTGTAAAAAGGCCCTAAGTAAGTAAGTAAGTAAGTAAGTAAATAAATAAATAAACAAATACCTTTTAGACAACACTTCTAAAGCACTGGTTGGCAGCATATATAAAATAGATCAGAAGCCAATAGCATACATTCCAAAGTAAGTTTCTGACCAGCCACCACAAATGCCCAAATAAACATTTGTACAGGCAACAGTTAGGATCAAATACACAAAATGCCAAAGTTTGAGAGTGTGTTATAGTGATTTATGTAAAAAAATGGTTACAATTACAGTGCTACCTTGGTATAAAGGAATTTATTTGTTCCAAATGAAATTATGTTAAGCAGATTTTCCTTTATACAAATTTCCCATAGGAATGCATCGAAAACAGAGTTGTCCCAGCCATTGTTAAGCAATTTCTTCCTTGATTTGTTGGGTCATCTTAAGGAGAAAGGCGGCGGCACAATTTTTTTAATAATAAGATTTAAAACAAATCTGCTGCAAAAAGCCATGTTACATTAAGTGTGTCTATTGCTGTGGCTGCTGAAAGGCGTGGTGATGATCGTTAGAACAGCTTAGTGTCATTGCTGCACATCCCACTGAACACAGAAAATAAGTTTATTAAGCGTAATTTTAGCTTTGTAAGTGTACATATTACCCCATGGTAAGCTGCTGGTCTATGGTCCCTGCTAAGTGAGGAGATGTCAGATGCTGTCCTGGATTTCTGATCAGGTCCTGTAATTGGATTTGTCACTATTTGGTCGGACTGCGCAGGTGACCAGATGTGGTTCCTGGCAGCAACCTTCTACAGATACCATTTGGAAAACACCAGACATGCAGGTGCAGAAGAGAGTGACTAAAATGATTACTGGGCTGGGGGACCTCCCTTATGAGGAAAGGCTAAAACATTTGGGCCTCTTTAGTCTGGAAAAAAGGCGATTGAGGGGGGATATGATTGAGACGTACAAAATAATGCAGGGCATGAGTAAAGTGGATAGAGGGACGCTATTCTCCCTCTCACAAAATACCAGAACTAGGGGACATCCACTCAGACAGGGTTGGGAGAGTGAGAACAGACAAAAGAAAATATTTTTTCACCCAGTGTGTTGTTAGTCTGTGGAACTCCCTGCCACAGGATGTGGTGATGGCATCTGGCCTGGATGCCTTCAAAGGGGGATTGTACAGATTCCTGGAGGAGAAGTCCATCACAGGTTACAAACCATGATGGAGATGTGTAATCGCCAGGCTTAAAACTAGGGTCCTTCAAGGGCCAGTTGCAGGGGAGTGTTATCAGGAGACAGAGATCTAGTCTCGTGTGCTCCCAGAGGCATCTGGTGGGGCCACTGTGAGACACAGGAAGCTGGACTAGATGGGCCTTTGGCCTGATCCAGCATGGCTCTTCTTATGTTCTTATGTTGTAACAGGTTTCCTCAGAGAAGCAGGGACGAGGGGAGATGGAGTAAGCATTAGGGGAAAACAGGGTGGATTTGATTTAAATCAAATTGTTTTAAATTTGTAAAAAAACATTTTTTTTGTAATTTAAACAAAACAATTAACAAGTAAATAACTCGTTATTTAAACATTTATTTAAAAAAATCATTGATCTTTATCCACCCTGCTGGGGAAAACACAGGAGGGGTTTATAATAGAAGATGAATTTGATTGGAGCCCCACCCCTGTCATTGAGCCAAGCAGGAGATTAGACATTATAAAAGCCTCAACTGGAAACATCTGGGTTACCGGCTGACCTTACGCACGCGGTATAGGAAAAAATCTCCCTCATCATGTGGAGTTATTCAGTATAAACAGTGATTGCTGTGTAATGTACCCAGCAGCCATAGATGCAAGTCCTGTTTCTCCATCTGTTGCTTTGGATTTTGCATTTTAATTTTGCACACGATCGCACATTGCGGTGCTGGTTGGAGACTGGACCACCAGAGCATATCATAGTTCCCACCCTTGAGAAAAATGAGAATTCCCCTGCCCTTGCCCCCGAGGCATTGTCAAGAAAGACAAATGAGAGCGGGAACCAAGCTTCTTACTGCTACACAGAGAAAGCATTCATATCCTTAAAAAAAATTAACCACAGCTGGAGACGGTTGTTTTGATTTGCAAAGTCACCACGAAGGCAGAGCTTAAGGAGGAAGGTAAAGCATATAGTCTAGCTTGCAGGACCATAAAACATATAGGAATGCCCCCCCCCCAAAAAAAAACTCCTGCGCTGCTAGTGCAAAATAAAATGCAGGTCAGAAGGCCAGAATGACAGACCCACTGAATGCTTACTTAAAGCACTAAATAAAACAGCCAACATTATAATGCCATTGCACAAAACGATAGTAAGGCCCCACCTGGAGTATTGTGTACAATTCTGGTCACCGCATCTCAAGAAAGACATAGTGGAACTGGAAAAGGTGCAGAAGAGAGCGACTAAAATGATTACTGGGCTGGGGCACCTCCCTTATGAGGAAAGGCTAAAACATTTGGGGCTCTTTAGTCTGGAAAAAAGGCGCCTGAGGGGGGATATGATTGAGACGTACAAAATAATGCAGGGCATGAGTCAAGTGGATAGAGGGAAGCTCTTCTCCCTCTCCCAAAATACCAGAACTAGGGGACATACACTCAAATTGAGAGCTGGGAAAGTGAAAACACAAAATAAAATATTTTTTTATCCAGCATGTTGTTAGTCTGTGGAACTCCCTGCCACAAGATGTGGTAATGGCATCTAGCCTGGATGCCTTCAAAAGGAGATTGGACAGATTCCTGGAGGAAAGGTCCATCACAGGTGACAAACCAGGATGGAGATGTGTCGTCTCCAGGCTTAAAACCGGGGTACTTCAAGGACCAGAGGCAGGGAAGTGGTATCAGGAGACAGAGATCTAGTCTGGTGCGCTCCCAGATGCATCTGTGAGATACAAGAAGCTGGCCTAGATGGGCCTTTGGCCTGATCCAGCATGGCACTTCTTATGTTCTTATGTGCTTAATTTATAAAGGCTTTTAAATACAATTCATGGAGAGGTAACCTGAGAAAAGGAAAATTGTACAGGATACTTGAAGCAGCATACTTAGAGTGTCCATCCACAGACACAGGAGAACGTCGTCTGCCCTTGCTTTATATCACTTTCTTGAATAAATGACCCAAATGCTATCTCCTTCAATCCTTGGCTTTGTGTTTATTTCCATCTTTTTTTTTTTCATGTGTTCCTTCTTGTCCCATCAGATCTGGTGGCTAGATCCGGAGCTGACGTATGGTAATGCCAAACCATTTGTCTTCACTCAAGGCCATTCAGTATGCAATCGCTCCTTCTTTCCCTGCTTTGACACACCAGCAGTGAAATGTACCTACTCGGCCACAGTCAAGGTACCATTTATTGATGGATGCATTGGTGTGAAGTTGTTTTTAAGGCCATGGCAGAAAGCCAACAAAGGGAGGTTGGGTCTTCAGAGCTGTCTTGAAGAGTGTTGGAGAAGGGACTTGCTAAACCTCCAACAGAAGCTGATTCCAGAGTTGTTTGTTTTGTGACTTAAAAGAGTCTCTCCTTTAGTTGTGAGTTTTTTGGGCTGTTTGGCCGTGTTCTGGAAGGTTTTCTTCCTGATGTTTCGCCAGACTATTTTCCTGCATAGGACAAGTTTCCTCAACTTTGAAAACCCAAGTCTCACTCACTTTATAACCCAGAGCTCAGAGAGAACCCCTAGTTCCCCGAGCTCCTTGCCCTCTGAAGATGCCGGCCACAGAGCCTGGCGAAACGTCAGGGAGAAAAACTTCATGGTCAACAGGCCGAAAAACTCACAACAACTATCAGATCCTGGCTGTGAAAGCCTTCGAGAATACAGTCTCTTCCTTTCCCCCCCACCAACTTAGAGCCTGTCCTCACTGGCATATCATGCTATATGGTATATGGTTCCCTGATAGAACTGTTTGACATGGGTGAACTGGTCCATTTTAGATCTGCTAGTGCCTAGGCTCGTGGCCATCCTAGTGCCTTGCAGAATAAAATTCTCTAGCTCATCACTGTCTTATCTGAAGAAACACTATGTTTTATCAGTTCCGAATCACCCACTGTTCAGCTTTATTAGGTGCTGCAGGTTTTATAGAATCCATGGAAGAATGGGGTTGGAAGGGGGGCCCATAAGGCCATTGAGTTCAACCCCCTGCTTAATGCAGGAATCCAGATCGAAGGATACCTGCCAGGTGGTTGTCTACTTTTCTTTTGAATGCTTTTGGTCATTGGTTCCATTGTTGTACAGTCACCCCCTGCCATGTCGCAGTTCAGATACTGCGGTTCCACTACATTGCAGGATCGCAGTACCTGCACCTCGGAGCTGCGCGGTGGGGCGGCAGGGGGCAATCGGGTCGTTCCACTCTGCCCCCTGCGCTCCTCTGAGAAGTCTCGGAGCCACGGGGGGGGGGGCGATCCGGTCGCTCTGCGCCACCCCCCGCGCTCCTCCGAGAAGCCTCGGAGCTGCGTGTGGAGGCAGCGGGGGTGATCTGGTCGCTCTGCGCCAACCCCGCGCTTCTCCGAGAAGCCTCAAACAGGCACGCGGTCGCCTCCCCCCACCCCCAGGCCCCACCCCACCCACTTCCGCATATCGCAGATTTTCATGCATCACGGGTGGGGTGGGTCCCTAACCCCCGCGATCGGCGGGGTGTGTGTGTGACTGTACTGCTCTAACAGCTAAGAAGTTCCCCCCCCCTAATGTTCAGCCTAAATCTGGTTTCCCGTAACTTGAGTCCATTATGATGTGTCTGAGAAAAGGAATTTTAAAAAAACCATCTTCCTATTGCCCTTTCTCCATACCACTTATATGATGTCCATATGAATCCTATATCTCTCTTTTCACTTGCCTTTTTTTACTTTGAAACAGCGGCTTTAGGGGTTGTAACCTAACCCCCTGGGAAGTACTTGTATAGTTTGGTTGCCCTTTGCTCTTTCTCTTCAGACTTCTCCTAGGTCCACAGTGGTTCTCAACCTGTGGGTCCCCAGGTGTCCCTGGACTGCAGCTCCCCAAAATCCTGGCCAGCTCAGCTAGTGATGAAGACTTCTGGGAGTTGCAGTCCAGGAACATCTGGGGACCCACAGGTGGAGAACCATTCTCCTAGGAGAAGCTTGAAGAGAAAGAGCAAAGGGCAACCAAACTATACAACTACTTCCCAGTTAACAAGTACTGCCTCAGTTAACACACACACAAAAAGCCGGTTTAAGAAAATAAATTATTGGAAATGGGGATGCCGTGGTTTTAAGAAAAAAATTCAGTGCAATTCTCCGGTTTGCCTTTTTTCTGACTTCCGGAATGGGTTAATGGGTTTTCAGTGCATTCCTAGGGAAATTGCATTTCGGTTTATGAATTTTTTGCAATATGAAATGGCCCGGAGAATGAATTAATTACTTAAACCGAGGTACCACTGTACATAAGTACAGTTAAGAAGCTTAAAGGTTCCTCCCACCCATATGTGCTAGTCACGTCCAGTTCTAGGGGTGGTGTTCATCTCCGTTTCCAAGCCAAAGAGCCAGTGTTGTGCAAGTCCGTGGCCATGTGGCCGGCATGGCCCAACACATTTCTGTGCACGGAACACTGTTTCCCTTCCCACTTTTTACAGCGATACCTATTTTTCTACTTGCATGTACATGCTTTTGAACTGCTAGGCTGGCAGGAGCTGGGGTGATCAGCGAGAGCTCGCTCCGCTGCGTGGCGCCCGGGATTCGAACCTCTGAGCTGCCGACTTTGCAGTCAACAGTTTTCAGCGCTCTAGCCCACTGAGCCACCACACCCCTTACATAAGTATAGTAGGCTGTGTATAAAGCAGGTGTGGATTGAGTGGAACTGCTAGATAGCTCAGCGGTTGAGGTCTCTGGATGTACTAAGCCTTAGGATCCCTTCTAGCTTTACAGCACCAAGATGATAGTGACGGTAATGATGGGAACAGAATTTTGAGTCCAGAGCATTAACATCAACATGACTTGTGAAAATGCAGATACAGTAGGACCCCCGTATCCACTGATTCATTATCCGCTGATTCAGTTATCCACGTTTGGCAGAGAAAAAAAATTAAATAATTCAGCAGCCACAAAGCAAGCCACTGTCACAAAGAGCAGCTGTAAAGCAAGCTACTGTCATAAAACAGCAGCCGTAAAGCAAGCTATTGTCACAAAGAGCAGCCATAAAGCAAGCTACTGTCTCAAAACCGCAGTCATAAAGCAAGCTTCTGTCAGGAAAAAGGAGCTTGGAGGTGGGTGGGCAGGTGTTCTTTCTTATCCACGGTTTTCACTATCCACAGGGAGGCCTGGAACCAATCCCCAGCGGATACTGGGGTCCTACTGTAGAATGTTTCTTAACCAGCCTGTGGCCTGGCCTGTACGTGGATCATGACTGCCTTGTGTGTGTGTGTTTGTTTGTGTGTGTGTTGGTTTTTGCAGGCACCGGCCGGCATGCAGGTCTTGATGAGCGCAACTCAGAGTACTTATGAGGAACAAGAGGGTGTATACCAGTTCTACATGGAATACCCAATCCCTGCCTACCTGGTGGCACTTGTGGCAGGGGACCTTGTCGCTGCAGATGTTGGCCCGAGGTGAGCGGTGCTTTTTCTTTCATGTGAGGAGATGTTTGGGGGTTTGTTGACCAGGGATGAGTCGTCGTAGCTGTGGATCCGGCTCATGCACTGGTTGACCTGCAAGAAATCTGTCATCGAGCCTGACACGATTCTGTTCTGGAGAACTGTGACTTGAGCGCCATCGGTGGTTTATCAGAAGCTTCACTTTGAGTTTTAGATTCAATGTAGATTTTCAGGTAGACGTTTAGAATTTCAAAGAAAGAATTGAAACAGTGTTGTATAATGTTGAACAGCCGGGGAAGAAGGGAGGGAGATGAAAACGGACGGACTCACTAAAGCATTGATTCCCAACCTTCCTAATGCAGCAACCCTTCAATACAGTTCCTCATGTTGTGGTGACCACCTTGCCCTGCTTGGAAGAGGCCACAAGCCCCCTTTGGCAGGCCATTGCCGCAGGTGCCATAGAGAACTTCCCTCTTCAGGCACCCTCAGCCAATCACAGCCTCCAGTGCCATTGACTGACATCTCCTCCAACCTATCAAGCTGTAACTCACTCTTCCCCCCCCCTCCCTCCCCCTCCTCCTCCAGACCCAAGCCATTTGTGGCTTTTTCTTCACTGGCTCATGGCGACCCCTGTGGAATGGTCGTTCGCCCCCCCCCAAGGGGTCCCGACCCCCAGGTTGAGAACCACTGTCCTAAAGGAAGACACAAGCTTGCAAAAACTGAGTGGGGCTGTTCAGGGCAGGGCGTTTTGGAGACCTCTCATTTGGTCATCATGTCAGAAGTGTCTTGATGGCACACTGCAGCAGCAGCAGCAGCAGCAGCAGCAGCAGCAGCAGCAGCAACAACAACAACAACAACAACACAACAACAACAACAACAACAACAACAACAACAACAACAACATGGAATTTTCAAATACTTGAAAGGTAGTCATACAGAGAAGGAGCTGCATCTGTTCTTGATCGTCTCAGGACACATAATAATGGGCTATGAGAAGCCAAACGTTGGTTGAACATTAGGAAAAAGTTCTTCACTGTTAGAGCATATCAGTAACCCCCCGCCGATTGCGGGGGTCAGGGACCCACCCCACCCGCGATCCATGAAAATCTGCAATATGCGGAAGTGGGTGGGTGGATGGGCCTGGGGGGGGGGGGGGGGGGGGGAAATCACGTGCCTGTCCGAGAAGTGTTGCGGTGGCGCGCGCCGGCGGTGGCAGGGGTATCTGACCTCCCACCACCACCTGCCCGTGCCGCTCAAGACTTCTTGTCCGGGCCGTCTCCATTTAAATGCATTGCCAATGAATTTCAATGGAGAAAATTTTCCCCATTGGAAAACATTGGCTCAAGGCTTTCCAATGGGGAAAATTTCTCCATTGAAATCCATTGACTCAATGCATTTCAATAGAGATTGCGCTCCGCACCCGCCGCCCCCCGCACGGCCCCGAGACTTCTCGGAGGGGCCCTGGGGGTGGCGTGGAGCGACCCGATCGCCCCCCGCCGCCCTCCCACGCACCCCCCCCGAGGCTTCTCGGAGGGGGCGGGGGGTGGCGGGGAGCGACCCGATCTCTCCCTGCCGCCCCCCTGCGTGGCTCCGAGGCTTCTCGGAGGGGCCCGGGAGGGTGGTGGGGAGCGAACCGATCCCCCCCCACTGCCCCCCCCCCCCGTGGTGCAGGTACTGCAATCCCGCAATGTAGTGGGACCGCAGTACCTGAACCGCGAAATGGCGGGGGGTGACTGTACAACAATGGAACAGATGCCCTCAGGAGGTGGCGAGTGCTCCAGTGCTGGAGGCGTTCGAGAGGAAATTGGACAGATCCTCTTTGATTTGCATTCCTCCTCTGAGCAGGGGGTTGGACTCGATGGCCTTATAGGCCATTTCTAACTCAATGATTCATTGATTCTGTGATGCTATGAAACCTGCCCACATCATGAAGGTTTACTTGTGCTTTCTTTGCAACAGGAGCAAAGTGTGGACAGAGCCAAGCCTGTTGTCAACAGCCATCAGCAAGCTCTCGGGTAGGGTGGAGCGTTGGATCAGTGCTGCCGAGGACCTGTATGGGCCCTATATGTGGGGCAGGTAAGATTGGGTACATTTGCTTATGTTGCCACTCCCAGATGTTCTCATTTGCATTCACTGGGGATCTGTCTACAGTGACACATTCACTGATTGCATTGTGAATCAGAAACATCAAAATGCTTATGTAGTTATGTAAAGAAAGAGACTCCACCACCCTCACCCTCTGTGGCAGCATATTCTACTGCTGAATAACTCTAACTGCCATGAAGTTCTTCCTAATGTTCAAATGGAATCTCCTTTCCTATAGCTTGAGACCACGTGGGGCAATGGTCTCAAACTACAGGAAAAGAGATTCCATTTGAACATTAAGGGGAACTTCATGACAGTTAGGGCTGTTCAGCAGTGGAAGAGGCTGCCACAAAGGAGGGTGGTGGGGTCTCCTTCTTTGGAGGTTTTTAAGCAGAGGCTGGATGGCCACCTGTCGGGAGTCCTGTGATGGGGGTTCCTGCATGGCAGAGGGATTGGACTAGATGGCCCTTGAGGTCTCTTTCAACTCTATGATTCTGTAATTCTATCCACAAATGGGCTTTAGAGGAAGGGAGGAAGACAAGAAGATGGACCATCTGGTTAAGTCATTCATGGGTGTCTTGATTCGTAGGACGGCAGAAACAGCCCTTGGAAGGGTTTCTGGAAGAAAGCTTTGTGGCCTGTGATGGAAAGAGGCAGGCTGAGTGAGGATGGGTGTAGGAGCAGAGTTGTGCTTGCCTCAGGACCCAGAAAGACCTTACAAGGCAGACCTCCGTGGCTCTCCAAATACTTTAAGGCTTCAAATCCATCAAGTCCTCACCAGCACAACCGCCTCTCTGTCCAGGAATACACGAAAGACCGCTGTTTGTTCATCCCCGTCCTGTGTTCTTGACTTGCCCGTCAAACAAGGCTATATCGTGAGCCCTGTTCTTAAGGGGCAGCAGCGTTCATCTTTGACACTGCATTACATCCATCACCTTTTATTGGGTTGAGTTTTGGGTGCAAAGCGCAGATTGCTATTCGGCTGCCAAGGCGGTCCTTGTTTCTTAGGCCCTTTGTACACGACCCCTAAACTCTGCCGCAAATGGCTCCCAGCTCCGGAGCTTAAAAATGTTTCCCCACCAGCTCCGGAGTTTACAGGAAATTAAGTGCGACCACGCCCACTTTAGCGCGTCCCAGCGCACCTTTCAAGTACCTGCTCTCTGGAGGTGAAAATTCTTTGATGCGGTGTAATGATAGTGAGTGTGGGGCTCTCCTCGCTTCTGTTTGTTGTTTTTTGGCTCCCGCCCCTTTAAGAGCTACTTAAGAGACTGGAATGTTGCTGCGGGGCAAGAGCGAGAGGCAGAACGGAGGTGAGCCACCGTCTCTTTTCTTCCTGTTTTTTCTCCCTCCCCTCACACAGCCAGCAGCCAGGAGTGCGGAGGGGGTGGGAACGCAGGAACAGCGACAAACCCCTAAGATCTCTGGTCCGAATTTAAGTGGCCAGCGGATCTTAAGGGTCGTGTGTAAAAGCGCCCTTAGCTTCATCAATGTAGTAAGGTGTTAAGAGGAAATAAAAGGGAATAATTCCCAGTAAGCTATCCTAAGCCTTTGGGAGAAAGCTCTGTACTAATAAATAATGCCAGATGCTGGCTATGGCATTACAAGGAGGGAAAAAACCCTTATCCACAGGATCAATATCCACTACTCACTTACCTATGGTCTGAAAATATTAAAATAAAAAATCCCCCTTCAAAATATTTTTCTATGTGATTACCAGAACTGCTTACGAGAGGGAGCCAGATATCATGGGATGTATAGTGTTTGCCTTTAAAATAGTGTTCTTCAGTATCTGTGGGGGTCTTGGGACCGATCCTCTGTGGATAGGGGGGGGGGTGTTCTACTGTTTCCACTTCCCCTTGCAGCTAAAAAAAACTCATCTCTTAAAACGCTGCACGGTTGGAGAATTATAACGCTAAGATTTCTTACAGGTCTCTTAAACCAGGCATGTCCAAACTTCGGCCCTCCTGATGTTTTGGACCACGACTCCCAGAATTCTAAGCTTAGATTGCCAGTGACAAAGGACTGTGGGAGTTGTGGTCCAAAACATCTGGAGTGCTGAAATTTGGACATGCCTGTCTTAAACAAATGGTTCTTAACCATGGGTCTCCAGATGTTCTTGGACTACAATTCCAAGAAGCCTTCACAACTAGCTGTAGCTGTTCTGGCCAGGGATTGTGGGAGTTACAGTCGAAACATGTCTGGGGAGACCCATGGTTGAGTATCAGTGTCGTTAACTCAAAGGCCTTGTAAGTGGTGCAGCATCTCCTCTCCTCCTGTCCCTTCCAGGTACGACATCGTTTTCCTTCCTCCTTCCTTCCCCATTGTTGCTATGGAGAACCCTTGCCTGACCTTCGTCATCTCCTCCATCTTGGAGAGCGACGAGTTCCTCATTATCGACGTCATCCATGAGGTGGCCCACAGCTGGTTTGGCAACGCCGTCACCAACGCCACGTGGGAAGAGATGTGGCTGAGCGAGGGCCTGGCCACGTACGCCCAACGCCGAATCACCACCGAGACTTACGGTAAGTGCATGCTGCCTGTGAAGGCCAGCAATGCTCTCAGGGCTTTGGGCCCTTGGAGGTGTTGCCCAAGATGCCTGAAAACCCACGGAGACGGGTCTGTTTTGCCGGGAGAAATGGGTTTTAACCTGAAGCCTGGTTGTACGTGGATCCATTAATAGGAACTTAAGACCAGCGGTCCCCCAACCTTATTTGGTGCCAGGGACTGGTTTACATGGTTCTAAACCAATCTCCCAACTCTGGCTCCGTTGTGACCAAAACAAAAATGATTGCAATGGGTCCGTTGGGGAAGACAAGCTACGCACGGAGGTGGGGTGGAGGGAGAAGCATGGGCACCCGCATGGGTACGCGCCTTCGGGAACCTTACTGGCCCCTGAGGTGCTGTCAATCCTGGGCCCCAAATGACTGTGGGCCGGTCCCAGTCTTGCACCCCAGGAGTTGGGGACCCGTATTCTAGACAACTACCAAAGCTGCAGTTCTTAATAATAAAATTCCAAAATCCACATAGTGATAATATCCATCAGAGATTCAACTATCCCTGTTCCTCCTGGGTTTTAGGAGGCAACTTAAGTCCTGGTTCTTTTTACAGGGCTCTTTTCAGAATCTTGCCTTAGGTTAAAAAAATGCACTGATTTTGATTAATCCTTGTGTTGGGTTTCTGACTAGTTCCATTATAAACTCATGTACTTCCAGCCAGCCAGCCACCGATGATGATGATGATGATGATGATGATGATGATGATGATGATGATGATGATGATGATGATGATGATGATGATGTAATCTTACTGTGTTTAATGTTATTGTAATTTCTGGAATCATGTTTACCATGATCCCTTACCATGAATTTTGTGTGTGTGCAATTTCCGAATTTTGATGTTGTGGCTTCTATTGGTGTTATTTAGTTACTTGGATATTGCTCTGTTAGCTGCCCAGAGTAGAGGCTTTGATACTAGTTAGACAGGGTAGAAATGAATGAATGAATGAATGAATGAATGAATGAATGAATGAATGAATGAATGAGAGATAGGAAGGAAGGAAGGAAGGAAGGAAGGAAGGAAGGAAGGAAGGAAGGAAGGAAGGAAGGAAGGAAGGAAGGAAGATGAGAAAGAGAAGGGAGGAAGGGAGAGAGGGAGATGAGAAGGAAGGAAGGAAGGAAGGAAGGAAGGAAGGAAGGAAGGAAGGAAGGAAGGAATATGAGAGAGAGAAGGGAGGAAGGGAGAGAGGGAGATGAGAAGGAAGGAAGGAAGGAAGGAAGGAAGGAAGGAAGGAAGGAAGGAAGGAAGGAAGGAAATCTAAAACAGGCCAACCAAAAAAGCACAAGCATCTGTGCAAGCTTTCAAGACCTTTAGCTCTTTTCTTCAGGTAAGTTGTTGCCATCAGAGAAGAAAAGTGAAACAGAGAGACTTGATCACAAGAGCCACACGGCCTGCGTATGTTCTATGATGTAATGAAGAGTAAGCACCTGCGAACTGAATAGTGGGCTCACCAAGTGATGTCATGGCATTAGGTTTCGCCTTGAAATCCAGGTGGTTGTACTTCGCCTGGTGAAGAGATCTTTTCAGTTTGGCCCTAATAAAGGTCTTACTGCCACATGGATCTTGAAAGTTTTTCTCAACGGCCGATGTGGCTGCCCTTCCTTGAGTATTTTGTTCCTAACGACGTGTCTGGGAGTGTTTGCCCCGTCAACAGCTTTGTGACATGATAAAGTGGACTTTTTCCTGTTTGCTCACGGGTTTCATTTTTTTAAAAAAATGAAACAGTATATCGGCTCTGGGATCAGTCATCTCAATCACGCTCAGATGCCATCCTTCGAGTTAGATGGAGAAAATATTTTTTTCACCCAGCGCGTTGTTAGTCTGTGGAACTCCCTGCCACAGGATGTGGTGATGGCATCTGGCCTGGATGCCTTCAAAAGGGGATTGGACAGATTCCTGGAGAAAAAGTCCATCACAGGTTACAAACCATGATGGAGATGTGTCACCTCGAGTCTTAATACCGGGGAACTTCAAGGGCCAGATGCAGGGGAATGGTATCAGGAGACAGATATCTAGTCTCATGTGCTCCCAGACGCATCTGGTGGGGCCCCTGTGAGATACAGGAAGCTTGACTAGATGGGCCTTTGGCCTGATCCAGCAGGGCTCTTCTTATGTTCTTATGAGAGAGAAGGATGGATGGCAGAGAAGAGGTGCTGGTAGCCAGCTCTGCAGAAGCAAAGGGAGGCTGAGTTTCTCGCACAGATTTGGGTCCCTTTATGTTTTCATACTGTCTCAGCCCAGCAAGGGTAGTGGCCTGCCACCAGGTCGGTGGGATACAAGTCCAATTAAGTCTAATAACATAAATAAGTACACGCCAATGCTTTGCAGGCAGGCCCTCAAGTCTCAATGGGTGCGTCTTTTTGGGACAGGTGCTGCCTTTACATGCCTGGAAACTGCCTTCCGCCTCGATGCCCTTCACAGACAAATGAAACTCCTTGGGGAAGACAACCCTGTCAGCAAGCTGCAGGTTAAGCTGGAACCAGGTATGTCTGAAGCCGAGAGAGAAGCAGGCTGAGCTTTCTGGGTTTCTATAAAACTGGAAACGTGCTGCTTGCTTCAAATATCCTGAGATTATTTTCATCATTTCTCCAATTTTTTCTTTTTCTTTTTTGTTCTCTTCTGGGCCTAAAACAACTGGCCGGTATTTTTTGGGGGGGCGGGGGGGGAGTCATCGCCACGGGATAAATGGAAAGGAATCTGTCACATTATAGGCCCATCTGCTTGCTTTTGGTTGTGGCCAAGTATTACCATAGTTCTTTGATTTATAGACCAGCCTCTTGGGTAGAGGATAAATTATTTGGGGAAATGAATGGGCCGGCTTTAGAAAGAGCAGAATGATATCACTGTATCGTCTTAAACTTTCTCGCCGAGAAATGCACAACCTCTTATGGCAATGGTCTTTCCAATGCGTTTATAGACCTTAAATTTGCTTTTAATTCTACACGGAGAGACAAACAAGTTGTCCCATTTTTCTGGACCTAAAAGAATTCTCTTATGTCCACAATGTCAGATGTGGGATAGACCAAATCTGTCCCTGCCACTAGTGTCGAGTCGCCAAGCCTGGATATTAGCCACCCACCACCACACCCCATATTACTCAATTTCTGCTTAAACCATCTGATGAAGTCTTGCACAGCACTATATTTCCCTCCACCAAGTGTGGTGATGATCAGATGCCCCCTACTGATGCTGCCTAGTTTTCATGATCAAAAATAGCGCTTAACATGTGCCTTTCTGATTTACTGCAAGAACAAACAGTTGGCTATATGTTTTAAAATGAAACTCGTGCTTTTTGATCACTGTGTACCACCGTGTCAAGGTCAATGTATTGATAAAATCAAACTCAATATGAAACCTAATCAGTGCTGAACTGAGGATCCACTACTACTACACAGGATTGGCAGATTACATTTATTTTAATGCAACCTAAAGCCGCATATGCTCTTCCTTCCTTCCTTCCTTCCTTCCTTCCTTCCTTCCTTCCTTCCTTCCTTCCTTCCTTCCTTCCTTCCTTTCTTTCTTCCTTCCTTCCTTCCTTTCCTTCCTTCCTTCCTTCCTTCCTTCCTTCCTTCCTTCCTTTTCTTCCTTCCTTCCTTCCTTCCTTCCTTCCTTCCTTCCTTCCTTCCTTCCTTCCTTCCTTCCTTCCTTCCTTCCTTTCTTCCTTCCTTCCTTCCTTCCTTCCTTCCTTTTCTTCCTTTCTTCCTTTCTTTCTTCCTTTCTTTCTTTCTTTCTTTCTTTCTTTCTTTCTTTCTTTCTTTCTTTCTTTCTTTCTTTCTTTCCTTCCTTCCTTCCTTCCTTCCTTCCTTCCTTCCTTCCTTCCTTCCTTCCTTCCTTCCTTCCTTCCTTCCTTCCTTCCTTCCTTCCTTCCTTTCTTTTTTTCTTTCTTTCTTTCTTTCTGATGGTGCTCTGCAACAATTCCCAGTGCACAAGCCTATTAGGATCTTTTTAAAGGTCGTTTCTGCCTTCCAGGGTATTAGCTCTTCCACCCAGTTCTGCAAATTTGCAAATTTGATTAGTGTTCTCTGCAGCCCTTCATCCAAGTCATTAATAAAAACCATGCTGAAGAAAATGGAACTGCAGTTACTTAAAATCTCTCCCCCCCCCGCTTCCTCCTTCATTGTCTATGTTTGAAGGACCAAGGAGGTAGGTTGGGAATCTAGTTTTATTTAATTTTTATTTTTAAATTTATTTTTAAAAACATAAACATACAAAACTAAAGAAACATACATACACTCAATATTTCCCCCACCACCCAGGACCCATGGAGATGTTCCATTTCTTTCTTTAAATACAGCCCTGTTCCAGAAGTACATAGACTCTTGTGAAAGCTCACAACCCCTTTTCTTGGTGGACCACAAATTGAACATGAGTCAAGTAGTGTGACGCGGCGGCCAAGAAAGCCAACGTGATTCTTGGTTGCATCAACAGAACCATAGTGTCTGGAGATCAAAGGAAGTGAGAGTACCACTCTATTCTGCTCTGGTCAAACCCCATCTGGAGTACTGTGTCCAGTTCTGTGCGCTTCAATTTAAAAAGGATGTTGACAACCTCAAGTGGGTCCAGAGGAGGGCGACAAGGATGGTTGAAGGTCTGGAAGAAATGTCTTACGAGGAACGACTTGGGGAACTGGGAATGTTTAGCCTTCCAAAAAGAAGGCTGAGAGGGGATATGATAGCTATGTTTAAACATTTGAAAGGATGTCATATTGAAGAGGGAACAGGTTTGTTTTCCATGGCTTCAGAGACTAGGACTCGGGGCAATGGTTTCAAACTACAGGAAAAGAGATTCCATTTGAACATTAGGAAGAACTTCATGACATTTAGAGCTGTTTGGCAGTGGAATATGCTGCCACAAAGGAGGGTGGTGGAGTCTCCTTCTTTGGTGGTTTTTAAGCAGAGGCTGGATGACCATCCGTCGGAAATATTGTGAAGGGGTTCCTGCATGGCAGGGGGTTGGACTAGATGGCCCTTGAGGTCTCTTCCAACTCTATTATTCTTATTCTATGATTCTTCCAACTCTATGATGTTAGTACAAAATCAGTAATTTATCCCCATATATATATCTCTAAGCATGTCCTTATTTGACAGTCCTTCTCTTACTTTGATACTGCATTCCAATTTATCATTGATAGCCACATTTCACACTTCTTTATACCAGTCACTTAATTGGAGACTGCATCTTACTTTCCAGTTCTTTGCCATCATTAATTTAGCTGGCGTTACTGAGTTTGTAATCAATTCCTCATTGTCCAGTTCCATTGTTCACTCTCAAATATGGACAGAAATGCTATTTTAGGACATATTCCTAAATTTAGCTTTAGTGTTTCACTTATCTCGTTAAAAACCAACTCCGAAAACTTCATTACATTGGACCCTCGTATAACAAGCAGTTTGTTTAACAGAAAATCTGCTTAAAAGAAAAAAAATTCCAGAGATGGGGGAAATGGCTTAACAGAATTGCCTATGGGGCAAATCGTAGAACAGAAAAACGGTCACGATAAGGGATTAATCTGTTTTCAATGCATTCCTATGGGAAATTTGTACAAAGGAAAATTTGCTTAACAGAATTTCATTTGGAACGAATTAATTCCTTTATACAAGGTACCACTGTATTCTGTTTTATTCACTTGCTTGTTTCTCTCTTATACCTATTGTGCTTTATACTGTAGTAAGTACACTTGGAGTGTTGTATAAGTACATTTTTAATGGTTGAAAGAAAGGACTTTTGCCCAAAGAAAGCTGTTTTGGCCACTTGGCCAACAGCCTTTAATTAGATAAAATTTTGTTTTTCTCTTGCCAGGTGTGAATCCCAGCAATCTGATGAATCTCTTCACGTATGAAAAAGGTTACTGCTTTGTTTACTACCTGTCTCAGCTCTGTGGAGACCCAACACGCTTTGATGCCTTCCTTCGAGTTAGTAACCTGTGTTTCAGGGGTGGGTTGTATCCGGACGTGTGTGATAGATATGGGCACGAAACGAACAATTTTCCGTTTCCGTTTCCGTTTTTTCGTTTTGTTACGTAACGAACCGACAAACGAATGTTGTCTCTAAAATGAAACTAAACGAACAGAAACACCAGAAATTTTGTCGTCCGTTTTGTTTTTGTTACGGCAGTACATTGAACTGCTTTAAATGCTAAAAAAAATCACAAAAAATTGAAATAAACGAAACAGTAACGAAACAGTAACGGACAAAACGAAAACAAATTTTTTTTGCAAAAAATTCACGAAAAATGGAAACGAACCGAAACGGACCCCCTAAACGACAAACGAAACACCATTTTTTTTATTCGTGCCAATCTCTAGTGTGTGATATATCTCTGTGTGTGAGAGACAGGGTGCCTTCGTAACTTTTGGGCAAAGAAGGAGGCAACAACCGACAAGAGTGCGCAGAGGAAGGACAATCAGCCCTCAGGCTACTTGCAAGAACACCTGGAAATAGGTTTTCAGGAGATTAGTAGTTGAAAAATATCACTCAGAAACTATCTATCTATCACTCTGGCACCCATTTAAAACTGCTCAAAGTAGTGCATGTGGAGGTGGCGGCGTGGGAGGAGATGTCCAGGCAAGTGGCAAAGATGGCAACTTAGGGCGCTTTTACACGACCCCTAAAATCCGAGGCAAAGGGCTCCCAGATCTGGAGCATAAAACAGTTTTCCCACCAGCTCCGGTCTTTAAAAAAAAAATTTAAGTACGACCACTCCCACTTAAGTGCGTCCCAGCGCACTTTTCAAGTACCTGGCCTCCAGGAGGTAAAAAATCTTCCGATGCGCATTGTAAAGCTGTGAATGCCGGGCTCCCTTGCCTTCTGTTTGTTTTTTTGTCCCCGCCGCCCCTTTCAGAGACAGGAATCAGTACAGGGCTGCTTGGGGCTGCTTCTACCAGCAGACGAAGGTGAGCCTGCATTTTTTCTCCCTTTTTTTCTCCCTCCCCTCATGCAGACAGGAACAATGGAGTGCAGAGGGGTGGGAACACAGGAAGAGCGACAAGCCCCCATGATCTCTGGTCCGAATTTAAGTTGCCACCGGATTTTAGAGGTCGTGTAAAAGCGCCCTTAATGCCAGGCAAACCAGTTTTGGGTCCTTCAGCAGCGGCTCCCAGCTCCTGCAGATTTAGTCTGATTTGTGCATTCCGCATCTGCCTAGAAAGTTCATCTGTAGCACATGAAACTTGGGTCCGTGCATTGCCTACCAGCACCACCACCGCCACTGCAGGTATCTGGGGCATTGTGTGTTCTTTTTCAGTGTTTATCTCGGACCTCTTAAAGGCCTCAGCATATATTAATTTGAAGGAAGATCTTGTGAAGGGATTCACCTTTGGTAGGTCTGCCGAGGGGAGGAGTTTCACCACTCAGGATGGTAAAGTGTTCTTCTTCTGCTTATATACCGCCCCATACCACTACAAGTAGTCTCTCGGCGGTTTACAATTTTTTAATTACAGTGTGCAGGCTACACATTGCCCCCCCCCCAGCAAGCTGGGTACTCATTTTACCAACCTCGGAAGGATGGAAGGCTGAGTGAACCTTGAGCCTGCTACCTGGGATTGAACCTAGGTCATGAACACAGTTTTAACTGCAGTACAGGCTTTTAATCACTGCGCACGAGGCTCATAATGGCCATGTGTGTCATCAGCTCTCTTCTATTACAGAATCTGGAAGTTGAGTCATGGCTACTGGATTTCTTTTTCTTGAGAGATCTCTCTCAGGAAAGAGAAGTCCAGTACCCATGACTCAACTTCCAGATAAACTCACCTGGGTGACTGAAGCTGCTTTCACACAATCCCTAAAATCCGCTGCAGATCCCCCCAACGTGGTTTTTATTCTGCTTCCTGTGTTTCCACCTCCCGCACTCTGATTCTATTGCTTCTGTCTGTGGTGAGAGGAGAGAGAAAAAATGGAGGCTCACCTCCGCCTGCCGTTGGCAGCAACTAATTGTTCCAGCCCGTTAGGATTCCTGTTTGTTAAAAGGGGGGAGGGAACCCAACAAAAACAAATAAAAAGCAGAGGAGGGCCAGGCATGCAATGCTTTAAAACAGCAACAAGGAACAGCAGCAAGGACTTTACCTCCTCAAGACCAGGTACTTGTAAAATGCGCTGGGGGGGGTGCTTAAGAGGTCGTGGTCGTACTTTTTTTTTTTTTAAAGTCCGCTGCTGGTGGGAAAACAATTTTATGCTCTGCATCTGCGAGCATTTTGTAGCGGATTTTAGGGGTCGTGTGAAAACAGCCTGAGAATCTTCGCAGACATACTTCTATAACAGAAGCTCCTCTTTCCCGTCTTCTCGCGGGGAAGCTGGCTTCTCTTAAGAGTTTTCTTCTCTGCCCTACCTTAGCATGCCCGAGCCCTCCCTTGTTGCCTAGCCTCTCCATGCCCTGTTATTGCTCTCCCATCTCCTTGGTGACACTCCCTCGTTGTCTTGCCTTGTCTGTCTCCTTTACCCATTCTCCTGTCTCTCTTTCAGGTCTACATCGAGAAGTACAAGTTCACTAGTGTTGTGGCTCAAGATCTCTTGGACTCCTTCCTGGCTTTCTTCCCAGAATTGAAAGAACAGTGCATTGATAGTAAGACAGGTAGGAAGGAGCAAGTAAAGTGTGTGTGTGTGTGTGTGTGTGTGTGTGTGTGTGTGTGTGTGTGTGTGTGTGTGTGTGTGTGTGTGTGTGTGTGTGTGTGTGTGTGTAATCCCTTGCTTATTGCAGGGGTTAGGGGCCTGACTTTACTTGCGATAACTTTATTTATTTATTTATTTATTTATTTATTATGAGACTTATATGTCTTCCTAGGGAGGAACTCCGGGGGGGAAAAACAAATTACATGAACTAATTAACTAAACAAATAGGACAACAATTGCAGGAAATGGCGATGGCGGGGGGAAAAAAAAAGAAAATCATCCAAACGCCTCCCGGAAGAGAAGGGTTTTCAAAGCCTTCCGGAAGGCAGGCAGGGACTTTACTCGCGATAATGGAAAATCCACACTATGTGGATGCCTGGTCGGGTTGGGACTAGGGGGTCTATCTGGGGCCTCCTTCATATACCTTAGACCTGGCTCTGCCCCGAATAGGGCTCTGACGGGCTTCTCGAGCCTGTCGGAAGCTCCAGAACTGATTTCCGGCCATCCGGAAGGCACTTCCGGTTTTTCGGAAGTCACTTCCGGTTCACCAGAAACCACTTCTGTGGCCTCCGACAGGCCCGGGAAGCTTGTTGGAGGTCTGCTCGGGGCAGTGCCAGGCTTGGGGTAAGTGCAGGAGGCCTCAAACAGGCCCATGCAGCTTGCCCCAGGGGTCCTTGCCTTCATATTCTGCAGTCCCGCGATAAACTGGGATTGCAGTATATGAACCGTGAAATGGTGAATGGTGGGGGGTGACTGTATAATATAATATAATATAGTACACACACTTTCAAAAAGTAATCATTTAAGGGACCTGAATTAGAAGGGGGGGGGAGGGAGATGCAAGCTCAAAGGGCAAGATAGGTGAATACTTATGCACAACAAGAGGAACAGACCGAGGAGCCCTCATGGGGTCCTGTAATAGTCTTCATAAAAAGGTACAAAGAAAAGCAGGCCACAAGTCACATGCTCTATGTATGAATGCCTCTTCTAGGGCTATGGGAAGCAAACAAGAAGAACTGGAACTCTTAGATCAGGAGGGTAAATATAACTTGATAGGTATAACAAACATGGGTGGGATGATTGCAATTGAAGGATATTTTAAAAAAATTGAAGGGGAGGTGGAGTCACAGTATATGTCAAATTACATATTCCTTCAAAGAAATACAAGACGACAAGCTTGGTGTCCCATCAGGAACATCCAAATTAATATAATTGGATTAATATAAAGAAAATGCAGATGAAACCTCTGAAAAATAAATTCCAAAGAGACGTGATATAGTAGTACAGTGGACCCTTGTATAACAAACAGCTTGTATAACATAAAATTTGTACAACATAAAAATTCCTGAGATAGGGGAAATTTGCTTAACATAATTGTCTATGGGGAGAATCCGTACAACATAAAAATGGGATCACTCCATTTTCAATGCATTCCTATGGGAATTTGTATAAAGGAAAATTTGCTTAACATAATTTCATTTGGAACAAATTAATTACTTTATACAAGGTACCACTGTAATGGGATACTTCAGTTATTCTGATATCTGTTGGGAGGAAAATTCTGCTGAGCATGACCCAAGAAATTCCAGGCTTGTGTGGTTGATAATTTTCTCCTGCAAAAAGCGGATGAAGAAATTGGAGGATTAGCTATTGTGGACTTGATTCTAAGTGATAGAGGTGACGGTAGAAAAAATGGCAACAAGAGGAACTCAGGAGAAAAGTGACCCTGTCCAACTTGAGTACTCGATTTCAAAGGAAATGTAAGCACATTACAGCCACATGTATTCATTGGATTTTAGAAAAGCGAGAACAGACAAAAGAAATTTTTTTTTTAACCCAGTGTGTTGTTAGTCTGCGGAACTCCCTGCCACAGGATGTGGTGATGGCATCTGGCCTGGATGCCTTCAAAGGGGGATTAGATAGATTCCTGGAGGAAAAGTCCATCACTGTTTACAAACCATGATGGAGAAGATATGTAATATCCAGGCTTAAAACCGGGGTACTTCAAGAGCCAGATGCAAGGGAGTGGTATCAGGAGACAGAGATCTAGTCTCTTGCACTCCCAGACGCATCTGGTGGGGCCACTGTGAGACACAGGAAGCTGGACTAGATGGGCCTTTGACCTGATCCATCATGGCTCTTCTTATGTTCTTATGAGAGCCTACCCCTCCTTTCAGAGACACAGGATGTGTGGTGTGCGTGTGACAACATCTTCTTTTTGTGCAAAAGGCACTTGTTGCAGGGTTTGGAGTGTCAGTGACGCAAAACTCAGGCCGAACCACCGTCATTGGACGGTTGGTCTGACTGGGTGTCACACCATCGCAGATATGCACATACCCGCTACGTCAGGTCCTCCTCTGATCCTTGGCGGTCTCCCTGTTGCAGGGCTTGAGTTTGAACGCTGGCTGAATGCTACGGGTCCTCCTTTAATTGAGCCAGACTTATCTCAGGGATCCGGTCTGACAAGCCCCGTGGAGACGCTCTTCCGTCTCTGGACCACTGACCCTCTGGATGCCGTGGCAGCTGCCAGCAGCGTCAACATCGCCGAGTGGCAAACCTTCCAGACGGTGCTTTTCCTAGACAGGCTCTTGGATGGCTCTCCGCTGCCTCATGGTGAGTTTTACCGGGCTGGCGGTGGAGTCTGCCGTGGGCGGTGGTTACCACTTAATCCATCTACAGCAGTGGTCCCCAAACTTGGCTCCCCAGAACTTCTGGGACTACAACTCCCAGAAATCTTAGCCAGCATCGCTAGTGGCGAAGGCTTCTTGGAGGCTTCATTCAAGAGCATCTGGGAACCCAAGGTTGGGTATCACTGATCTAAACAAGGGGTCAGTCTAGTGGGGAAGGACTGGGTGAGTGGGAACTGTATTTTAAGTTCTTCAGGGTTATTATCATTAACAAGTAGAGATGGGAATAACCCATCCTAGAATCATTGAATCATAGAGTTGGAAGAGACCTCAAGGGCCATTTGATCCAAACCCCCTGCCATGCAGGAACCCCCATCACTGTATTTCCGACAGATGGCCATCCAGCCTCTGCGTAAAAACCTCCAAAGAAGGAGACTCTACCACCCTCCTTTGTGGCAACATATTCCACTGCCGAACAGCTCTAACCGTCATGAAGTTCTTCCTAATCTTTAAACAGAATCTCTTTTCCTGTAGTTTGAAACCATTGTCCCGAGTCCTAGTCTCTGAAGCTATGGAAAACAATCCAGTCCACTCTTCGATGTGACGTCCTTTCAAATATTTAAACATATAGCTATCATATCCTCTCTCAGCCTTCTTTTTGTAAGGCTAGGCTGAGAGAGGATATGTTTAAATATCTGAAAGGATGTCACACTGAAGATCACAACAGAATGGCAGTATGATAGTAGAAGTCCAGAAACCTCAACATGACCATTTTCTGATGGTTGTTGTGGCTATGTTTGTTTGTTTGTTCTGGAGGTTTTTCTTCTTCCTAACGTTTCACAAGTCTCTGTGACTGCCATCTTCAGAGGGCAGGAGCGCAGGGAGCCAGAATTCTCCCTGTGCTCTGGTGTAGAGTGTGAGTTTGTTGGGTATTCACCGCTGTGGAATAAGGATTCATTTTCTTCTGTTCAGGAGATTAAGGGGTTTCCTGTGATTCTGGGTGTTTCCTGTGATAAGGGTTTTCCTGCGCTCCCAGTGGATGGTCTGTATCTGTGGTTGATAGGTGTCATTAGGTGTTCTGTTGTCGATAGGACACCTAAGGAGAGAACACAGAGAGAATTCTACCTCTCTCCGCTCCTGCCCTCTGCCACAGAGACTGGCAAAATGTTAGGAAGAAGAAAAACTCCAGCACACGGACAATCAGCCCAGAATACCCACAGCAACCATCAGATCCTGACCACGAAAGCCTTCGAGAACGTATTGTCCATGTTGTTGGTTTGTTCAGCATTTTAAAAACATTTTTAGACAGCCTGATGCCTATCTTTAAAAAAAAAGCCAAGCTGCATGAACTGATTGCAAAAATATTCATTGGTTTGGGTTAATTTTGGTTTGGGTGAACCCGAACCAGGAATTTTCAACCCACTTCCTGGTTCATTTTTTTGGTTTGTGCCCATCGCTAGTAATGTGGTCCAGTAGCAGAATGAGTATTGCTCAACAATTGAGACCTACAAACATCTTCTCCTGTGAATGCTGCAAGAGAAAAGAGCCCCCAAGAGGTTGCACAGATATTCGTTTTGTAGAATGGGGCCCGCACTGTTCCCTGCAAAGACGTTCCCCAAAAGATGTCCCAAATGTATATCTTACAGGTTGCCGAGAGCAAGCCCGCGTTGTTCCCAATGAGAGGAGGGATCATGGCTCAATATAACACAGTTCCTGTATTCCTGTGAATTTACATTCCCATGTCATTCCTTTTGAAGAACAGACCCTGCTAGAGATGGGCATGAACCGGTTCGTCCTGGTTCGTAAAGGCGGTGGCACAGGCGTTGCTTCTCCGCTCCCCCACCTCCTTTGGTGAAATCAGCCAATCACCAGGCCCAGAGCCCTTGTTTCCCTCCCTTCTTCGACTGATCTTCCAGGCCCGGCAACAGCAAAAGGCTTCTCTGCCGCGCCCTCTTGGCTGATCTCCCACCCAGACAAAAGGGCGGGGCCTAGAAATCTCTGCTCCTGCCCATGACTGGGAGATTAGCTGAGAAGATGGCAAAGAAAACAAGCAGGCTGGGCCTGGTGAGTGGCTGATGGGCTGAGGAAGCAGGGGAGGGAATACCTGTCGGAGCGTATCTCCCAAAGATCAACTGAGGTCCGACCCACTAGAATGTCACAGGTGCTCTCGCTCCGAGTGGCCACACCCACGGAGGCGCGGAAATTGCTTACACGCAACCGCACCTTCTCTGTGGTGGGCCCCTCACTCTGGAACCATCTCCCGAGTGAGTTGCGCCTTGCACAGTCCCTGCCCGCCTTCAAAAAAGCACTTAAAACCTTGCTTTTTCGGGAGGCATTTGGCGACCTTTAATTTAATTTAATTTAATTCATTCTTTTTTCTTCTTTTTGACACCACTTGCCGATGATTTGTACTCATTATTGTTTTGTTTTCTCCTTTTCTTTTTTTCCTTTTTAATTTTTCCCCCTGGGTTTTTTTTTTTTGATGTTACTTTGTGTTTTACTGGTTTTTTTTAACCTTTATTGTTAACCGCCCGGAGTTCCCTGGGAAGACGGGTGGTATAAAAATGAAATAAAATAAAATAAAATAAAATAATTTTACATTTGTGTGCTGGAAGTAACAAAAGACCAGATGGGACTACCTTGATCCCCTGGAGCAAAGGCCCATGCTTAACGTGGGACGCCACATGTCCAAATACATTTGCCACGTCCCACGTACAAAACGCCAGCGTCGAAGCCGGATCCGCAGCAGCAACGGCCGAACAATTAAAAAGACAAAAATACAAAGATATGGCAACAGGAATTGACTTTGTCCCTGTGGCCATCGAAACATCTGGAGTCTGGGAAGAATCTGCCTTGAGCCTAGTCCAGGAAATAGGTCGCAGGATAGCCATTACGTCTCAAGACGGCCGAGCACCAATAATGTTTCTGAGGCAACAGCTCTCAATCGCTGTCCAAAGAGGGAATGCCTGCTGTGTGCTTGGCACTCTTGGCCAGCTGACTAAACAATGGGTTTTTTTTTAGTAAAGTGATTTTAACCAGTATAATAAAATTTTATTTTAAAAATAAAATAAAATAAAATAAAATAAAATAAAATTGGGAAGGAGATATGGATTTAAATACAGAAAAGATACAGGTTATATTAAGGGGGGATAAGAGAGGTAAAATTGGAAAAAAATTAAGGATATACAATTGAAGGTATTGCATAAATGGTATTATACCCCACAGAAATTAAATAGAATAAATAATAACATATCACAATAAATCAGCAGTTCCTGTGCTGCTGCCTTTATGAACTGGGGTAAACAAGTTGGTGCTGGTCCATAGACCCTGCATATGGGAGCTGTTGCACTGCGTATTTCTCAGCCTACCGTTTCTTGAAAGCTGTTCACTGATGGATCCCATGCATTCTCTGTGCTATCGCTCTGAGTCACCAAGAGCGTTTTTTAAAAGTTGTGTGCCCAGAAGGAGAAAAGGAATGTGCCGAGAGTTAATGGTAATGTTTCTCATTTTAATGAGAATATCCTTGAATGATTTGGTTATTGGGGGATACTGTGTTGTGTGAGAAACAGAGCAGTCAAGATCACTTGAGGTGCTGACTTTAAATTGAAATATTGCCTGCCTTTTAACAGAGAACTGTTCAGAAGGCAAATTAAAAACTCAAATCGCTCATGGGAAATAGAAAACGAAGTACATCAAGTGATCAAACTAGATTAAGCATATTGATGGCAAAGCCGGATTAATCCCCAAATGCACGACAGGATAAAAGGCAAGGAAGCACATGTACTGTTGTTTTTGCCTCTAAATGGATGGATGAGTCAATAAGTAGATAGAATGTATTGCAGAGAGAATAAATCCAGCCTGAAATCCAGGATTATTTTCTGTGCTTTGATCTGTTTAGGCAGCTGCATTGGGAGGGGACAGTTTTGCGAAGTTAGTAGTCAAAAGGCCCCGCAGCTCTTCTGAGCTGGAGCAGTTTCTTCCCTCTTGGGTGTATTTACTCTTCTGTAGTGCCAAATCCCTTGGTTCCGATACTGACTCTTTTGATGCACGGTTTTCAGAGGTGATATCAAAGCTGTCTGAATGCTACTCAGCCCAGCTGGACAGCATGAACGCAGAAATTCGGATCCGCTGGCTGCAAATCATTGTTCGCAACGACTACTACCCCGACCTTCACCGAGTCCGCCGCTTCTTGGAAAACCAGGTACTGCCGTTGTCTGGGTTCTCTAGTGCCACTTGGGGCATGAGGTAGAGGACTAAATCTGCAGGATACCCTAAGATCAGGCCAGGAGGCCCTGTTGAAGGTGCCATCCCTTAAAGAGGTGAGGGGGGGTGGGGTGGCATGTCTGTTGCCCCCCCCCAACTTTGCAATGCCCTCCCAACAGAGATCTGCGTGGCGCCGGTGCTTTTGGCTTTTTGGCACCAGGCAAAGACCTTCCTGTTCGGCCAGCATTTTAATTAAATAAAGTTCGCTGGGCACATGAGCGGCAGGATTTTATTTGTATATTCATTGTGTTTAAACTGCTTGTAATCTGGATGGTTTTAATATGTTGTTATAGTTTTTAATATACTGTTGTATGCCGCCCAGAGACCATTTGGTAGTGAGGCGGCTAAAAAAACCCAACCAACCAACCAAACAAACAAACAAATAAATAAAGGTTTTAAAAAGGTAAAGGTTCCCCCCGCACGTGTGTGCTAGTCGTGTCCGACTCTAGGGGTGGTGCTCACCTCCGTATTCAAGTCCATGGCTGCAAGGAAACGCTGTTTTGCCTTCCCGTGTTTTTTGTTGTTGTTTTTTTTTACAGTGGTACCTATTTATCTACTTGCATTGACATGCTTTCGAGCTTCTAGGTTGGCCTGAGCTGGGGTTATCAGCGGGAGCTCGCTCCCCTGCGTGGCACCTGGGACTCGAACCGCCGACTTTGCAGCCGACATTTTTCGCGAGCCTTAGTCCACTGAGCCACCACGCCCTTATATCCACCACGCCTCTATATAAATGTATAAAACTCCTCGCCACCAATTCCATCTCAAATTAAATTACTTCGTCAACAGTCGTTCGTATGTCCCACTGAGCCGATGACTGTGAGGTCATTGGAACTGTGTTCAGTTGCACTGAGGCCTTGAGCAGGAAAGAGGTAGCACGCAGGATACTGAAGACCAGGGCACAGTGGCTGTGCTAGGTGGACAGTAGGGATGGCCATTCAACATGAGGGCCAGGAGGATTTCATTGTGTCCTTGCACAAGGAGTACCTAGAAGAATTCACATGGTCTGTGGTCAAATGCAGTAGAGCACAGATAGCAGTCCGTTGTCCTCATGGTGGTAGTGGACTCCTCTTTATGGAGGTTTTAAAATAAAGTCTGGGGAAGGGGGCTTTAGAGCTCCTTGGTTCTATGAGTGGAACTTGGGGTGTGTGCCCTGAAAAGACCGGATTGGAAAAAAGGAATGGCGTCGTTAGTAATGTTGAATATAAGCACTGTATTTGTGCTTTTTGGTTAAGACAGTGGTTCCCAACCTGGGGGGTCGGGACCACTTTGGGGGGTCGAACAACCATTTCACAGGGGGTCGCCATGAGCCAGAGAAGAAAAAGGCACAAACGGCTTGGGTCTGGAGGAGGAAGGAGGGAAAAGAGTGAGTTGCAGCTTGATAGGTTGGAGGGGATGTCGGTCAATGGCACCGGAGGCTGCGATTGGCTGAGGTTGCCTATATAGAGGGAAGTTCTCTATGGCCCTGGGGCAGTGGCCTGCCAAATGGGTCTCGTGGCCTCTTCCAAGCAGGGCAAGGGGGCTCACCCACAACATGAGGAACTGTATTAAAGGGTTGCAGCATTAGAAAGGTAGGGAACCATTGGGTTGAGACGTATATCATGCTTTGGGGTATTTTAAGTGCTCTTGCTGTACTCCTCAAAACATCAGGAGATTGTGCTTTTTTCCTTATAACAGTCCTGTAAGTCTTGATTTAAGGGAGCGGAATGAATGAATGAATGAATGAATGAATGAATGAATGAATGAATGAATGAATGAATGAATAACAGCTTATAAGGACTATGGGTAAGAGAGGGGAATGGCTTGCCCAGGATCACCTACTGGATTCAAACGGAACAGAATGACAACAAACCAAGGTTTGCTGGTTGGTCACTCAGCGAGTTTCTTAGCCACTGTGTGGCATCCTGTTTCCTTTGTGTAAAATGCTGGTCTCGTTCTGTTGGCCTTCTAGATGTCTCGGATGTACACAATTCCACTGTACGAGGACCTCTGCGCGGGCAACCTGAAGTCCTTTGCCTTAGACGTTTTCTACCAGACTCAGCACCAGTTGCACCCCAACTTACGGAAGACCATCCAGCAGATCTTGACGCAGGGCTTGAACCCGCTGGTGGCTACAGAGGCCACCGCCGTCGTTGTGGCGGCTGCCGCCGCTGCCGCCACACCCACCCTGACACCTGGGCTTGAGGACAAAACTCCAGATGCTGCACATGGAACCATTTCTCTCAGGGACGTGAACGTGTCTGCTTAGGTCGACCAGCTTGTGCCCAGCATTTGAAGCCGGCGGTGGTGATGCAAGCAAGGAGGAGGCAGTGTGAAGGAAGTCATGCAATCTTGCCTCTTGTGTGCTGGGGGGGGGGGACTCGAGTCCACGATTCTCATTTCCTTCCCCCCCCCTCTCCCCTTCCACCCAATTGTGCCTTCAGGTGCCTGGCATACTGGCACAACCAGATATCAGGGATATATTTCCTTATCCACAAGCCGAAAGTGTTACGGGATAGATCTTTTGGACTTGACGCATCATGAGCGTGTGTGTATTCCAGGGTGGTGTTTATTTCTCCCTTCCACCAACAGAAAGGATTCCGTTTCAGGGGCTCGGCTAGACGGCTCGGCCTCCAAGCGACGATAGAGGCTGAGCCGCAGCTGGCTGTACGCGCTGTTGCGGAAGCAATGCAGGGGTGTGTGGGGAAATCAGGGTCATGGCTATTTGAAGGCAGGGGACGGTGCTTTTGCAAAGAACCACAGTGTTCGTGAAATTGAACACAAGGGGCACGGGGTTCTTGTTTATTTTCTGCTTTTTTTGCTGTGTGATTCAGGAGGCAGAAAACCTTGATCAGTGAAAAAAGATGTTGTGAAGCAAAGACTTAAATGTGTCATCAAGATGGCCAGGATTCAGACTCCTTTGCCAAAATGTTTTGATCCCCAAACCCTATGAATCTGCAGTGGGGCTGGATGCCAGTTCTGTTTTCCTCTGCTGCAGATCCTAACCTTGGCCATTGTGAGTGCCTGGTGGTGAACCCTGAAAGCTGGCGGGCCAAGGGGGTGCCCCTGCCTCTGGCACATTAATACATGGGATAGATGCATCAGCGGTGACGACGGATCCATTGCCAAGCCTACTGCTGGTCAACTTCTGTCCATTTCAAGTGGGTTGTCCACAATGGATGATCTTGGTGGCTGGTGACTTTTGCCCTTAGGAACATGAGAACCAGCACGCGGGGCAGACCCTTCAGATTAGAATTATTTCCTTTGTGTTTTTTTAGGCTTTGCAGATGGCTAAGGTCTTTAAAATAGTCTCTGGATTTGAAAGTCTGCCTCTTCCAGGGACTTCTTCCATACCATGTTGCCAGTCAACAACATTGATCCTTTAGTGTAGGGCAAGGATGGGGAACCTTTGGCCCTCCAGAGGTTTTGGACCACAACTCCCATAGTCCTTTAGCCCTGACAGTATGAGCTCGGAATTCTGGGAGTTGTGGTCCAAAACCTCTGGAGGGCTGAATGTTCCCTATCTCTAGGGAGCAGAGGAGGGTGGAGGGAGAGAGAGAGAGAGAGAGAGACCCTCTATAGCAGTGGTGGCAAACGTTTGGCACTCCAGATGTTTTGGACCACAACTCCCATGGTCCTTTGTCACTGGCAAAGCAGTCTTGGAATTCTGGAAGTTGTGATCCAAGACATCTGGAGTGCCAAAGGTTTGCCACCCCTGCAGTATAGTGTGCTTTTGAGACAACCAGGCCAGAATAATGGCTCTTTACCACAAAGTCCTCCTCGTGGCACTGTTGCACCTTTCAATGATGGCCCGAAGGTGAGGGTGGGGCTTGGTTTTCGGGCGGGTGAATTCTTTACTTCCTCCTGGAAGGCAGTGGGCAAGAAACAGAACGAGCGGTTGAACAGGAGAGGAGTAGAAGACAGCTTCCAGAGAAAAGGACCACTCGTAAATTGTCTCATCTATGAAGGCCGGATAGGAATAAATGCACATTTACCTCTGTTTGCCATTTTGAATGAATTGGGGTTGATACTTTATTTTTTGGGGTAGGGGGCACACAAAACCTTTCTGCAAAGCAGTGGTTCCCGAGGTGTGGTGGGTTGGCACCAGACTCGGTCATTCCTTCAGTATGTGAACATACAGCACGTGACACCAGCTCTGTGTGTTTTATCCAGCTGCTATTCAGAACAGTAAGACACAGCTGTGGGATTTATCCTTACTTGTCATCTCAGGTCTCAGAATATTGCCCTCCCTTGAGGATGGGTAACTCTCGGCAGCTGCACCGAGGGAGGAGACTTGGACTGAAGCTTCCCCTACTAAAAATTTTGCAGCCGTGTAGGCAGAGTGGATCACGGCTACCATCCTAAATGCTTCCCTCTCTCCTCATCCAAAAATTCACTCCACATTATAGTCACCTTCAGATAAAATGGGAAGCAGTGGTAAACAAGTGGCCTTAGAGACCTGTCGCATCAGCACTGAGATGTTTTAAGAATTTTGGAAATTAGTGAAGGAATATAGTGTATCCCTACCCCACCCCACCCCCTATTCCCTCTCCTTTTGCAAATTGGCAAATATGTTTTGCTGTTCTTTGCATGCTGCACCTTTGACACAACTTCCCATCTGGCAGAGACCCCACAGCCACTGGCCTGGTCTTCCTGCCACCAATTTTAATTGCCTTTTTCTTTTCATTTTTCCCTGGGAGAATGTATGTAAGCCCTGGCGGGGATTCCTTGTAAATGTTGATTGATGCCTTACAATAACATCACTGATAAATGTTGGATTAAACTCTCAAATTGGCGACTTTCAGAGCGGTGTTGCGTTCCTCCCAGCGCCTCTCATTCTGCTGCTGTCCGTGCTTGTCTGGTTTCCACCTCCACCCTGCATTTTATATAAGGGCAAAAGAAATATGGTTAGAGAGCTCTCCGGTCAAGTACATCCTGCAAATATGTTGCTGTTGTTTGGTGTGGATCTCTGAGATGCAGCATTAAAAGACGTGTGTGCATATTGATCAGCATGTGGCAGGAACACACCGAGTATGGCATTAAATGGGGAAGTTTAGTAAGGCAGCTCAAGAACATTTATAGATGACCTAAAGTGAAGCTAATTTGTACTAGAGTGAAATTGAGAGGGGCCCTGGTTGGCAGTTCAAATCAGGGCTGCAGGGTAGGCTCCGGTTGCTTATCCTGGCTCCTGTCAATCTAGCAGTTTGAAAGCACATGAAAATGCAAATAGATAAGTATGTACCCATTTGGTAACAGAATGGATGCAAAATCAGGATCATTTTGGCCCCAATATATCAGTGCTTTACAAGTATACGAAATGCAGCACCTAGGTTGCAAGGAGTTATGTGTTGTCCAGTGTGCGTACCTGTTACTTGTAGCAGAACTTTGAATTTTACTTAAATTCCTCCCACTGTGCAGCACAAGTTCAGGGAAAACAAACTCAGCAGAAGAGCTTCATGTTCCCAGGAGTAGCCCACCCCTTTTTCTCATCCACGTACTGACAAGTCTCAATAACTCACTTGGAGCCACTACCAGTAGAAATATTTAAAAAAAAAACTAAGGAAGATGAAACTAAAGAGAGGGAAAGAGGTCAGAAGCAGAGAGGTGGGTCTCTCTACATCCAGAGGTAGGAAGAAATAATTGGGTCAGCGGTGGACAGATTGACAGTCACCGCAGTCCAGAAAGAACTAGAGGCTGTATTTTTAGATGCCAAAAGAATATTCCTCCGGTTCAAGCATGAAAGAAATAGAGCAGCCAGCGTAAAGGCCAAACACAGTCGTCCAAATTTGATGATCCAGTTATTTTGGACTTTTATCCATGCTTGACCTAGAGAGCGAAACAAATCACACACTCCTTTGGGGTGCCAGAATAAAAGAAATAGAAGGGGGGGAGTATCACAGAAGTTAAAGCCTTTTCACACGACCCCTAAACTCCGTGGCAAATGGCTCCCAGCTCCGGAGCTTAAAATTGTTTCCCCACCAGCTCCGGAGTTTACAGAAAATTAAGTGCAACCATGCCCACCTAAGCGCGTCCCAGCACACTTTTCAGGTACCTGCTCTCCGGGGGTGAAAAACCCCTGATGCGGATCTAAGGTAGAGAGTGCTGGGCTCTCCTGGCTTCTGTTTGTTGTTTTTCTGCCCCCCCCCTTTAAGAGATCTGAATGCTGGCGGGAACAGAGCAAGACCAGCAGAACGGAGGTGAGCGGCATGCTTTTCTTTCTCTTTTTCTCCCTCCCCTTGCAGCCAGCAGCCAGGAAGTGCGGAGGGGGTGGGAACACAGGAACAGCGACAAACCCCTAAGATCTCTGGTCCGAATGTAAGTGGCCAGCGGATCTTAGGGGTCGTGTGAAAAGGCAAGATGAATTCGAGGGAAAACTGAATGTCGCATTCCAGGCAAAAAGCAAAACAAAACAAAATACAAAAACATGCGGGACCTTAAAGATTGTTATACTTTGATGCAAGCTTTATTTATTTATTTATTTATTTATTTATTTATTTATTTATTTATTTATTTATTTATTAGGCTTATATACCGCCCGTCTTCCTGAGAGGAACTCCGGGCGGTTTACAACAATTCAGACATATAGCAGCAAAATGGATCTCGCATGTTACTATATGTCAGTTATGGTGTAAAAATCACCCATCAGGAAACATCCATGCGCACATTGTCAAAACTATTTTTTTTTAAAGTGTGTCTCCACCGCCGTTTCAATTCCATTCATGGCCATTCATTACATCTATTTTTTGGGGGGAGGGGCTAGGTGGCTGAGGTATATAAATCTCACTAATAAATAAATAAATAAATAAATAAATAAATAAATAAATAAATAAATAAATAAATTTTTATTTTAAAAATGATATGGCGACTAAGAGGTTAAAAAAAAAACCCTGGAGGACGCAGGCGCAGAAAGCGGGGAAGGTTTTTTTTTCTCTCTCCCCAAGGCATGCTGGGAGAGGTAGTTCTTTTCCTGCCCCGCATGGGCTGCTGGGAATATGTCCGCCGGCGGAGACCGGGGCGTGACGGGAACTGTAGTTTTCTGGGCGGCGAAGGTGGGCTCGGCATTGTCGCGCTCGGTCTCTGCCGGAGGAGGAGGAGGAGGAGGAGGCGGCGGCGGCGGGTTTTTGCCATTGGTGGTGGTGGTGGCGGCGGCGGCGCCTGGCACGCCGGAGCTTGGCCCGGGTTGGCTGGCCGGTGGAGAGCCGGGGCTGCGATGCCGGGGAAAGGTGGGAGCGGGATGATGGATGGGGTGGTGGTGGTGGTGGAGGGTGCAAGGCAAGGGGGCAGGAATCGCCTTGATGGAGGCAAAAAGGGAGCCTTGGAGCTGCCTGGAGTGGGGGGGGTTGCTTTGTTTGCCAGGGCGGGCGATGGAGGCAGGAAGGCAAGAAAGAAGGAAGGGAGATTGCAAGCATTGCATGCAATGCATGCAATGCATGCATAGGTATGACCAAGGAGGAGGAGGAGCCACCTCCCTAAGGCAGGGCATCAGGGTGGGGTGGTGGTGGTCCCTATTGGCATGGCACCCTAGTGGGTGAGACGTCCAGATGATGGTCCTTGGCAGAGAAGGACAGGAGAAACACACCAGGGGCTCATCCCCCCCTCCCCTTTCGTAGGAATGACAGCTGGTAGTGTATCTTGCGCTCCATCCCAGCACCTTCACAGGTGCATCTCATAAGAACACATGAAAGGACTTTCCCTGGTGCTGCTCCCTCACTTTGGAATTCCCTCCCACTGGAGGCCAGGTCATCTTTATCAAAGCATTGTACCAGAGGTGCATTCTTGATATTAGGTGTTGTCTATCAGGTGCTGAGAATCTTTTGGTGAGATGAAAAACACCACATGAGGGTATCAGGAAGCAGGCTGATGTTAGATGGTACAACGCTTTGATAAAAGATAGCAAGTTGCTATCGAAAGCTCACCTCATATTTTTTGTTTTAGCAGTGACCAATAAAGGTACCACCTAACTTCCTTTTGTATTTGTTTCTCTGGTCACACGGCTCAACTATTTAACTTGTATGGATTGCTGAAGAAACCAGAAAAAGAGCCGCCCTCCATATGTACCAAAGGCCTGGACTGCAGCCACTAGGTAAAATTTATTATTCTTTTGAATCTGGCCCTGATTATTCCTAGTGAGTTTTGCTAATTTTTCTACAACTTTCAAATGGCACACATGTTTTTTGCATCACCTCTCCCCCTCCTTCCTCAAGGCAAATAGGGACTTGTAGTCTTGTAACAGCCAAATTGAGGGTGGGAAGGAGGAGGTGGGTGATCAAGGACTAACTGCGGCTTTGTTTGTGTGTTTAACTCTATCTGGGACTTTGAAGCTGCTTTAACACCAGACTGGCTGCCTGATACCATCACGTGGTGTTTTCCATCTCACCAAAAAAGATTCTCAGCACCTGATAGACAACAACATCTATCGAGACTGCATTTCTGGTACAATGCTTTGATAAAGATAGCAAGTTGCTATCGAAAGCTTAGCTCACAGTTTTTTTTGTTTTAGCAGTGACCAATAAAGGTATCACCTAACTTCCTTTTGAATTTGTTTCTCTGGTCACACGGCTCAACTATTTAACTTCTTTTTTTAGATTGTTTGGCAGTTGCATTGCACAAGGAAGAAACTCGTCTTGTTGTGGAATGCAGCATGCTGATGGGTTTTATGGCGTGCTTTGAAAAAGTTATTGAACTGTTGCCAGTCTCTTATTATATGCCATCAAATTGCTTCCAATGTACGGACTCTCTTTAGGAAAACAAACTCTCCAGGGCAAGTCACAAGATGGTTTGTTCATTTGATCTCGTTGAAGACATGCTGCACAGCAGAAAAAGCTCCCAGGGAAAGTTTACAAAATATGACGGCTGACCATCTAAAACAGCCTTTTCCAATCTTGATGTTTTCTTCTAGGTACAGGGGGACCTCTTAAATTTTTTTTAATTTGTTCAATGGATCCATTTGTTTAAGAAACTTTTGTCTTAACGGAAAGCGGTTTCCCATAGGAACGCATTGAAAATGGATTAATCTGTTCCGGAGGCGGTGGGTCACTTCGTTTTATGAAAAATTTGTCTTAGGATATGTGGTTTCCCATAGGAATGCATTGGGAGCGGATTAATCCATTCTGGAGGCTAGAATTAAAAAAAAATAACAGACCCCCCCCCCCCCGTAAATGCAGAACATTTTTTTTTGTTTTGCAAAGCATCCCAAAGGGAATTTTTTTTGTCATGCTAAGCATGCCTATTCCTGGAATTTTTTTCCCTCCTACTAGGTTTTTTTTTCTTATGAGGCATTTGCCTTAAGAGGTACCACTGTATTTTGAACTACACAGGAAGGCTGACCTGAAGCACCCATTTTAAAGTGCTTCTAATCAGTCGAATAGAACAGAACAAACAGCTGAATTAAGAATACTGTATAGAAGAGGCAGGGTAACTCATTTCTAATCTCCTCAGTGCTGTTTGTCATCATCACATACCATATTTTTCCCATGTACCAGACTATATTTTTGTCCAAAATTATTAGACTAAGAATTGAGGGTTGCCTTATACACAGAAGTAAGCTGAGAACTCCATGGTTGCAAAACTGAATTTTGGGTTGGAAAAGTGGGCGGTGTCTTATATATGGAGATGATTTATAGATGGAAAACTATGGTATGTTGCAACTTGTTATTTATTTGGACAATGGAACCAGTTACCCCAAGAGATGGTGATAGCTCCAGCACTTGGAGGTATTCAAAATCAGACAACCATCTCTCAGATCTGCCTTAATCTGGATTTCTGCCTTGGACAGGGGGTCAAACTCAGTGACTCTGTAGAGCTCTTCCAACTCAGTGATTCTATGGAGAAGTGGATTCATAAGATCCCAACTGATTCAATAGGCCGGCCGCTGTGCGATTTACAACCGTAAGCAACAGGATTTTGGCTGATGCCATTTCTGTTCGTGACATTGCTTTTCAAATTTATTCATTTACTTTTGGATTTATATACTGCCAAGTTTAATTAAAAGTAATTGAAGAAATGTACAGTAATTTTGTTCCACCCTTGTTATTAGAAGAGTGGTAACTCCCCGAGATCAAAACCTAGGGCACACGTAACTAGGCCTCGCATCTCCTGATCATGTACATGTTGATTTTCTGTATGTGAATCTGCCTTTTCCCTTCTACTCTCTGCTTGCAGATTCTCCAGGAGGCTGCCAAAGTGTCTGAGGAAGACGGTAGTGGAAGGCAACCGAAAGAGAGCACAGAAATGGTACGGAGGCTACCCTGTTGGGTGTTCATTTGGAAAAGTTGGAGGATGGGGGGAATTCTTGAATGCAACAATAGGAAAGCAATAGGTCATGAGCCTCTCTGATTTTACTGACAAAAGAAAATATTTTTTACCCAGCGTGTTGTTAGCCTGTGGAACTCCCTGCCACAGGATGTGGTGATGGCATCTGGCCTGGATGCCTTCCAAAGCGGATTGGACTGATTCCTGGAGGAAAAGTCCATCACAGGTTACAAACCATGATGGAGATGTGTCATCTCCAGGCTTAAAACCGGGGTACTTCAAGGGCCAGATGCAGGGGAGTGGTTTCAGGAGACAGAGATCTAGTCTCATGGGCTCCCAGAGGCATTTGGTGCGGCCACTGTGAGATACAGGAAGCTGGACTAGATGGGCCTTTGGCCTGATCCAGCATGGCTCTTCTTATGTTCTTATGTACTACATGGGGCAAGTCACCTTTTCCCTAACAGTCTTCATAGGTTTGGGTAACATCCTAAGTGCCTTGTCCTGTCTTCCTCCTAAAGAGTATTAGAACTTACTGGCTAATGCCAACGATCTCCCTGGTCCGCCATTTTATTTTGGTGCAGCAACCAGGCAGCTGCCTCTGAGAAAGTGACCAACCGGCCTGCATTTCCCCTTGCCGTGTTTCAGCCCGTGCGACAAAAATGAAAACACAGCAGACTTGTTTCCGTTGTGAACTTTTGTGGTGTCTGATCCAGTTCCTTGGACGTCCTTTGCCGTGTGTATATCCCGTTTACTTCTGGTATTTAACAGGCACACAACCATTGAACATGGAAGCTCTGATGAGCAATCACTCCTTATAGACCTGGTGCCAGTGCTGTTTAGCTAACTGTATATTGTGGAAAGCAGCACATGTTGTCATTTGATACCCCCCCCTCCTCGGGTGTAGTTAATCCAGGGCTCACAGGGCCAAAGCTCTGGCTAGAACAACCTGTGATATCATCTGCTACAGCCCCAAATATCCTTGTTCCCTTGAGTTTAGATGCAATCCTTACATTTCCTGGGAGCAAAATTGATTTTTCCCCAGGAGCTAAGCTGTCCCCTTTGTAGGGCAAACTATTTCAGTCATTTCTTGAAAGAGCATCAAGATCCCTTGACTTTACAAAAGACCCGCTCATCATATGTTGATGTGGACTGATCTTGCTACCTGCCTCTTCCAGCTCTCCTTGTGATGAGGAGGCAAGCTGTGGGCCATGTCCTGTTAACCGGTGGTATGCCCACATTTATCTTTACACCTCTGCTTGCATCCCATCGTCACCTTGCGATACCCTTTTTGATACCAAGTTCTTTTAGTGTTGAGAGATTGTTTCCTGTTCCAGGTTGTCTTCAGTCCCTTTCTCTTTCCCCTTGCTTCTTAATGCACATTTCTCTTTATAATCCAGATAATAATATTAATTCTGCCCCCCCCCCCAAATATGTGTTTCAGGCTTAAAGAAGAGCCCCACAGTCGTGGAAGTGGCCGCACGTAGCAGGTTTTTGGAAGATGTCTGGCGACAGGATGATCTCAGATCTCAAGCGAGATCTCTACAAGGACCTCTCATTTCCCGCTAATGATGACTCTCTCTTTTTTAACTACTCCACACCACTGGCCCATTTCCGAGGGGAGATTTGTTGGCTGAGACCTCAGGTGCGTTCTTTACTAAAATAGTATTTTGGTCAAATTCTAGCCCTTTATATGAGAATTAGTGGGTAGACAAAGGTGCATTGTCTTTGTTCCAAATAGAAGTTACAGTAGGACCCCCGGTATCCACTGATTCATTATCCACTGATTCAGTTATCCACGGCTGGCAGGGTAAAAAATTAAATAAATAATTCAGCAGCTGCAAAGCAAGCTCCTGTCACAAACAGCAGCTGTAAAGCAAGCTACTATCATAAAACATCATCCGTAAAGCAAACTACTATCACAAACAGCAGCTGTAAAGCAAGCTACTGACACAAAACAGCAGCCATAAAACAAGCTACTGTCACAAAACAGATGTTTGGGGGGATTTTTGGTGTTCTCTCTTATCCACAGTTTTCATTATCCATGGGAAGTCCTGGAACCAATCCCCAGTGGATACCAGGGTCCTACTTTAATTTATTTATCAGAATAACCGTCAGGTATTGAGTGGGATGTTCGCCTCTTAGTGGGGTGAACTCAGCTTCTCAGCTTGGATTCTACATTTTGATGTATACAAATGGATCTTGGGCTGGGTCTCTTCTGGCTGCCCTGCTTCAAGTATTTATTTATTTATATATTTCTATACCACCCATCTTCCCAAAGGAACTCCAGGCAGAACAGTTTAATGGGCAGTAAGAGTTTAATGGGCAGAATTCTATCTTATGAAATTTATTTATTTATTTATTTATTTTAGAGTATTTTTACCCTGCCTTTCTCCTTGGAAAAGGACCCAAGGCGGCTTTCAGTAATGAGGGATAATATACAGTCCAGTACAGTTAAGACATGTTCAGGTATTGAGAACAAGGAATTGAGGGACATCTTACAGCATTAATAGACAATATGACATTAAAGCTACAAGGTTATAAGTAGTTATAAACACAAAGTCTGTGTGATCCTATTGATTCATATAAAAGACACATAATAGGTAGTTCATCATTCAGGGAAAGCTTGCCTGAAGAGAAACGTCTTTGCCTGTTTCCAGAAGGACAACAGAATCAGAATCCTTTTATTGGCCAAGTGTGCTTGGACACACCCGGGATTTGTTTTGGTAAAAAATGCTCTCCATATATAAGAAGGAAATATAAGAATCATATATTCAACAGTAAAATCATAGTACAACAACACAATAAAACCTATTATTAAAAAAGGAAGAAGGGGGGGGGAGATGAGGCAGTCCTGGCCTCTAGTGGGAGGGAGTTCCAGTGAATTGCCCTTGATTCAAAAGTGGATGCATTTCTCTTCATGTGCCAAGTTACACGATTGATATTAGATGAAGAGTACAATACAGGCATTAAATTGTTAACCGGAGGCAAGTTGACTCTGAGATGTATGCCATTTGACCTACTGTGGTGTACATAATAGGTGTCTGGCCAGTGAGGTGTAAGCGTTAAAACAAGCATGCTTTGTTTCGTCTGACATCTATGTATCAACATACAAACGGGTTCAGAGAGCGTATTAAATAAGTGGACTTAAATTCTATCTGGGACCTAAAATGACTTAACTAAGGTTATCCTGCTCCAGGTACATCATGAGCAACAACATTGCAGATCCTGGTGGTGCAGTGATTAGATCGCAGTCCTGCAGCCAAGGCTCTGCTCATGACCTGAGTTCAATCTTGGGCTCAGGTAGCCATCTGGAGATTGACTGCATCTGCCACCCTTCTGAGGTTCACTGGAGGGGAATAACTGATTGCTTATGAGAATGCTTTAAGCTTGGTATAGGATGGTATATAAACAGCATACTTTAAGGAAAAGACAATAATGCTACGTAAAGCCGCAGATTAGAAGTAAAGAGGAAGACCAGATCCAAAATGGACTGGCTCTCTTTGGGAACTCACAGACTTGAGTTTGCAAGAGCTGAGATGAGCCGTTGCAGACAGGTCCTTTTGGACAGCACTCCTTCATAGGTGAGTGATCTCCAAAGTCACATCTGCTATGCCGGAAGTGACTTAATTCATATAACAGCAACCGTATTCAGCCGTATCAGTCTATGAGTGATGTAAAATAGAAGGGCCATCTAAATTAACTTTTTAAACAATCACACTTTTCTGAACTGTTTCAGGTTCGTTTCTGAGAAGAGGCAATCAAAGTACAACCTGTCTTTTTAAAAAAATGTTGCTCTTCTCTTTCGCTCTCAGGAGATCTGTTCGCTCCCTCGGTTATTTTCGGATGATCACCATGAGTGGCAGGTGAAGCAAGGCATGCTGGGAGACTGCTGGTTCCTGTGTGCATGTGCTGCTTTGCAGAAGAGTAAATACCTGCTTGCCAAGGTAGGGAGAAGCAGTGCTCTGGACTCTGTTGCAGAGTTCTGAATTCGTTGTTTAATTCCTCTAACTATTGTTGTTTTTATTCTTATTCAAAAATACCAGACACAGTCAATTAAAATGACATTGACTGGTATTGTATAACTAGAAATGGGTACAAATTAAAAAGGAATTGCAAAATTCTCTCCAGAAATTGCTAATTCATCAATTCATATTCGTACAAATTGATCACACACACGCCCCATTGAATACAAATTGATGAATTTTTAGCTAGATTTGATTCATTGATTTCTTGGCTATAAAATGGCCTCCAGGTACCTAGAGACACCAAACTTGCAGAGAAGCTTCCCTTGACTTTTCTTTACAATGCCTCCTAGTTTTGTGGAGATTCGAATCATAGAATCATAGAGTTGGAAGAGACTTCAAGCCATCCAGTGCAACCCCCTGCCATGCAGGAAACCCAACACAGTATTTCCGACAGATGGCCATCCAGCCTCTGCTTAAAAACCTCCAAAGAAGGAGACTCCATCACCCTCCTTTGTGGCAGCATATTCGATTGCCGAACAGCTCTAACCATCAGGAAGTTCTTCCTAATGTTTAAATCAAATCTCTTCAATGGTTTGAAACCATTGCTCCGAGCCCTGGTCTCTAAAGCCATGGAAAACAAACCAGTCCCTTCTTCAGGATGACATCCTTTCAAATGTTTAAACATGGCTATCAATATCTCCTCTCAGCCTTCTTTTTGAAAGGCTAAACATTCCCAGCTCCCTGAGCCGTTCCTCATAAGACATTTCTTCCAGACCTTCAACCATCCTGGTCGCCCTCCTCTGGACCCGCTCAAGATTGTCAACATCCTTTTTAAATTGAGGTGCACAGAACTGGACACAGTACTCCAGGTGGGGTCTGACCAGAGCAGAATAGAGTGGTACTATCACTTCCCTTGATCTAGACACTATGGTTCTGTTGATGCAACCAAGAATTGCATTGGCTTTCTTGGCCGCCACGTCACACTGCTGACCCGTGTTCAATTTGTGGTCTGGATTGGGTTTCCCCAAGCCAGTTGCTAAAGGACACTTTACATGGTGTATGTGTATCAATTTTTGAGTGTCTAACTTAGATGTCTGAAGCCCAATCTTCACCAAATATGGAGGGATTGTAGAGGCGACTCACGAAAGGCTCCTTCACCAATTTGGTGCCTCTAGGTGCCTGAGGGCCACTTTCCTGGGGAGGTTCTCTTTGGGGGTGCCTGCCTCAGACATCCAGAACCCAATCATCACCAAACCTGCTGGTCTTGTAGTGGAGAGTCACAGAACGCTTCCCTGTAAATTTGATGTCTCTAGGTGCCTTGGAGGCCATTTTACAGGGTGTTAAATTAAAAAAAATCAAATTTACAAATTGCTTCATCGAGTCATCAGAAATTTTTAAAATAAATTTGGGGTTTGTAAGGAAACTCAGGGGTAGGCGCGTCTCTGGCCAAGAATCACCTGAGTTCCTATGAGGGCATTTATACATGACCCCTAAACTCCGGGGCAAATGGCTCCCAGCTCCGGAGATTAAAAATGTTTACCCACCAGCTCCGGAGTTAACAGGAAATTAAGTGCGACCCCGCCCATTTTAGCGCGTCCCAGCGCAGCTTTCAGGTACCTGCTTTTTGGATGTGAAAAATATTTGATCCGGTGTAAGGATAGTGAGTGCGGGGCTCTCCTCGCTTCTGTTTGTTGTTGTTTTTGCGCCCCGCCCCTTTAAGAGATCTGAATGCTGCCGGGAACAAAACGGAGGTAAGCCGGCATTCTTTTCTTTCTTTTTTTTCCCTCCCCTCAGGCAGCCAGCAACCAGGAAGTGCGGAGGGGGGTGGGGACAGAGGAAGAGCGACGAACCCCTAAGATCTCTGGTCCGAATTTAAGTGGCCAGCGGATCTTAGGGGTCGTGTAAAAAGGCCCTGAGTTCTTTTAAAGAAAACAAATGGCCTGAGAGCATCAATTTAATGAAATCCCTTTATTCACTATTGTAAGTTACAAAAATGAAAAAAAAAACAACTCATAAAAACCAATGGAAATCAATGGAAAATATAAAAATGCTTATCAGATACAATCATATAATATTGCCTGAAAAATAAGGAAGCTTATGATATTCTCACTAGCTTAGATACTATGGAAATTACAATGCCTAGGCTGGCTAGGTCTACGAGACTACATATTGAAGCTGGATTTCAAGCAAGTATCTCTCTCATAGACTTAAGTATAAACTTCTCTTTTCCCAGCTCCAAGCAGTTTCCAGAGATCACGTGAAACAATTGTCCAATCGTAGCTGTCCAGTTTTCTCTAACTTGGCTTAGTATGGCTAGACTATTGCATTCCTTAGATAAGCGTTTGGCGAAAAGCTGAAAATGTGCAGTTAATATTGAGCCTTATAAATCACACTATGTCCCATCATGCCAATTTCCTTTCATGCTGTGTCCCATTATCCCAATTCCGTTACAGGGTTTTTGGTGAGTCCATTAATCTGGACGAATAATGAATCACCAATTTGTAATTCACCCCATTCTCAGTCTATAACAGGTACAAGTCTTAAGCGAAAATTTCCTGCAGTCACCTCTGTAGTCATTAGATCTTCAGTTTTTATAGGTGTGAAAGAAAACGCTGCCATTCCAGCATCAGGCCCACAGATCGGGAATATAATTTATTTATTTATTTATTTTTATATTTATATACCGCCAGATTTTCCCAAAAGGGAACTCAAGGTGGTTAACAAGTGTAAAATTCCGCAATACAGAGTTCAAAGGAATAATAGTCGGTTCCAAAAAAGGAACATAAAAATAATGAACAACCAAGACTTACGTCCATTTATTCATCTGATCAGCGACCATTCTTCCCTCCCAGGTGATTCCTCCGGGTCAGCCTAGCTGGGGAGACGAGGATTACAGAGGCTGCTTCACATGCCGGATCTGGCAGTTTGGACACTGGGTGGAAGTCACCATCGACGATCGGCTGCCTTGCATCGGGGGCAAGCTGTGTTTCTCCCAGTGCCAGACGGAGGATGTGTTTTGGCTTCCCCTGCTGGAAAAGGCTTACGCTAAGTGTGTGTCGGGCTTGCGAATGGGGCGTTGGGGTGACTCGAGTATTTGTGTGTTGAGCGGCTGCAGAGGTCTGTTCGTTGTACAGTATTTTGTTTCCATGTGCCATCATTCCTTACATATGGAGCCGAGGCAATATCTGGGGAGTTAGAGGGGTAGATGCCTTCAAAAGGGGATTGGACAGATCCCTGGAGGAAAAGTCCATCACAGGTTACAAACCATGATGGGAGATGTGTGTCATCTCCAGGCTTTAAACCAGGGTACTTCAAGGGCCAGATGCAGGGGAGTGGTATCAGGAGACAGATATCTAGTCTCATGCGCTCCCAAACGCATCTTGTGGAGCCGCTGTGAGATACAGGAAGCTGGACTAGATGGGCCTTTGGCCTGATCCAGCATGGCTCTTCTTATGTTCTTATGTTCTAGATACAGTACCTGTGCCTAGCACCAACTGGCAGGTGCCAGTGGCATCACCACCCAACTCCTCCTCAGAATAGTTTTCAACAGAGGCTCATGGCGCAGTGGTTAAATGCCTGCACTGTAGGTAAAACTGTACTCACGACCTGGGGTTCCATCCCAGGTCGCCGACTCATGGTTGACTCAGCCTTCCATCCTTCTGAGGTCGGTAAAATGAGTACCCAGGTCGCTGGAGATGGGGAGGGGCAACGTGTAGCCTGCACACCTGTAATTAAAATGGTAAACCCCCCAGAGACTACTTGAAGTGGCATGGGGCGGTATATGAGCAGAACACTAGACATTTCATTTGTGTTATTTTTGATAGAGTAGACCAACTGTATGTAAGGGAATCAGCATGACTTGGAAAAAATGTGTTTTAAAGCAAAAATGTTTTCTGGAAGCATTGAGGAGTGGGTGAGGAGGAGGAATTTCAGTCCACAGGTGTGGATATGCCAAATGCAGCAGGAGGTTTGAAAAGTGGAAGGGGGATCCAGACTACGGAACAGCTCAAGCTATCGATCAGTGGCTCCCAATCTTGGGTCTGTAGATGTTCTTGGACTACACCTCCCAGAAGCCTTCACAATTAGCTAAGCTGGCCAGGATTCCTGGGAGTTGTAGTCCAAAAACCTCTGGGGACTCATGTTTCGAAACCATTGCGATAGATGAAGGATTCGAAACCCAGTGTGTCCTGATTGCAATACAGAGCAGGGCACATTCTTAGTTGCAGGTGTACTCCATGGAATTTGAATTTCATTCATGGGAGCAGGCATTTTTATTCTTTCCCTCCAGTGTCCGTTTTTCTCTAGTTGTAAGAAGTAAGCAGGTTTTCATCCGTCATAGAGCGATGCAGTGCCCTAAATCATCCTTTCTTTTAATCTCCTGCTGCTCTCAATCAGTCCGTTGGTGTGAGTGAGAGGTTTCTTCTCTCCGTTTTCTCCGTTTTCTCCTGGAAGAAACAGACTTCCCTTTCCTTCTACGACTGCATGGCTATTAATAATCCCTGTGTGTTTTAAAGCAGAGAATAGTTTGGGTTCTTGAGATTGTGGCTTGAGAGATGTGAGAGCACCCTTGAAAACAAAATAAAGTGGTTTCTCTCGCTCTCTGCAGAACAGTTATTCTGTCTGCAAGCAGATTAATGCTTTCTTTAATCACATGGTAGCTACTTGTAAGGCACATATAAACATACTAGTTAGAAGGGGTGAAAAAGCTAGTGTAGACTTCCTTTATGTTTCAGTGGCATCTTTCTCATTTTCCAAACGCCGGCAGTATTAATAATGAGATATTAAGTCCAGTTGGATTTTTGCCTCTTTGTTTCTTTCCCTGATTGTTTGTACCATGTACCCAGATGGGTTTTGAAGAATTCAAAATGGTGTAGACTTTTTATGGAATTATGGTAGTTTTAATAATAGTAGTATCCCAACACTGATTAGCAACCCTCTGTTTTTAAAAAATCATCATAATTATGGTCATTTACTCAAAGGAGCCTTGTGGCGCATAGGTTAAACTGCTATACAGAAGCCAAAAACGGTGCTCATGAGCTGAGGTTCAATCCCAGGTAGCCGTCTCAAGATTGACTCTGCCTTCCATCCTTCCGAGCTTGGCAAAATGAGTACTCTGCAGAAGTAAATTGTAAATTTCCCAGGGTGCTTTAAGTGCTATGGGGTGGTATTTTAAGTGGCACAATTTTTTCTTGGTCTCCCTTTTTCTGTCCCTCTTGGTCCTCCAGTTCTTCAGAATATGGCCTGAATTTTATCTGCGTTGAATTTTGCTTTTCTTATATTTTATTATCCTGAGTTCCTTTCTACAATTTGCCTTAAACCAACACATGCATGACCAATGCATTTCTTTCTTTAGGTGTGCATTCTGCCCATTCATTTGCACATAATTCCAGTTATTTATTTATTTATTCTGTATTTTTTGTGGGGCATTTTCTTATCCCTGGTCTGAAAATATAAATAAAAATATTAAGTGAAAACTGAGAAATATATTTTTCTAAAGTTGAAGTTACCAGAGAGGGCCACTAGAGAGGGACAGAGACCATGATTTTATATATACAGTGGACCTTTGTATAACAAACGGTTTGTATAACATAAAATTTGTACAACATACAAAATTCCAGAGATAGGGGAAATTTGCTTAACATAATTGCCTATGGGGCGAATCCGTACAACATAAAAATGGGATTACTCCCTTTTCAATGCATTTCTATGGGAAATTTGTATAAAGGAAAATTTGCTTAACAGAATTTCATTTGGAAAGAATTAATTCCTTTATACAAGGTACCACTGTATATATACATACAGTGGTACCCCGACTTAAGAGCAGCTTAACTTAAGAGCAATTCAACTTAAGAGCAGAAAACTGTTGGAGTATTAAATGCCCCCTTACAAATTTTAGATATGGTCTGCTTGACTTACAATTTTTTTTCATTTTTCATTTTTCATTTTTTAACTTATTATTTTGATTTTTTTACATGTTTCTGCATACAGTAGCACCCTCAGATCCGCAGGGATTGGTTCTGGGCTGCCCTGCAGATACTGAGATCCGCAGATAAGAGCAAACAGTGGCAGGGGCAACAGTGGTGGGAGCAGTGGCCGTGGCAGGGGTGACGGCAGTGGAGGTGGCAGCTGAGGGGTGATGATAACAGAGGCGGCAGCAAAAGCGTGGGTGTTGACGGGGAAAAACAGTGTCGCCGTGCCCCCGCTGACTTGGAGCTTCACCACGCTGTGCGCCCGCTAGCAGGGAGCTTTATTGACTGGCACAGGTTGCTTTGCGCTGCCATGTGCCCACCGGTCAGGAACTTTTCACTGTATCCCTGCAGGCTAGGAGCTTCACTGACCAGGAACCTGTCGGCAGGGACCTTGCCCTTCGCCATCCACAGATAACTGAATCTGTGGATGGCGAAACAGCGTATACGGGGGTCCTACCGCACTTTATTTGCACCAAGAAATACCCTTGCTCTGAATATTGCTTACAATGAGCTACTTCAAAGCAAAGCAAAGTGTTCTGCTTATATACCGCCCCGTAGTGCTTAAAGCACTCCCTGGGTATTTTACAATTTACTTATGCAGGCTACACATTGCCCCCCTTGCCCAGCAAGCTGGGTACTCATTTTACCGACCCCGGAAGGATAGAAGGCTGAGTGAACCTTGAGCCAGCTACTTGGGATTGAACCCCAGGTCGTGAGCACGGTTTTAGCTGCAGTACAGGCACTTAACCACTGCGCCACGAGGCTCCTTGGTAGATTCTGCCTCCTGCAAATTCTGTTTGTCAGGAGCCGTAACTCATTGGGTTCTCACCAGCATAAATAGGTCCATTCTTTCTCCCTTGGAAAGGTCAGCTCGGTCTCTTGAAATGTGTCCTTTTTTTTTTTGTCTATGTGTTTTCAGGGTGCATGGCTCTTACGAGCACCTGTGGGCCGGCCAGGTGGCTGATGCTCTCGTGGATCTCACAGGAGGCCTGGCGGAGAGGTGGGCCCTGAAAGACCTGGCCCGAAGCACTGAGAAGGAGAGGGCCAGCAAAGTGCTGGAGAAAGCCGTCTTCCGGAGCCTGATGAACCTGAAGGAGAAATGTGTCATGAGCTGCTCCGTCTTCAGCTCCCGGCAAGGTAAGGGGAGAAATGCCTTGAGTCGCCTCCCTATGGTATAGATCACTGGTAGGCCTTCACAATGTGGTGATGGCATCTGACCTGGATGCCTTCAAAAGGGGATTGGACAGATTCCTGGAGGAAAAGTCCATCACAGGTTACAAACCATGAGAGATGTGTCTCCGAAGGTTTTTCAAGGACCTGATTGGACTGGTATCAGGAGAATGCCCCCAGCCAAATGGTATAGATCTCTGGTGGCGAACCTTCGGCAACTCCAGATGTTTTGGACCACAACTCCCAGAATTCCAAGCCCGTCTTGCCAATGACAAAGGGCTGTGGGAGTGGTGGTCCAAAACATCGGGAGGGCCGAAGGTTCGCCCCCACTGGTATAGATGCATCCTTGGACTTTTGCGGCAAGGTCCCAACACTTTGTGCTGAAACAGAAATCCTGAGAAAAGTAGTAACTGTCGTCCAAAGAGACGTCAATTGAAGTCACAAGTTGCAGTCTTAAAAGCCAGCAGCCAGGCTGACTAGAACTTTCAGGCTCTCATAATCAAGACCACTGCCATCAATCTATTTATTTAATCAACTTTTATATTATCCATCGGGCAGCCATGATCTTTCTATATAATCTATAATAATAATAATAATAATAATAATAATAATAATAATAATAATAATAATAATAATAATAATAATAATAATAAATTATTTATTTATTTATTTATTTATTTTAGATATTTTTACCCTGCCTTTCTCCTTTGAAAAGGACTCAAGCCCTAGCCAGTGCCAAATAGAGGAGAAACAGTACTTCACAGGGCTTGGAGAATATACTGTCGGAATCATAGGTCTTTTTCCAAGGAGAAAGGCAGGGTAAAAATATTCAAAATAAAATAAATAAAGTAAATTAATACTTCTGTTAATGCACCCTAAAAGCAAATTTGCCTTTTTTGCACCCTGTTGGCTCCTATTCTGCTTTTGGTCTACCACAATTATCACATTTAATATTACTATATTGCCACTTTTTTCATGGAAGTTTATCTCCCACCTGGACTCTAAGGTAAAAACTCCCACTCGCTCACCCCACTCTATCTGGTTCTGGTTTCTGACTCTTGAGGAATTTACCTCAAAACCACACTTAACATTTCTACGGACCCTGGCCGCAGAGTTATTAGCAATACTTAACATATTTATGACCCCTAGCCAAATCTTCCTTCCCACCATTTGTACAACTAATCATCTCTCCCTCCTCCACATTAACAATGCTTAACATATCTACGACACCTGGTCAAATCCTCCCACCATTTCTACAACTAATCATCTCTCCCTCCTCTTCCCCCTCCCTTACCCACCAATGAACATCTGGTATGAAATGTATATCTCATCATATATTATATTACACACCTCATTCTGCTGCTGTATCTCTGAAGAGGAGGACATGCCCATGGAATGTTACATAAAAATATGAAAGTTAGTCTTTAAGGTGCCTCATGTTTTGTGTCTTTTGTTTTGTTTTGTTTTTCTTTGATTTTTGCCTGCAACAATTTTAAGACCCTTCTCGTTCTCAGTACAGTAGGACCCCGGTATCCGCTGGGGATTGGTTCCAGGCCTTCCCGTGGATAATGAACGCCTGCCCACCCACCTCCAAACTGCTGTTTCCTGACAGTGGCTTGCTTTATGACTGCTGTTTTGAGACAGTAGCTTGATTTACAGATGCTATTTGTGACAATAGCTTGCTTTACGGCTGCTGTTTGTGACAATAGCTTGCTTTGTGGCCGCTGAATTATTTGATTTTTTTTCTTCCTCTACCAACCGTGGATAACTGAATCAGTGGATAATGAATCAGTGGATACAGGGGTCCTACTGTACTAATGAGACAAGTATCCCCCTCTCTTGTAACTATGCATCCATAGTCCTGAAAACATTATTCCCAAACTCTGTAAGAAATGGCCACGTCGCTTTTGTTTCCGATGCCTACTTTCCAGGGACCGAGTGTTCCTAAATGGTCCACTCTCTCTCCTAATGTGGTGGGATATGCGGAGACGGTGATCACAGTAGAGCAGGCATGACCAAACTTCGGTCCTCCTGATGTTTTGGACCACAACTCCCAGAATTCCAAGCCTGTATTTCCAATGGCAAAGGACTGTGGGAGTTGTGGTCCAAAACATCTGCAGGGCTGAAGTTTGGACATGCCTGCAGTAGAGGGAAAAGGTGGCCCTTCTTCCTGTGTTGCATGATGGGATACGATGGATATTGTCTCTTGGTTTTTCCCCCCCTTTCCCTTACCCCAGGGACCAGCGAGCTGGGAGAATTCCATGCATTCATCGTGGTCGACATGCAGGACCTCTCCAAAGTGTCCAGGAAGGATATTGTCCTGCTGAGAATCCGTAACCCCTGGGGGAGACGGTGCTGGAAAGGCCCCTGGAGGGAGGGGTGAGTAGCCAATTAAGGGCTGTGGTTCAAAATGTCGGCCCTTCTAGAAGCTTCCAGAGGGCTGGGTGTTCAGCTCCCACGAGCTCCTGGCCAGCATTGCTAGCCCACGCTCAGGAATGTCGGGCGGCTGCCGTCCAAAATATCTGCAAAGCCGATGACTGAGAATTGAGGATTTAGTAGTCAGCTAGTGGCATCCAGAGCAGCAGAGTAGGGTGCCATCTTTAAGGGTCACACCTACAGCCAGGCTGCCCCCCCCCAAATATTTGTCTTTTTTAAAGAGAGAAAGCACAAACACACATCCTGCCTACATGAGGATTCCTACTAATTGCTCCAGGCTACTTGCACCTATTCCAAATGATAATGTAGATTGCTCAAAGTTCTGTGGGGGCTACTTGTTTCCTTAGATGTCCGTTGATGAACCTTGCAAACACAGCTTCACAAAGCAAGTCTCTTCTTATTCACAAACACACGACACGGGCCTGGCGATCGACCATGGCAGAATGCTGCAGTTTGTGCACCCGAATCCTCGGCAACAACACCAGTACAGACGTTGCTTGCAGAATTCTACAATTCAGACAAAAATCCAAGATACTGATATTCCTTAACTATAAGAACATAAGAAGAGCCATGCTGGATCAGGCCAAAGGCCCATCTAGTCCAGCTTCCTGGCTCTCACAGTGGCCCCACCAGATGCCTCTGGGAGCGCAAGAGACCAAATCTCTTTCTCCTGATACCACTCCCCTGCATCTGGCCCTTGAAGTACCCTGGTTTTAAGCCTGGCGATTACACATCTCCATTATGGTTTGTAACCTGTGATGGACTTTTCCTCCAGGAATCTGTCCAATCTCCTTTTGAAGGCATCCAGGCTAGATGCCATCAGCACATCTTGTGGCAGGGAGTTCCACAGACTAACAACATGCTGGGTAAAAAAATATTTTCTTTTGTCTGTTCTCACTCTCCCAGCCCTCAATTTGAGTGTATGTGCCCTAGTTCTGGTATTTTGTGAGAGGGAGAAGAGCTTCCCTCTATCCACTTTACTCATGCCCTGCATTATTTTGTATGTCTCAATCATAGCCCCCCTCAGGCGCCTTTTTTCCAGACTAAAGAGCCCCAAATGTTTCTTCATAAGGGAGGTGCCCCAGCCCAGTAATCATTTTAGTTGCTCTCTTCTACACCTTTCCCAGTTCCGCCATGTCTTTCTTGAGATGCGGTGACCAGAATTGTATTCAATACTCCAGGTGCAGCCTTACTATCATTTTGTATAATGGCATTATAATGTTGGCTGTTTTATTTTCAATCCCCTTTTTGATAATCCCTAGCATGGAATTGGCCTTCTTCACCGCTGCCACACACTGGGGAGACACCTTCATGGAGCTGTCCACCAACACACCAAGATCTCTTTCCTGATCTGTCATGGATAGCTCTGAGCCCATGAGTTGATAGATAAAGTTTTGATTTTTTGCCCCAATATGCATTACTTTACATTTGGCTGCATTAAAACGCATTTGCCATTTCACAGCCCATTCCCCCAGTTTGGAGAGATCCTTCTGGAGCTCTTCACAATCTTCTCTGGTTTTTACCACACGGAAAAGTTTCGTGTCATCTGCAAACTTGGCTACCTCACTGCTTATCCCTGTCTCCAGGTCATACTATGTTGAGTACAGAAGAATCAGCTGCATACGTGGAATCTTCAAACCATAGAATAAAATGTGAATTCACAGACTCAGAGAAGAGTGAAGTTGGAAGTGGCCTACCAGGTCATCAAATCTAATCCCTGCTCACTGCAGGAATACAAATCATAGCGTATCTGCCAGTTAGAACATAAGAACAACTTTGCTGAAACAGGCCACAGCCCATCCAGCCCAGCATTCTGTCTCACACAGTGGCTCACCATTTGCTTCAGGATATTCCCAAGCAGATGTCTTCACTTGCTTACAATTCCCTGCAAATGGTATTGAGAGATATCCTGCCTATCTCTCCAACCCAGAGGTTGTCCTAGGCATCCATCTTGAAAGCCATTGATAACCTTGTTCTCCATGAACTTGTCCAATCCTTTCTTGAAGCTGTCAAGGCTGACAGCTGCCACCACTTCTTCTGGCAAATCTCTCTTGAGTGCCTCCAGTTTTGGAGCACTTGCCACTTCTCAAGATCATTGCTTCCATTGTTGTACTGCTCTAACAGTTAGCAAGTTTTTCCTGATATTCAGCTGAAAGCTGGCTTCTCTTAAATTGAGCCCATTGTTTTGCATCTTGCTGTCTGGGATAACTGAGAACAGATCCAGGCCCTCCTCTGTAGGTTGTTGTGGTTGTTCAGTTGTTCAGTCGTGTCCGACTCTTTGTGACCCCATGGACCAGAGCTCGCCAGGCCTTCCTGTCCTCCACTGCTTCCCAGAGTCTGGTCAAGTTCATATTGGTTGCATCGATGACACTGTCCAACCATCTCATTCTCTGCCGTCCTCTTTTCCTTTTGCCTTCAATCTTTCCCAACATCAGGGACTTTTCCAAGGAGTCCTCTCTTCTCATGAGGTGGCCAAAGTACTGGAGCCTCAGCTTCAAAATCTGTCCTTCCAGTGAACATTCGGGGTTGATTTCTTTCAGAATGGATAGGCTTGATCTCCTTGCAGTCCAGACTCTATAGGACAGCCAGTCAAATATTTGGAAAGTGCTATTTTATTTCCCCTCAGCCTTCTTTTTTCCAGGCCTAACATGCCCAATTCTTTTAACTGCATAGACATGATTTCACTCTGTGGATTCTCTTGTTCAGTACAAACATATAGGATACAGTAAACCCCCACCTGTCGCAGGGGTTAGGGACCTGACCCAACCCGCAATAATTGAAAATCCACAATATGCGGATGCTGGGTCAGGTCGGGACTGGGCGGGCTCTCTGGGGGCTCTTGTACTTACCCAGGCCTGGCACTGCCCCAAACGGGCCTGCAAGGGGCTTTCCAGTCCTCCAGAGTCCCCAAAAGCACCTTCTAGTGATCTGGAGGTCACTTCTGGTTTACCGGAAGTCACTTCCGGTTTGCGGGGAAGCACTTTTGGGGCCTCCGATGGGCCAGTGGGGCTTTTTTTCATATACTGCGGACCCACAATATACCGGGACTGCAGTATAGGAACTGCGAAAGGGTGAGGGACAACTGTACTTAGACCAAGATGTCAGGGAACCTAGCAGTCTAGGTGGGAACTGCAACTCTGGCCTCTTCTTCAGTTCTCTTGCTCTTTCTGATTCAAATCTCTTGCTCACATCCCTGCTCTTTCTTAGTCCCACCCCTTTTGGTCTGAACCAACGTTTCTTCGCGTTTATACCAGTCATAATAACTATCATGATTTCTGTCTATCCTGTGCTTTAGCGGCCCCGGATGGAGCCAGCTGGACCCCGTGGTTTCTGCAGAACTTCTGTCCCAGATCCAGGAAGGGGAATTTTGGGTAGAAGAAGAGGAATTTTTCACAGAATTTGATGAGATAATCACTGGGTACCCCATTACCGAAGAAGGACAGCTGCAGAGCCTTTACACAGGTATGCTGTGGCCCCTTTCAAAGGCATTTCCGCCCAGGTGGCTGAATGAGATGAATGGATGTGATTTTTCTCCCCATTATGGTGCAGCAATAATCTTGGACAGCTAGTGGCAGCTGGGTACTGGAGTAACGGGAAAGCGCTTTGAACACACACACACACACACACACACACACACACACACACACACACACACACACACACACACACACACACACACACACACACTCTGACACAGACACAAATCCGAACCAGCGGAGGGACCCCCCCCCTCCTCAGGGGAGGCCCCCTTTTATTAACCTTCTCACCTAGGTAATTAGCATAGCTGATTACATAATCTCTTTGTGTCCCAGTAGTAAATCCCCAAATATAGTGAAAGAGGCGTTACATGGGAGGTCTAAATTATTATGCATTACCGGTACCTATGTGCATTGCTCTAATTGGTAAGCCTTAGATAAGAGGCCGTTGTCTAATTGGCAAACTTAACTAGATATGGTAGAAGACAATAAGATCACCTTTTGGCATGCTTACTGGTAACAGGAGAAGACAAAGGAACCTAGCTTAACTAAGGAAGATAGAGGGAGAGGGCTAATGTGCGGGCACAACACGTCTGCTGTTGCAACAGGCCTCTCCCATCAAAAGCTGTTGCTTTTGATATAGCAAAATACGGCCACAGTTATGCAACCCAAAAGCCTAATCCCACATTATGCTCTACTCTATATCATCACAACAGCGTATGCCCAATCTCTGAATTCTAGCCAGGGTTCTAGAACTCAGCATTTGTCTTTTTGGAGCTGGCCGGTGAGTGCAGAACGGAGATGGGCACAAACTGATTCGTCTCGGTTCCTAAAGGCAGCATCACAGTGCTGCTGCTTCCCTCCCCCGCCGTCTCAGCCTCAAACAACCACTCACAACGGAGCGGGACTCCCCAAAATTGGAGGGAGGGTATCACATGTTCTCCAGTTCCGATGCACATCCATTTGTTCGCCTCTCAGGCAGTTCATTTCCTCTGTCCCAGACGGCTGACAAATGCAAGCAGTTTACACGCAAACAAGCAAAGCGATGCCACTCTGTGTGCTTCTTTGTCTCTCTCCCCCCCGCAGACAGAGTGCTGGGCCACACTCAGAAGCTGTACGGGTCGTGGGTGAGGGGCCAGTCTGCCGGCGGCTGCCGCAACAACAGCACCTACCCTACCAACCCCAAGTTCTGGCTGCGGGTCTGCGAGCAGAGCGAGGTGTGCATCGCCCTCCTGCAGAAACACCGGAAGTACAGCACAGACTGGGCGGGCAGGATCCGGAACCACCCCCGTTTAACAGAAGCGGATCTGTCTTGGACGGATGGCGTCCGAGGGAAGAATTATCATGCGGTGGGGCTGCATATATGGAAGGTAATTTGAAGGTCAGACGGGCAGTGAGGAAGGGAAGAGCTGAACAATATTTTTTTAAAAAAACACACACCAAGTTTCTAGATCCTAAGACTGTACAGTCACCCCCCGCCCCGCCATTTCGCAGTTCAGGTACTGCGGTCCCACTATATCGCAGGATCGCAGTACCTGCAGGGGGCGTGGCAGGGGGCGATCGCCCTCCCCTCCCCCACAGGCTCCTCCGGGAGGCCTCTGAGCTGCGCGGGGGGGGGGTGGGGAGCAATTGCATCGCTCCCCGCCGCCCCCCAGGCCCCTCTGATTGCCCCCCAGGCCCCACCCGACCTGCTTCCACATATAGCGGATTTTCATGTATCGCGGGTCGGTTGGGTCCCTAACCCCCACGATAGGCGGGGGGGGGGTTACTGTATAGATATGGGAAAACACACACACAAAATAATCTGTTAGGACTCCTAGTGCTTTTTCATTGTGACAGTTCCTAAGCGGGTGGGGAGGCAGAGGATAGATTTTTTTATTGATGCAGAAAAAAAATTCTGCATATGTTCAGAGGCATTCAGGATGACTTTAGGACTCTCTTTTCTTGATTTACCAAGTGATCATTGCAGCCGGCTGCATTCCTGTTGCGGTTTATCAGTGGCTTCCAACAGGAAGAAAGGCAACATTCTTTGTTTACGTTTTTCTATCTAGGGCAGTTTTTCCCAACCTTGGGTCCTCTGAAGTATTTTCCCCAGAAATCCTGGCTGGCTCAGCTAGCAGTCAAGGCTTCTGGGAGTTGTAGTTCAAAAACAGCTGTGTTTCCCAAGGTTGGGAACCAGAGATGGACAAAATAGTACTCATTGTTTGAAGGATGAATGAACAACATTGTTCCCAGGATGGAGGGAAGGAAAGGAGAAGAGAGATTTGCGAAAAAGCTGAATTAAGGAGCTTATGAGGTCCATGCCAAGTGGCAATATTTTCCTTCTGGCCTTTTTTTCTGGTACGTTGGACCCTTGTATAACAAAACGGTTTGTATAACATAATATTTGTACAACATAAAAAATTCCGGAGATAGGGGAAATTTGTTTAACAGAATCGCCTATGGGGCAAATCCGTACAACATAAAAATGGGATCACTGTTTTCAATGCATTCTTATGGGAAATTTGTATAAAGGAAAATTTGCTTAACATAATTCCATTGGGAATGAATTAATTCCTTTATACAAGGTACCACTGTACATTGGATGACGTACCTTAGCATGCCCAGACATGAACGGAATTGTCACCTTTGTAGTCTAAGGTGAAAGGACTGGAGCATCCACAGACAATCGCAGTGTGGGAGAGAACACTCTCAGGATGCTGATAGGAAGTTTATTAAAAGTTTATTAAAATAGCCCAACGCGTTTCGGCCCAAATGGCCTTCTTCAGGGACTTTTTCACTGTGCTCAAAGAAACTCTGGAGACGGTTTAATGACTGAGAAGCAAGACATTAAACCATCTCCAGAGTTTCTTTGAGCACAGTGAAAAAGTCCCTGAAGAAGGCCATTTGGGCCGAAACGCGTTGGGCTATTTTAATAAACTTTTAATAAACTTCCTATCAGCATCCTGAGAGTGTTCTCTCCCACACTGCGATTGACCTTTGTAGTCTACCTGGAATAATGTGTTGCTTTTTTTTTTGCTGTTGTAGCAAATCGTTTTGTTATTCTTATATGTTTTAGCTTGTTAATGCACCAATTTATTGGTAGAAATCCAGTAACAATTCACAACAGGAAAAGGGCAATCTGAAGGAATGGAACTTTGGGAGGTGTTGGCTCACCAAACCCCCACAGGTTCAAGGGGCTGGCACTAGTTAACTTCTGATTTATTGCTGGATTTCAGCCATTGTGTTCTTAATTGGTTTGCTTTTAATTTGTGCGCCTCAGTTTAAAAAGGAAGGTGACAACCTTGAGCGGGTGCAGAGGAGGGCGACCAGGATGGTTGATGGTCTGGAGGAAATGTCATACGAGGAACGGCTTAGGGAACTGGGAATGTTTAGCCTTTCAAAAAGAAGGCTGAGGGGGGAATATGATAGCTATGTTTAAATATTTGAAGAGATGTCACATTGAAGAGGGAACAGGTTTGTTTTCCATGGCTTCAGAGACTAGGACTCGGGGCAATGGTTTCAAACTACAGGAAAAGAGATTCCATTTGAACATTAGGAAGGAATTTCACGACAGTTAGAGCTGTTTAGCAGTGGAAGATGCAGCCACAAAGGAGGGTGGTGGAGTCTCCTTCTTTGGAGGTTTTTAAGCAGAGGCTGGATGGCCATCTGTCAGAAATACTGGGATGGGGTTCATGCGTGGCAGGGGGTTGGACTGGATGGCCCTTGAGGTCTCTTCCAACTCTAGGATTCTATGAATAATTTGTGAGCCTCCTTGGGTCCCTTCCTTGGGTAAAAGGCAGCATGTAAATCCAATAAATAAATAAATAAATAAATAAATAAATAAATAAATAAATAAATAGATAGATAGATAGATAGATAGATAGATAGATAGATAGATAGATAGATAGAAGGAGTGAACAAGAAAACGCCACTGGGGAAATGGTGCATGTCACAGAATCCATGAAGTTGGAGGGGGTCTAAAGGGCCATCAAGTCCAATTCGCTCTTCAAGACAGGAGTCCAAATCGAAGGAGCTCTGCCACGGGGTTGTCTAGAGTTCTCTTCAATGCCTCCAGTGTTGGAGCACTCACCTCCTCTCGAGGTCATTGGTTCCATTGACATACTGCTGTAACAGTTAGGAAGTTTTTCCTGATACTCAACTAAAATCTGGGTGTTTGTAACTTGAGCCCACTGTTTTGCGTCCTGTACTCTGGGATGATCAAGAACAGACCCTGCCTTTCTCTGTATGACAGCCTTTCAAGTATTTAAAGACTTGGTGTCATATCCTGCCTCAGTCTTCTCTTCTCAAGACTATACATGTCCAGTCACAGTAATAGTATTAATTTGTTCCTATAGTTTACTTTAAAATGAATGTTTCACTTAAAACTTAACAACTCAATACTTTTATTCACTAAGGGTAGACTAAATGAATATAGATTTTTAGGATATCAAAATCTTAACAAATCTTAACAAATGAAGCCTTTTGTACAGATATTCCCAGCTCTGCAGCAAATCTATGAAGCACGCTAGAAGATGCTAGAGAAATTAATTCAAATGAGCTCAAAATTAACAATAAAAAGAACTTTGCCTCGCTGCAGTGCCATGAAAATAAGTACCAGGTAATCCTCTTAAGAAGGCCAGTCTTGTTGGAGATCTTTGTCTGCTTGGCCTAATTACCATTCATAGAGCAAGTTAAATATAAAGTCAGAGATAGAGTTATTTAGTAATAACGTCAGAAAAGGTTTTATTCATTACAGACTTTGTTACTACAGCAGTGGAGGCAAAACAGATTGAAAAAGGAAAATATCTATCTATCTATCTATCTATCTATCTATCTATCTATCTATCTATCTATCTATCTATCTATCTATCAGAATCAGAATCCTTTTATTGGCCAAGTGTGGCTGGACACACCCGGAATTTGTTTTGGTAAAAAATGCTCTCCATATATAAGAAGAAAATATAAGAATATATTCAACAATAAAAGCACAGTACAACAACACAATATAACCTATTATTTAAAAAGGAAGAAAAGAAGAAAAAATAATTATTCAACTGTTTGTTAGCACTTAGAAATAAACTATCTTTATATCTAGTTGTCCTAGTATGCAATGCCCTAAAACGTCGCCCTGAGGGTAACAATTGAAACAGATTATGTCCAGGATGTGTGGAATCTGTATATATCTTCATTGCCCTCTTTTTAGCTGGTGTGGCATACAGTTCCACAATAGATGGCAAATTAGTAAGCCCCAAAAAGGCTACAGTAGCAATTTTTTTTTTCTGCAGTTCCAATTATCCATTGAGGTCTATATCTGTCCTGCTTAGTCGCAGAACTATTTATTTATTTATTTATTTATTTATTTATTTATTTATTTATTTATTTATTTATATATAAACTGCCAGTTCTCCAAAAGGAACTCCAGGTGGTTTACAATAATAATAAAGTATAAAATATTAAATATTAAAAATAATCATATAACTAAAAAACTAAAGGCTAACCAGCAAGGGCAATTTACAATATAACTTATAATTTATCTTACATATTCCATGTTAGTTTAATTTAACCTGAAAAATGATCCTAAACTAAGTAAACCAACCCCTAGAGCTGGATGGTATGAATGCAAGTGTGAATCTCCATCTGAGAAGATATCAGGGGAAGAAGAAGAATACAGTCACCTCTTAACTGTAAAACCGACTCACGAGCTAGAGAGGAGGAGCAGAAAAGAGCAAAGTACAGAAAGACCAATAGCAAGCCAGAACTGGGTGATTGACGGATAACCGCCACTGCATACCAGGACACTATTGACCTACGATTTCTAACCATTCTGACCTGACTGCTCTTTCTAATTTTGCAAACCCTTAGCTATGTTCTCATTTAGATGTCGGGCATTGCACTGACTTGACTCCCTTCACCTCCTCTAGGTTGAGAAGAAGCAATACAACCTCCCGAAGACCTTCTCCACTCCCCCGATCTCAGGCACCGTTTGCCACTCTTACAGTCGAGAAGTGCACCTGCATGGTGACCTTTCTCCTGGCTACTATCTTGTTGTGCCCAGCACCTTTCTGAATGATGCTGAGGGAAACTTCTTACTCAGAGTCTTCTCCAGTGGAAGAATCTCCCTCAGGTGCATCCAGCAGGGGGAGAAAAGAGGGGTGGATTTCTGAGGGGAAATATTACTGTTTGAATCATAGGAAACGCCGTCGAATGAAACTGTTATTTTGTTTGCAATAAATGTTGGAAGGGTCCTCTGAGTCCATCAAGTCCAACCCCCTGCTCAAGGCAGGAATCCAATTTGAATCAGATCCGACAGGGGACTGTCCAGTTTTCTCTTGAATTACTCCAGCCTTGGAGCACTCCACCAGCTCCTGAAGTCATTGGTTCTGTTGTCTTACTGCTCTAACAGTTAGGAAGTGTTTTGTGACTTTTAGCCCAACAGCTGCAATTACGGGAAGCGGTTGACTGGGGTTTTACGAGGAGCGGCTTAGGGAGCTGGCTGGGAATGTTTAGCCTTACAAAAAGAAGACGGATAGGGGATAGGCTATCTATGTTTAAATATTTGAAAGGATGTCACGTTGAAGAAGGGCCTGGTTTGTTTTCCATGGCTTCAGAGACTAGGACTCAGGGCAATGGTCTCAAACCACAGTAAAGAGATTTAAACATTAGGAAGAATTTCACGACAGTTAAAGCTTTTAGGCAATGGAATATGCTGCCACAAAGGAGGGTGGTGGTGTCTCCTTCTTTGGAGGTTTTTAAGCAGAGGCTGGATGGCCATATGTCGGGAGTCCTGTGATGAGGATTCCTGCATGGCAGGGGGTTAGACTAGATGGCCCTTGCAGTTTCTTCCAACTCTAGGATTCTAGGTGGTAGTAGAGGAAGCAGCACCAAACCGCAGGTACATTTTCAGACCCATGAAGACCAATATCGATAGTGCCTCTGCAACTTATGAGGCCATCCACGAAAGACGGGATCAAAGAAAATCTGCTGGTCCTAAAAATGACACTTTTGATTTTTTTTCTTTTCTTTTCTCCACCGAAACCACAAAGTATTTATTTATTTATGTACTTATATACTGCCCGTCTTCTGAAGGAGCTCCGTGCGGTTTACAACATCAACATCAACAACAATAAACAGGCAACAATTTAAAAAATAATAAAATAATAAAGGTAACTTATATGAGCCTTGTGGTGCAGTGGTTAAATGCCTGTACTGCAAGTAAAACTGTGCTCACGACCTGGGGTTCAATACCAGGTAGCAGGCTCAAGGTTCACTCAGCCTTCCATCCTTCCGAGGTCGGTAAAATGAGTACCCAGCTTGCTGGGGGGGGCAATGTGTAGACTGCACACTGTAATTAAAATTGTAAACCGCCCAGAGACTACTTGTAGCGGTATGGGGCGGTATTTAAGCAGAAACTTTGCTTTGCTTTGCATTATTATTTTATTATAAAATAATAAAGGTAATAGTAAAGGTAACTTCTCTTCCTTTCCTTTCTCCTGTCTTTCTTTTCCCCTGCGCGTCTATCCTTCCTGTTGTCCTCCTGCCTTCTGCTAGTGAGATAAAATCCCCTCCACTGGATAACACACTCCGGGAAGAGCTCCCCGACGGCGAGTGGGAGACGGCCCGGCTGGAGGGATGCTGGAGGAAAGGGCAGAGCGCAGGTGGGAGCCGGAATTTCACTTCCTTCCACACCAACCCCTGCTTTCCTCTCACCATTCCCGCAGCAGTGGGACAAAGCAGCATCAAGGTTGCTCTCCGCCAGCACTGCCCAGATAACAAATGCCGCCCGATCGGGTTTCATATCTTCCAGGTAGGTTTTAGAATGATTCTTTCCCTCCGGGCAGGCTTTCCTTTAAATGACTGGCCTACCAAGGGGATTAGGATGGGATCATTTTTATTCTGTGTTTTTCTTGTGTCTTTAATCTTCCTCTTATTATGAGCCTTAATATGATACAGTTCCCTGTTTCCCTGAAAATAAGACATCCCCCCCCAAATTAGACCTACTTACAGTTTTGCCTCTCACTGAAATATAAGGCATCCCCCCGAAAATAAGGCCTCCCCGATAATAAGATAACAATAAATGTGTACCGTATTTTTCTTCGTGGGAAAAAAAAAAGACATCCCCTGAAAATAAGACCTAGCGCATCTTTGGGAGCAAAAAATAATATAAGACTGTCTTATTTTCAGGAAAGCATGGGTATGTTTAATGCCCTTTAAATTTATTACAGTACAGTGGTACCTTGTATAAAGGAATTAATTCGTTCCAAATGAAATTATGTTAAGCAATTTTTCCTTTATACAAATTTCCCATAGGAATGCATTGAAAACAGAGTGATCCAATTTTTATGTTGTACAGATTTGCCCCATAGGCGATTCTGTTAAACAATTTTCCCCATCTCCGGAATTTTTTATGTTGTACAAATTTTATGTTATACAAGCCATTTGTTATACAAGGATCCACTGTATTTGGTTTTTAACTTTGTTTCTGTTAATACCGTAAGGCAGTTTGGAGTTTAGGAGAAAGGCAGCTTTAAAATGTTTGAAAAAAGTAAATAAATAAATAACAAATTCTGTCTTCTAATAGTTGTTGTGAGTTTTTTGGGCTGTTTGGCCGTGTTCTGGAAGTTTTTCTTCCTGACGTTTCACCAGACTCTGTGGCCGGCATCTTCAGAGGGCAAGGAGCTCCGGGAACTAGGAGTTCTCTCTACGCTCTGGGATAGAATGAGTGATACTGGGACCAGACCATTGCACAATTGAAAATGATGGATGCTTATGAACTACAGGCGAAATGAAAAGCAAATTAATTTGACCGCTTTGGATTAGAATTGGGCTACTTCAGTAGTAGTGAGGCACACATTGCATGGAAATGAGTGCGTTGATGATTCAATGTCTCCTCAGTCACAGAAAATTTGTCCTGTATCCAAGTACGTAACCCCATTTTACTTGGTTATTCTTTGTCCCTCCAACTTTGCTTCCAAATCTATGAGGTAACTTCCAGAAGAATTCAGCTAGAGGCTTGTTAGATTAGTGACTAGAGATGGGCACCAATCAGTTCATCTTGGTTCGTGAGGGCAGCAGCACCCCCCCCCGCCTTCTTAGCCAATCAAGTCATTAACCTGGCCCTGTTTGTTTGTTTGTTTGTTTGTTTGTTTGTTTGTTAGACATATATACCGCACCATCTAGCAACAAGGCCACTATGGGTGGTGTACAAATACTTCAACAAACAAAACAAGAAGAGTATACAATGTAAAAATGCGGCTAATAAGCAAAATGAACATCAACAATGACATCATTAAAAGCCATTCAACGAACAGAGGGATGACTAAAACAAAAAGGGTGGAATCAAGAAAGGATGGATTAATAGTCAGGGAAAACCTTTCTATATCGCCATGTCTTGAGATGTGTTTTGAAAATTAACAGCATAGAGGCCAGATAAATCTTGGTAGGAAACTGCCAATGAGAAATCCTGGTTCCTCATTACTAATTTCCAGGCTTCCTGTGGAGTGGCACCCTCAAGTGACGTGCTTGAGAAGATTGAGTATTTTGGGCAATGTTCTGCGGTAGGAGCCATTCTGACTAGGGATGCACATGAAACAAAAAAAATTATGTTTCATTTCGTTTCGTTTTTCCCCCCCCCCCCCATTTTTTGTTTCGTTTCATACAATTTTTTTCAAAAAAAAAATCCTTCCCCCATGCGGCTTACAGACGGAATGAAATACTTCATTTCAACAACAACAACAAAACCCACTCATTTCGTTTTGTCTGTAACAAAATGCTGCTTCCGCGTGTCATTTCTTTTCATTTCGTTGCATAATGACACGACAAAACAGCATTTCGTTTTTCGTTTTGTGCCCTTCCCTAGTTCTGACTAGTTTCTGGTAGTGTCTTGACTGATTTCTCCACTCTCAGCTGCAGGTTAGGTTTCTATCCCCTAGGCCTTTGTCTAAGTAGGTATCAGACAAGATGGCAGGGCCGAGAAGCCTGAGCTGAAGTTGAGAGGGGAGAAATGAGTTGATAACCTATTCTATTTTATTTATTTATTAGATTTATATATTGCCCATCTAGCAACAGAGGCCACTCTGGGCAGTATATAAATCTAATAAATAAATAAAATAAAATAGGTTCTCAACTACCAGAACCTAGCAAACTGGACTGAATGAGTGACTGTTTGAGGCTGAGGAGGCAGTGGGCGGGAGCCGCAGCACTTGTGCCACTGCCTTTACGAACTGAGACGAACTGGCTCGTGCCCATCTCTATTAGTAACTGCTGGACAAAACTGGGCCCATTCCCCCAGTACTGGGGATTTGTCTCTCACATGAGTTGCTGCTTCCATCTTTTGAGTGCATGTTTTGGTTATGGGCCACCCATAGGGCCTTGCCATTTGGCTGTTTGGACTCCATCGCCTAGAATTTTCCAGAATTTATCCAGCTAGTCCTGGGGCAGCTTCCTTTTTTAGCAATAAGTTAGGCCGAGCTCGGCCAGGAAGCCTTCCAGACTTTCTCCAGGTGAGTGAAATTTAGGTATGTATAGCAATAGGTTGGTCAAGTAGAACTTGGGTAATGGAGAACTCTGGGAGACGTAGTCCTAAAGAGACAAATGGAACGTTCCTAGTTCAGTTGGGTTTCAAAGATATGTAAGATGTTCAAGGAGTGGTTGACCATTACCATCCACCAGTGGGTTTCCATGGCTCAACTGGTGTTTGAAACCAGGTCTCATGTGTCCTAATCTGATATGGTACCCACTACACCACCCTAGCTGTGATGGACCAATGTGCAATCTTTTACTGCTGAACTATCCAGAGTGATTCCGAGTCAATTAAAGTCTGATTTGGTTCTCACATCTGCTGGTAAGGGGATGTTAAATGATATTTTGGAAGTTGATCTTTGGCTGGGTTGAGGAGTAACGCAGAATCAAGGTTTGTGCTCCAAATAAAAAAGAACCTGTGCTAATAGTTTGAACTTCTACAAGTCCAACCAACCAACCATGGCTTGGAGTGACTTGTCGTTTTCTGAGCCCACTGTAACTTCCGGCCTGATCCTTTCATGCAGTGGCCTCTGTCTTGCTCCTTACAGGTCCCCAGCGATAACAACAACGTGAAAATGCCTTCGGCCGATTTCTTGCAGTTGGAGCCAGTGGTGAGCTGTGTACCCCATTGCTACTCCCAGGAAGTGAGCCAGTTGTGCCGACTGGCTTCAGGAAGTTACGCCATTGTTCCATCCATGTACTTGCCTGATACAGAAGGAAGCTTTACGGTTACCATAGCAACCAAAATAGACAGGTAAAACCTCCATTTGCTTTTTCTCACCACACCGTTTATCTAAGATGTATAACTGCTCACCTAAATGTTAGAAATGTAAACATGACTGTGGTACTTTTTACCATATGTGGTGGACATGTAAAGAGGCAAGGGCATACTGGATAATGGTGAAATTATTTTTGGAAAGATATTTGAAGATTAAGTTAGAGCTTAGACCAGAATTTTTTTATTAAATATAGTAGATATTAATATTCCCTATGACCAGAGATATGTACTTCACCATGTAATTGTTGCTGCAAGGATATTGTATGCGAAATCCTGGAAACAACCAGATGTGCCAACAGAGAGAAATTTTCACGAAAAGATAAGAGAATGCATTGAAATCGACAGACTCTCCAGCTTTCTAAAGGGAGACTACGATGAGATTTCTCGGAAAAGATGGCAAGAAGTAACAAACTTACTAGCATTGTGATATTATTTGGTGATTTGTTAATAGGTTAAATCGTTATTTTTGGCTTGATATATTCAATGTAATTTTTAAACTGTATTCCTTTCCCCCCATACCCCCCTTGTCCCCCCCCTAAAAAACCCAATAAAATTACTTAATTTAAAAAAAAACACCTCCATTTGCTTCACCTAATGTAAATGACGTGTGTGTGTTTGTGTACAAACACACACAAACACACAAGTAGGAGTTTTCTCATAACCACAGTTGGCGGGGGGAGGACACTGTTTTCCTCCAAACCTGAAATATACTTGCTATTTTAACATGGTTGCTATGTGCTGTCGTGTCACAACTGGCTTATAATGACCCTAATAGGTATTTTGAGGTATGTGGATTATTTAAGGAGCTTTTTTTTGCCAGTTCTTCTTCCCAATGGGTTTCTGTGGCTGATCGGGGACTTGAACCCTGAGTCCTATTCCAATATTCAATCAATTCAATTCAAATGCCCTCCCCTACCCCGGTTGCTTTTTTTTATATGACCGAAGAAGCACTGTTGCAGTGTTATGCTTTGTTCAGGCAAATATCTCTTATGTACCTCGCTCCCCTGTTAAAATTACTTCAGACACTGCTGGTTGTTTACTGTGCTGTATAAAGGCCTTGGATCCAGGCTGTCTGAAAGACTGTGCGCTCCCCTATAAAACACCCTAAGCTTTAAGATCTGCCCAAAAGACACTTCTCATTGTCCCACCACTTCCGGAGAGCCAACTGGTGGGACTCGAGAAAGGCCGTTCTTGGTTG